>NQMI01000024.1:337788-406994 GCA_002270565.1 Stenocarpella maydis | reverse complement strand
GGGGGGGGGGGGGGGAGCTGCTTGACCATGTGGTGTGTGTTCATGCTGAATGCAAACCGACCCACTCTTGTCGGCAAACCTGGTACATTGTGGTACTGGATCAAGAAAGTACATTTCTTCCTGTGTCTGCTTGTACTTTGACTGCGAAGCTGATAGCTGGGCTAGTATACATTGGAGCCAGCCTCTCCCGCGCCACGGTCTCAGGAGCCTCTCACTGTGCCAGCTCCTGACTCGGCCTCCCTGCGGCGGTAGGCACTGTACGGCACATGGCACCAGCTCCAGCCTCTTTCTCTCTGCTCATAGCGCTGATTCTGTTGGGACCCAGCAGAATGGGACCCAAAGATCAGCCCATAGCTTGGCTGGAGCTGGATGGGAGCCGTGGGCAAATGCCCCAGATGCGCCCCCCCCCTCTCCCCCCACCCGACCTGTGCGGAGAAGCGAGTATGAAGTTTAAATGACGGCAATTTGCCGTGACTGGTTCAGCGGGACGGCACGCAGCGCGTGGGACGGTGGGAAATTCGAGAAGCAGAAAGAAGACACGCACAGAAGCGAAGGGGTGAAAAAGCAAGTTGGCAGTTCGTCGCGCAAACAGGGGTTGTGCCGGCTACTGGAACCATGCGCCCCATACCATATGCCAGCCGTGCCAGCCATGCACACCCCTCATGGATGGGAGATCCCGCGCATCCCGTCCCCCAACCCAATCCCACTGGCTCACCACATGTAACACAGGAGAAATAACATCATGGAGGCATGCATGCATGCATGCCCTTCCCTTTTCCTTCCATTCCCACCCCCTTCCTACCCCCATTCCCGTCCCGCTTGGCCTTGGTCCCGCAAGGTCGGGGGGTTCGGGCAAGCCGCATCTTCGCTTGTCTCGGGACAAGGGGGCCGTTTTTGATGATGACAGACGAGAGCAGCGCACCGCACGAGGAGCCACGCTGAACAGAGGTGGGCCGGAACGGAGGAGCTGGGGAGAAACCGATCGGGGTGACGAGTCAGAAAGAAATTCTCACTTTGTCGACCTTTGGCTGCTGCAGCGGCTCGGCGATCTCTCGACCTGGGACTGACTGGTCAGGCTGGTCTGCTGCCGGGCTGCCGGGGTAGGCAAGCTTTCTTGTCTGGTGGTGATTGCCCCGTGGGATGCGCACGTAGTGAGTTGCTATGTATGTATGTATACATACGCTCACTACATACTGTGCAGGCGACGTCGTACGGGTTTGGGACCGTGCGGTAGATCTGCCCGCTTACACGTGGGCGGCCGGGCCCATCCATCCCACCGTGGGCCCCTGCACGCCGTTGATGGAGGCCCCCCCTTCTCTCTCTTATCCCCCCCCCTTTCCTCTCCTATTGTTCTCCCTCGTCTCTCGCGTGACTAATTCGCACCGGGCCGATAATGCAAGCACACGGGCGGGGGACCCCTTGTCACGTCACTGAGCAATGCCCCCCCGCACAGTGTCTTCGAGGTGGCGTGGCCCCCATGTCTGTGGATACCTAGGAGGGGGGGGGGGAAAGAAGAAAAAAAAAAAGGCCTGTCAATGCCCGCCCGCCCGGCGCAGCAGCAGTTGGGGAGCACGGAATACTCCGTACAACCGAACTGGTTCTGGCTGTACCGTGTATGGCACGGCCACACGGCGGCAATGCGTGCGACGGAGCGAGGGACGGGGAGAGAGCAAGCAGAGCCGGTTGTTTGCTGCGAGGAAGCTGCAGCCCTAACCCCCGTCCCCTTCACGCCCGGTGATAAAGATGGCGGTGACTGGTATGTGAAGGGATATATATCTGGGTGGAAATTACTTCAGAATGGATCCTCGAATCTGGAGCACAAGTGTCTCGCAGTCGGGCTTTTCACACGTGGTCCTAGCTGTACATTTAAGTAAACCCCCCCCCACCTTCTCCCGGGGCCGACCCCTCGGTGGGGGATAGGGTTGCTCTGCTGGCGTTGCGCAACACATTGCTGGACCTTTCAGGTTGCATAATGTGAGCTAAGTAGTAGAAAGGATAAATAGGCTGTAAGCATATCATGTCATTGAAATTATTCAACTGGCACTTAGGTAGAGTTGGTTGAGGCGGGGTGCATCCAGCTGCCAACTAATATGGTTCACCTCTTGTGCTTCTTGTGTTGCTATAACTTTATCTATTCTTTGAACGTACATGCACAAGTTGAAACAGCATGCAACACCCCTTACCAATGCCAGCCCCCAATCTGCTACCTAGGCCTTCTTTTAGTTGTTAGAATCTATTGCACAGTTGAGTCTGTACCGTATATATTCACAAGTCGTGCTGGTCGGACGTGAGAAGGCCAGACACATCCACCTGAGCAAGCCATCTTAATCCTTTGGATAGTTGCAACACCAACCACAAACCTCCATGGGATATGGTACTGAGGCCGTTGTGGGGGGGGGGGGTTCCGCTGGGTGGTTTGGGAGGAGTATTATGAGACTGGAGGATTTCCTAGCCCAGTTGGCCGCTTACGAGTTATAGTGCCCGCGAGGAAGATACTCTGTCCTGCGTGCGCGTCTGATGGCGTAGGGGTGAAGGAGGCGTGGAAGCCAGTAGCCACCTTGTCAAATCACTACATCTGCTCATGGGAGATGATTTAAGAAGGCAGATAGATATCAAGGGATTTGTGCAGGGGGACTAGCTTTCTCGCGCGCTCCATAGTCGGATCCCTCATGTGCCCTTCCAGGTTTGTCGCCATGGGCCAGGCCGCGCGCGGTAGTTATCCCGAGTGCCTCCCCCGGAATAGCGAGGCATTGTATCATGCTACTTCCTCCGTTCTGTTGGACACTGAAAAAAGCCCAAGAAACCCCCAAGGAAGTGGTGCCCTCTGATCTAGGCCTGGGATCCGTCGGTGTCGTATGCAGGAATGCAAAGACCTCAGGGTCCGGTAACCGGACGTGGCTGGCCAGCAGGGCCGGCAATCATGAATATACTGTATATCTATCTCAACTTGGGCCTACACTAAGTTGGGTTGCTGTTGTGAAAGTACATAATCTCGGTTTACATGTGTGCGTACTATCACATCGTCCTAGGCTTG
The DNA here is from genome assembly GCA_002270565.1 of Stenocarpella maydis. NCBI lineage: Eukaryota > Fungi > Ascomycota > Sordariomycetes > Diaporthales > Diaporthaceae > Stenocarpella > Stenocarpella maydis. The sequence continues at coordinate 403,960 of NQMI01000024.1, read as the reverse complement.
TCATAACGAACTACTGCTGGGCTTACTAAGTTAAAAGAAAAATTCTAGAGCAAGCATCTATCGGGGCTGGTACTCGCGCACCGGAGGCGGCAACACTGGGAGGAGGAGAGACAAGGCACTCAACCCGAGAGGACGGAAGACATATATTCTCGTGGGTCAAACCCAGGAGCGAAGGGGAGAAAAGCCAAGGGCGAAAACGTCAGGAAGAAAAGAAGAAGAAAAGGCCAAAAATAAAAATAAAAAAAAATAAATGAAAAATTAAGGGGTAACCTGCGCAGGCCGAGGAGCTTTGCACCGTTAGGAGGTTGGCTTCGGCTCGAAGTGGCTGCGAGTCTGTGCCTGACGTGGCCGCGGATCTATCACGTGTGTTATTGTGTTTTGAAATTTATTGTTATCGGTATTGTGATCTTTTTACTTATCAAACGCCGGGTCTTTGAGCAGTTATGAATGGCTGTATTAAGGGACCGCCGCAGCTCCTTTTTTTTTTAGGGGGGGGGGGGGATTGTGACCGGATTAAAAACGAAACCAGCTAGCACGTGTGTCTAGTGTGCACAGCAGCATGTGCTCGTGTATACTTAACATCAAAGTACCAAGAGTTCCGCCTCGCTCTGCCTTTCTCACCTCTATACGGACGGAAGGGGTCCCCCCGCAGGGGGGGGGACGGAATCCCACTTCTGGTCCACTCCCTGTTGCACTCACCGGGCAATCAAGGCATTACTTGAGGTGGAGATATGTTTGAGTAGTTAGCTTGTAGCGGTATTTTGGCTCACGTGCACATCGGGTTCAGTCTCTGTTTTCTTCTCGGCTCGGGGGGCTTCACTCGTCTTGTGTTTTTGATATAGCTCGGAAAACCCGTGTCCAGGTTTGCCAGGTATAAATTTATAAATTTTACTCTCAGGCTATACATCCCCTCTCGACCGGGTGCTCCCCGGGCCTTCTCAATCTAGGAGCGCACAAGGGCTAATAAGGCGGTGGCGTCCCGTCCTAGACACGGGTGGATAAGGGCACAAGCAGACGCAGGAAAAGCAGGTGATCCCATAGGATATTATAACACAGCCAGATATTCCACACCAGGAACTCTCCAGAGGAGAATACGCGGAGGCGTCCGTCTTGAGGGTTTGATACCTCGGGGCAAGCGAGCTGGTACTGATAATTCATTCAAAAGCAGATCACCCATAGACTGGGTTCCCAGAGGAACAATCATGACTGAACATATGCTGGGGTTTAGATGAAATAAGTGTCCTGTCCTTTAAAGATGTTTCGTGAGGTGATGGGCTGATAGGTGGTTGAGTTAGGTGGATACGTAGTTAGTTCTCAGGTATACGGTCCATGTTAGTTGTCGCCGTAGCACCGGGGACCATCTCATAGTTATCAGACGTCAAGTTTGTTTATCCTTTTGAACCTTGGGGATCCCCTTACACCACCCAACCCCCCCCCCCCCGTCCGCCTAGATCTCTCGTATCACTGGTGACTAGAGTGCAAAATACTTGGAAATAATGTCCCGGGATCAGCAAACACATGGACGCAAGAGCAGACGGCCACCTCTGCTCCGCCTGGCACACAACGACGGCGTGTCTCCTGGCCATCGCCATCAGCTGGTGCGGCTTCTGCTGGGGGGGGGGGGGAGGGGGTTTCAAGAAAAGAAGAAAAGATACGCCTGCTCTATCAGGGAGATAATAGATGGCTGTGCCTCCACCGGAGCAGTTCTACGATTGAATAGCTAGCTGTCTCGCATGCAGACCTGTGTGAGCCCACCCAGCCAGCCAGAACTCCCGTTGTGTCGCCCTCCCCTCCCCCCCTTCGGCCTTCCTCCTCTGGGCGGTGCTTCCACTTGGATAGGGGCCGAGGAGGAACACGACGCGGGAGGGCAGTTCGCCCTCGAGAGGCGAAGGATAAGTCGGAATTCCATATCAGCGCAAGGTCAGGCACGGATGATTCAGTAGACGCCATCTGGGCACCACTCCGCTCCAAACCTGCCAGCCCGCATGGCGTCTCCGAACACAAAACATCTTGAGCAGCTCACACGAGCAGAAGAAGAAGGGGAGCAGGAGGCAAGGGGCAGGAGCCCATGGTGGGCAGAAAACTATTAACGTAGCTACCTAGACATTCCCACCTATACGATCTATCTACAACCAATATGCTATACACCAAAAGCGATCCAGTCATGTAACCCCAAATACAATGAACCTGGCCGCCCGCTGGATCCAACGCCTTTGCTCAATGTTTGTGGTGCTGTGCTCTGCTCTTCTGCGCCTGTCCCTCTGCGCGTGAGCTGAGGAGCCGTCTTCCTTGTCCTTCTGGATCGGGTCATTGCCTAGCTTCGAAATGTGGGCGTGTTTATGTGACCGGCGTCAACATGCTTCTGGTCTGCTCTTCATTTTTGAATCCCATTCGGGAATGCTCGTGAGCAATGCGATAGTGTCTTCTAGACATTCTGGGACTATCATTCTGTGACCATCTTTAAAATCCCACCTTCTCTCTCTTTATGCAGCACTCATGAAGTAATCGGACATCTCTTCGTTCTCATCGGTTTCCTCCTCCTCCTCCTCCTCTCCTCCTCCCCTCCTCCTCTCCCCCTACTCCTCCTCCTCCTCCTCCTCCCCCCCCCCCACCACCCTCCTCCTCCTCCTCCTCATCGGTTCCATCCTCATCCTCCTCCTCAGGCGTGGCCTGCCGGCTAGCCTCGACAGCGACCTCCTCGCGGACGCTCATCTCCCCCGTGCCGGGGTTGCGCTCAAGAACGAAGCACCTCTCGGCAAAGATGCCACGCTCGTTCTGCCTGCGCCACGGCTCGCTGAGGCGGCGGACCATGACCTTCTTCCACCCGCCGACGTTGATGGTGACGGAGCGCCAGGGCACGCCCCCGGCCTTGTGGCGCACGAGGAGGTGCAGCATGCGCATCGAGGCGTCGCGGTCGCGGTCCACGCCCGGGTAGACCACCTCGAAGGGGTGCAGGACCGTCTGGACGTGCAGCGTAAGGGTGTGCAGGGCCTGGAAGGCGCACACGGCCCGGAGGAACTGCGGCGGGTCCGTGTGCACCACGTCCATGTCCAGCTCGAGCACCTGCACCTGGCGCATGTGCTGCGCCAGGAGCGCCAGGTCCTCGTGGTAGATTGTCGGACAGCGGCGGTCCTCCTCGCCGAATCCGGTGTGGTCACGTATGCGCAGGGTCGTCAGCGTGCGCGCGTGCGGCAGGAGGGCGTCAACGGGGAAGTGGTACGTGTGCACGGTGATCTGGAGCGTCGACAGGGCGCGGATGTAGGAGCGGACGAGCAGGTTGAGGCGCCGTGTGGCCTCGATGCGGAGGTCCGGGAGGTGCGCGCTAAAGTCCTCGCACTGGAGGGTCTGCAGGTTGGCCAGGTCGTGGAAGCTGACCGAGTCGAGGAAGTTGAAGACGGGCACCGAGATGAGCTCCAGCGACGTGATGCGCGAGAAGTCCCAGTGCCGCGCCACCTCGTCGGCGCTGTGCCTCCAGTCGTAGGAGCGGAGGGTGAGCTCCCGCAGCGGCGGCAGGCGCTCGTGGGGGGCGAAGTCAAAGTGCGTGCCCTGGCCGCGGTCCTCGAAGTGGAGCGTCTCCAGCCGCCGCGCCGAGAGGAGGAGGTGCTTGAGGGAATTGAGCCGGGTGACGAGCGGCGGGGCGGGGTGGGCCATCTTCAGGGAGACCAGGAGCCCACTGGGTATGGCTCTCAGGTAGGTGTTGCGCATCTCGCCCTCGAAGTCCCGAAGTGGAAGTTCCTCGACGTATAGCCTAGTGCGGTTATAACGAGTCTGCTCTGCATTCAGGATATCGGATGGCAGCCAGAAGCGGTCCGAGTGGACCTCCCTGTCCACGTATCGCCACCTGTATGGGCAGCATGGTCAGCACGTCCGAGACTGGACGAGGTAGACGGTCGTCCACTAGTCCGGAGAGACCACTCACCTCACGGATGAGAGTCTCTGTATTCTCTCCAGGATTCTTCTGATCCCCCTGGGGTCCAGATCGCTCCTCGCAATAACGTGGTGGGTGTGAGCACTGATATGGTCGAGAGCCTGAGGAAAATGCTGCCCTGCATCCTGGGAAACTATCCGTTCTGTGAGGATGAGGGTCTTGTAGGCGATAGGTATTGCTATCTGGTTGAACCGTCGGCAGAGAAGCCGAGCGGTCGAGACATATTGGGTATCGATATCTCGGAGCTGCCAGATCTCAGTAAGTACAGCCCCCCAGGAATATGCATTTGGCCCGAGGGCACCATGTTAGGAGCCAGAGGACGGAGCCAGGGAGGAGGTCACCAACCTGCTCGAATATCAGGGCCAGGAGTTCAGTACTCAGGTCGTTCAGAGACCACCTGGGCTCATACTGGTGATGGTGATATTGCTGCTGCTGCTGCGAGTGGTGACATGTCTGGCCCGCGCCGCAGGCATATGAGGCCATTCGCTTCCTCCGCTGGCGAGCACATCCAGCCAGGTCTCTGTGGGAGGGTAAGAGAGCAGAAGGCATTGGCATGAAGGAGAGGGAGGCTCGCGGAGAATTGAATCTCACACGAAGCCGGCGGGACGGGAAATTTTAATTCTAGAAGGTATTTCCATAGGATCCAACACTTGATACCGACAGGGGTGGGCGGCCCACCTCGAGGATGGGTGTGGATAATGTGGGTACCCAGAGGGGTAGCACTAGCAGCAGGACGGAGATCTTGGCCCAGGTCGGGTGCTGAGGGTCGAGGCGGGAAAAAAAGGAGGCTACCCCCGTTTTGGAGAAAGTAACGAAGATGGGGCGCTCGGGGAATGTGAGCGGAGTTGACATCAAAGACGGGTGATGTCGATGTACACGAGCCACGGGTTGCGGGATCCCGCCTGAGTGCTAATGTGCGAGTCGCGGGACGCGGCCACAATGCAGGTGAGATAGACAGCCGAGCAGGAGCGGACCAGCGGGGGCCGGGTCGACGGTGATGCAGCTCAGGCTCTCTGGTAGGTATCTACCGTATGCGGCCCTTGTCGTGTGGTACGGCCGCGGCAGAATCGAGACGCCGGGAGGATAATTAATGGCCTGCTCGGCTTGCAGGCCAGGATCGACACAGCCGTTCCTCTTGGCCTGGTGACCGGGGCCAAACCCGGGGAAATGTACAAGACAAGAGAGGACCCAGAGGAGGGACAGCCGGGGCTGCTTTTCCCGTGCCGGTGGATATGCGGACGTCGGGCGCAAGCGAGGTGGCTCTTACCAAAGGCCGTGGCATGCGGCCGGGGAGGTGACGGGCAAGACAAGAGGACGATCAGGCTGTACTATGTATGTATGGCGGACCGAGAGGCGAGACAAGAGCGAGCAGGAGGCGCTAAGGCTACAAAGAGAGAGCCTGGATGCTACACAGTACACTAGACTGGCAGCCCGTCCTGGAATGCAGCAACATGACACGCAGGGGACAAGAAGCTAGAAGCCAGGGAGGTTTCGAGGCTAGAAGATGAATTCATGCCCAGGTTCCCGCGTCAGTTGCGGAGCTTAGCCCAGTTCCGGTCCCAGGTCTTGGCTGTGCAAATGCCGCCCGGCCACTTACTCGCCGGGCCAGTCGAGTCGCAGGGAGGGTGTTGGACAGGCCAGGCTCGCGGGTGGATGCAGCACGGCACTGCACGGTATGGCATGGCAGGGGCCCGCCCAAGGACGGGACGAGGTGAAGCAGCTCGCAGACGAGAAACACGGCCAAAGCAGCCATGGGGGTGGGACGAGGGACCACGGGGGCGGACAAGGACCCAATCGCGAAGCAGGAAAGCTTGTGGGAGGGCAGGCCACATCGGATGGGCGGGCCAGTGTGTGTTGGGTCGTGGGGCGTGCGGCTTAGACCGGACATTATAGAAGCTTATACGTCGTCCGATTGTGTGTATCCGTGGTCGAGACGAGAGGGCTGGCGCGAGCGCACCATGCACTGCACTGCTCTGCTCTGCTCTGCTCTGCTGCAGCAGCAGACCCAGCGCGCACGATGGGTTAGCAGTAATTAAGGAGCATGTTCATCCCATCGGCGAGGGCTCGTCCGGTCTCGCGGCTGGCGATCTGCAAGCGGAGTGACGGCTTGGGGGATGGTTGCTGATATTGTGCCCCGCATGCCATTTCGTGTTGTCGTGTCGTGTCGTGTCAGGCCTGCCTGCGCAGCATGTGGGTGGCAGCATGCGCACATCACGCTCGTCGAAACCGCGGTCCCACTGGCTGGGCCGGGCGGATGGAGGCTGAAGAACGCGAGGCTTGAGGTGGTGAGGTGGTGAGGTGGTGAGGGTGCGAGGCCGAAGGGCCAAGGTGTCTGGTCTGGGTGTGTGCAAGGCATGTGCAGAGCAGAGTGGACGTTTCGCAAGGTCCGCCCAAAGAAGCAAGAGGCGTTACCACTATGGTGCTAGGCATCTTAGTAACCAGGTTTTGTGGCTCCCGCTCCACCGTCTTGCAGGCCGGGGCCGGCCCCACCGTGGGAACTTGACCGTTTTGGGCGCCCGATGCCACCTCGCCCAGGTCGCCATGCAGGGCCACGGCCGCAGGGGAGCGCTGCAAGGGTGACGCTGGCACCTGCGCTTCCGCTGCAGTGGTAACACTCTGGCCAATCAGGGCCGACCCCACGAGGAACTGCCTGTGGGGATTGGCGTGGCCTGGCCTGCCTGGCCTGCCTGGCCGTCTGTGTGTCCTGCGGGTTGCCGTGTGGATCCGAACAAGACAAAAGTCGCCTGCATATGTACCCTTCCACGGGAATGTGCACCGCCAGTACATGGACTCCAGCCTGCGGTACTCCACCCACACCCACGCTCACAGGCATGCGCCCACACCACCTCCTCAGGCTCAACCGCACCCGACAGATGCCCCTGCTTGTCATGACCTCACCTAATACTGCTCATGTCCGGTGCGTATGCAGTCCGTGGACAACGAACAGCGCATCCTGCAGGCAGCCAACAGACTTGAGTCAATCAGTCATACATACAGTACCTCGCGTCCGAAGCATCACAGGAGCCGGAATTAGCAAAATTACCTGGTAGTTGGCCGATTGCCGATTGGCCATGGGATGACGAGGCACTTTTACCGCACGGCGGTGCAGGTATCTCCTGCCAAGGTCGCTCGTTGGTGATCATCACCAAGCGAGACTAGCTGTGTGGGAACCGCCCAGGTCCCCCGGGCCGGTGCCACTTCTTTGCAATATTAACTCGTTCCTTAATTTTCCGAAGCACCCAGGGACCCGTCGGTTCGCCCTGACAAGGCTGGCTGGGCCCGTTGGCTATCCCTGGCCGGTTTGACGACGACGAAGCCAACAGCAACAACGGCGGGGATGGGTGGACTGACAGATGGACTGACTGCTGGCCCGTAGTACGGTGGCGGCAATACTCTGCATCAAACTGCCAGGCTGCCGCGATATTGATTCAGTACGTCGGCAACGGCAAAAGGAGGCGAGCCGAGCCATTTCCTTTTTTCTTTTTCTGGACCCTAGAGTTCATCGTGTTATAATATCTCCGAGGCTGAATCCGAGTGCAACCTCGCCTGCCGATCCGAGGTCCCCCACACAGATCTCGCCCACCCCCCCTCAATTTCGAAGAAGCTTTCTGTGGGGTACGGTACCCTCTTCCTGGCCGGCACACATAAAATCAAACGCTGGCCAGACGCCCAGAGGTGGCGATCCTGGATACTTGTGACTTGCCCGGGAGAAACGAGAGGCCTGGCACGCCTCCGCAAGAGGGAGAACTAGACAGCCGCGCTGCATCGAACACATCATCAGGGCACAAACGTTTTCTGTCTTTTCCTTTTCGTTCGACCGTTGGTCTGTAGTGCGGCCAGCCTCTCAGCTCCTCTCCGTGTTGGTTGCCCGCTCGGGGTATCAGACGGATACAGTGATCGCCACTGGACCGGTCAGCGAGTTTTCATTTTTTTTTTGGGTCGACCTGTACGGGGCGCCGGTTGATCGCCAGACAAACCGAGCACAAGGACGCCCCAGACAAGACAAGATGATGAAGCACAATACCGCCTCATGTGTGTGTGTGCCTGGCCCAGCATCCGCAGTCCGGCCCAGCCCTGCATGCTTGCAGCTCAGACGACCCTGCCAAGATGCGTGTCTTTGTGTGCCAACGTGCCGTCGCCGTGGCCTTGTTCATTTTGTCAGAGACAGGTGTGGTCCCCATTCTAAGGGAAACGCTGGGGCGCCGTGCAAATCTCCAGCAGAGGCGTTCTGGCAACAAGCACTAGTGGGAATCGCCAGCCCGCCATGGTGTTGTTGGCGGCATTGTTCGTCCCGTCTCTCTCCCTCCCTCTCTGTGTGTGTACGCAAGCCGGTATCGTCCCCCAGAGATCGACGCCCAAGGCGATCCCTGCCCACCGCGGATGTACTACACGTATCGCCGGTGCGGCCATGTGTTGTTGTACAGTTAGATTTAGCCACGGATTACCCGAAGGCCAAGAGAGAAGGGGACACCTCCCTCTGCGTCCCATGTTGCGAACGGGTGGAACATTCTTGACTCGCATGTGCCGTGGTACGCAGATGAGTGTCGCCATGTGCTCGCTCCTAGGCGTGCTCTGGCGTACGATATATCTCCGCCGGTCTGCCAACGTACTTCCAGACTCATCATGGAGCTATCACTATTTTCTTAGTGGGTGTTATGTGCTAAACATAACGGTTGTCAGCATTGTACTTGCTATCTAACGCTGGGTATTTGAGCGTCACGACTGTATGAGGGGTCCGCCGCAGCGCTTTTTAACGGAATTGTGATCAGATTTAGTTAGGACGAAACCTACTTCCGAACTAATGAAAGACCTTGGGAGACAGAACATTGAACTCTGATCTTGGATATCAAACCATAACAGGCTTAACCCCCGGGCCCCCGGAAGGAGGAGAAAACAAGACAATGTGCAGGCCGAAAGGCTTGATCGAGCTCTCGAGCGCTCAGTCCTTCGGACAATAAGCGCATGAGACATTGTCCGCCGCCGCCGCCGCCCCTGGGAAATATCGAAGTGACTCAGCTCCTCCGCGCCAGCCGGACCCGTGTTTAGAGTTCGTCCGCCACTCACCGCCCCTCCCCCCCCCTTGCCCTGCCTGCCCTGTCCGCCAGTCTTCATCCGGTGTCTCAGATCTTGCCGAATCTCGAGCCTTCTGCCGGAATCTGGGGGTCGTGCGGACACAGCGTCTCGCATGCAAGTTTTGGAGGTGGTGGGTCATGCACCATAGACGGGCATACTGCCATGCTGACATTCTTTCTCCTCTCACCCCCTCCCCCATCCCCCCCCCNCGCGTCCTCGCACGGATACGGCGGCTGAACTCTTGAACAAACCCAACCATGCCTCGCGCGCGGCGCCAAAACCAGTAGGCCCTCTTAGGGGCCAGGTGATAGGGCCGGCGTCCGGGGGCGGCGCCACGGTGCGGAGTCCCTTTGTCGCCCGGGGCGCCGAAGATCCCGAAGCAGAAAAAGAAGAAGAAGAAAAACCACCCACGCAACCAGGAGGATGTGACCATCCAAGCTGGGCGTGGGCTTGCCCTCCCTGCCCCCCGGCTCGGTGTCCTTTCGGTCGGGATCCTGCCGCCCGATTTGCAATCGCCTGTTGCGGGATCTAGATGGGACGAACACATGTTCAAGAGCAGCGAACGGACGCCGCGCCGCCGATACCGCCGTGCCGTGGCGGCCGATCCGCTCCTTGGGGGGGAAGGGGGGACCATGGGCAGCAGCGGACTTACTTGATTCGAACGTAGCTTGCGACTGGTGAGGAGGAGCTGAGGAGCCTCAACATGTCGGGTGGGGCCCGCAGGGAGCACACGCCTGCTTGGCCCCCCGCCGGTCGTGAGGATGAGATGTACATATCGGCAGGCGAGGCATGCCACGCATCATATGTATTCTTTCGAGAAGGGATAGTAGGCGAGGAAGGAAGGGGATGCGGCTGACGTGTACTCACCGCCATCTACCGCCATCATCGTCCACGTCCGTAATAACTTCTGACCAATATCTATGTGCGATGCAGCTACCGATCCGTCGGCGACGGCATATAGCCCGCATCATCCGGGGCACTGAGGGGCCGGTCCCTATCCCCACCACTTGTGACACGTCTTTCTGGTTGGAAAGACCAGAGTCTGAAAGCAGGATGACTGGCAGAGAAGGAAATAAGCCAGCTTCAGCACACACTATCACTCACCACTCACCACCCAGAAACGGGCTTATTCGCCTCTCTACCAGGATCAAAAACAAGAAACGAAGACTCCAGTGCGAAGGAATGCATGAGTGGACCACGCCACGTGGATATCCGAAGGCGCACCGAACGAGACAGATAGCGTGCCCCAGCTCCCAACCCGCTCAGGTGTGAGCGAGCGTGATCTGAACCTGTTTTTCCATAAGGCGAGGCCATGGACAACGCTTCCGCCCGGCATATCGGGGCCTGGGGTCCACCGAGACAGGTGATGACGACGACGACAACCGTCCTCGGGGCGCAAAAGGGCCGGGGAGCGAGAAGACAAAACGAAACAAGCGTTAGTGTCCGCGGAGGGGGGTGAAGTCGTCCCCCCCCCTCTTTTCCGCAGTCGCGCGCACGCGCGCGGAGCGATATGCACGGCAGCCAAGAGCCATGCAGAGCCTCTCTCGCCTCCTCGTCCGCTCGCATCTCATACTCAGCTGGGTGGTCTGGCGCATGTGTGTGTGTGTGCGCGCGTACACTTCATCCACCCCCCCCTCCTTTTGGGCACCAGGCCATCCTCTACCCTCAAGATGGGTTGGGCGAGTGAACGGTCCACAACAAGTTCCTTTTTGTCTCTTGGGTTTCTCTTTTCCTTTTGCCTTTGGCGTTCGACGGAGCGGTTTCCAAAGAAACGCCCCGACACGAGGCAGGTGCATGAGGAACGTGCATCGAGGCATATGCGGGCTGCTTGATCACTCTCCCACACGCTAGCCCGCACAAAGTTCCGTTCTGCGCTTGCACAGGCAGAAGAGTCGTCACCACCACCACGACAGGCTACGAGGAATGAAGGAATGTGGTTAGACGAAGGGAAGGGGAAGAAGAATAGGACAAAAAGGAAAAGAAAGAAGAAAAAAGCAATGGCCTCCACGTAGGCAAGGGGTTGTTGCCAGCACTCCAGGCAGGATTGAGTCATCTTTTTCTTCTTTAATATCCGATTCATAGAGCCAAAGAATATATATTACCCCTCCCCGCAAAACGCCTCGCCTCGTCCCGTCGTGAAGCGGGAGACAGTGATCCGACGACATAAACCCCCGATGCAGGCCAAGGCGCCACGGGAAGGACAGGCGAGGAAGAAAAAGCAAAGAAAAGATTAGAAGAGGTGACGAGGGGGAGAGGGGGAAAGCAATAAGCCAAGAAAAAATAAAAAGGAAGAAAGAGAAGAGCGGGGGCGGCGGGCGGCGGGCCGTGGCGCTTCCTATATCTCCNGGGGGGGGGGGGTTGTATATCGTATCAGACTGTTTCTGTGCGAACACGTCACAACGCCCCCATCATCAGGGCTGCCGGGGAGGGCCGAACCTCCTTATCCGGTGCAAGCCACGACCGCGACAACAGACACATCATGCGGTTGGTTGAGGGTGGTGGGCTTGAGACTTGCTGCGAAGTCGCTGTCGTTCCTATGTCAGTCTCTGCTCTGTACCGACACGTCACGCCCATGCTGCTCAGGGGCAAGCAGCGCTGGAGAGGGCGGTCCTGCCTTGCCCAAACACACCACCATGCGAGCGCTCTGATGGCTGCCTGCATGGCTGCCTGGATAGCTGGATGGCTGGTGGCGCTGGGAGCGAGCGAGCGAGGGAAGCCGGGCTGCTGCTGTCTGTCAAGGCACACTGCCTTGTGAGATGGGACAGACGAAAACGTGGTGACCATTGAGCCCTCCGACCAGAAAAAATAGCGGACCGTAACCGGGGCAAAGGGAACAACGAGGGAATGGCAAACCCCAACCACGTACGGGGACGCGGTGATCACCACCACCACCACCACCACCACCACCACCACAGGCTGGTTTCTTTTGCTCCGTCAGCCCCTCGGCCGGCCCCCTAGAACAAACTTGTCGTGGAAGGCTGCGGCTGCGGCGGCCTGCTGGCCATAATCCTCCTCCAGAGCTGCCCTTGTGAGTATCAACAAGCCAGGCCTGTGATGCAGCCACGTAGGTTGGGAAAACAGGAGGCTCGCTGTCTGACGACCACAACCGCGCTCAAGGGTGTGTGTGCGTGCACCGGTTCTCTCCATAGCATTGCAGACGGGTTCCGGTACGGCATGATGTTTGTCTTTGGATGGAGTGTGGCGGCGGATGGGGACGGTTGGAGAGAAAGAGTCTACAGGACCACAATCAGCATGTACATATGTACGTAAAAAGCCCCATCTCACTCTTTCTGGCTGGTGTTTCCCTAATGCCTGATGATAGCAACAACTGCCGTCCATTCGTCTGTCCGTTTCTGCTTCTTTGCTTGTTTGCACATGCTTGCTTCGTTCGTTCATTAACCTATGCTTTCCTTCTTCCTACCACAAAAGCTTTCCCCCATGATATTTGGACTGCCCACGAAAGCCCTCGGCTCTCGTCCCATCTCCACGCGTCCCATAAGAAAATATTTCCATAAACAAGAATGCTGCTGTTCGTCTCCTACCATATAGGTTCGAGTAGATAGGCAAGCAAAGTAGCTGGGTATTTTAGGTTGGCAGGGAATACATTCACTCATCCGTCTCGGGCAAAGACCATCCTCATCCAAGAATACGTGCACGCTCAGTACCGATAAACAGGCCTCTTCCCCGACGACGACCCCCCGTACGCATCCGAGGTTGAGGGCGGCGGGTTATAAATGTCATCACTGCTGAGATCCGATACGTTGCGCGGCCTCGACGCCGACGACGACCCACCGTAGCCCCCACCGCCCACGACCTCCTTGTCCCCGTCCCCGCCCGAAGGCCCGTACCCCGCGCCGTGCATCGTGATCTTGTTCGCGGCGCTGTCCTGCCGCCCGAGGTAGCTGCGCGTCGGCTCGTCGCCGCCGCCGCCGAAGCCCGGGTGGAACGGCTCGTCGGCCAGCCGCGGCTCGTCCAGACGCGGTCCCCCACTGCCGGACCCCGCCGCTGGCTCCGGGTCACGGAAGGGGTCCTGACGGTCGCTCGCCGGCGTCGCGTTTGCGGAGCGCGATGGCCCGGCGGCCGCGGCGGCCGAGTGATCGTTGCCTGCCAAGTAGTGGCCCGGCGGGGGGCCCGGCGGGGGCGGCACGTAGTCTGCTGGGTCGGGCTCCTGTCTCCCCTTTCCCTTGCCGTTGTTCAGTGCCTTCCTTGGCAGCGTCGCCGCAGAGTCGCCGCCCGCGTAGGCCGCACCGCTTGGGGGGAACACCCCTCCCTGGGCAGCCGAGTACGACCCCGATGGCTCCGGCATGGGCGGGCGGCTCGAGCCGTTCACCTCCGGTCCGGGGCTGACATTCTCGGAGCGGTCGCCGATGCCGAGCTCCTTCCTGGCGCTCAGCCTCGCGCGCTTCTCGCTGTTGAGCGCCTGCTGCAGCTCCTCGTTCACATCGATCAGGCTCTCCATTGTCTCGTTGTCCGGGCCCGGATTCTCCGCGTTCATGTAGCCCTGTATGCTCCTGGACGCGCTCAGGCACCTGTCGGCAAACTCCTTGACCAGGTCGTTGTCCAGGACCTCAGTCGAGGGCGTGTTTGCTACCAGCTGTGAGAGCAGCTTCGCCGACGTCCGCGCCTCCTCCAGGCGATTTGCCAACTCGACGGGGCTGGGAAGACGCTTGTTACTGTGGCTCCTCGCAAAATAGTTCTGCGAGTGTGCATCTGCAGGTGGCACGGAGAAGTCTTGTGGACGCGGTGGTGGTGGTGGTTGTGACTGAAACTCATTAGCGAGCCAAACCCTCGACATAGCGCCGGCGATGCCGGGGACGTACTCCGTAAGCTTTGTAGGCCTTATCCTTCTCCTTCTTCCACAGCTCGATGATGGGGCCAAGGCCCTCGTCCCAGCCCTTCTGGTGCTCGAACGAATCCAGCGTTTCCATAAGCATCTGGCGCACAGAGAGGTCGCGGCCGTTCCGCAGCAGGTCCTTGACGACCTCGAGGAACTTGCCGTCGAGGTTCCGAGTGAACGTAGGGCCCGGGTTGTCGGCGAGTATCCTCGTGAGCATGAGGGCGTTGTACTGATAGGCGGGCTTGGACCAGTATTCCTTCTTGAGGTACTTGCGTATCGTCCGCGCGCACTCGGCGGCTGCTGTTGGCGAGGACTCGGCGGATTCGACTATAGACGGCAGGAAGGTGACCTCGTCGCCCTGTATTGCAACCCGATCAGCATTTCTGCGGCCAGCAATGGAGTGGCACGGGACACAGCAATCGGGAGACGACGGGCGGCATATGAGGGGGCACCAGGGGGCGGTTGTAGGCGCAATGTGCCCCCCACTCGCTGCGAACACAGCGGTCGGTGACGCCGTGGTGCATGCCGCCCACCAAGGCTCAGGCGCCTGAGACAGGTGCCGCAGATGCCCGTCAGCCATGCCGTGCGAATCCCGCGCGGCTGGCCCACTATTCGCAGTCCCAGGTTTCACAGGTCCCGCCTCGATGATGTGCAACATACCGCGCTATTAGGGCCACCCGACTCGCAAAAGGCTCTCTATGACGGCAAGGTCAGCACGCACTCCCCCCGAGATAGGCATCAGAGCCGCCGGCGGGGGCGCTTGTCTGCGGTGTCTTATCGTACCACGTTCTTGGCGCCGACGGCCTCGGGCGAGTCGCCCTGCAGGTCGGCGGCGGAATCGCTACCCGCATTGCTGGCGGTCTCGGCAGAGGAGTCGGTCCTCCTCTTGATGCTGCCGAGCATCTTATTGCTCAGGCCCTTCATGGACTTCATCGTGGGCGGGGGGTCGCGCAGTGCGACCAGATCACAGCGGCGAGGAGGGAATTATGACGTCGCGGGAGAGGGTGTATGGGGGAGAGATAAAGGGACCCCGAAGGCAGACGACGTCTGTTCGCGATAGAGCGGGCAGGCGGTGGGGCGGATGAGTCGGGGTCTGCCAAGGCTCCGAGTGAGGGCAGTTGTGGCCGTCGCGCCTCGGGATGGAAGTTGGAAGCCAGTGGCGGTGGTGGTGGTGTTCGGGGGGGGGGGGATGTCGTTCAGACGAAGGTTGGAGGATGTGGAAGAGGAGGAGGAGGTGCAGGTGGGGTATCTCAACAAAGAAGAAATGTAGAAAAGGATCGAGCGAGGCGGACGGCGGGACGAGGCAGGCGGAGGGGGACGCAGGCTACAAGCCAAGCAGAGCGGAAGCAGAGCGGCGCAGTTGCAGTTCGTAGTCGTCGTAATGATTGAAAGGGGTGGGGGTTTGTGTGGGCAAAGGAGGTTGCGCACGATAATAGTGTGCAGTAAGTAGATATAGGGTGTAGGCAGGCAGTAGTGGGACAGGCTGGGGTTGCTTTGTGGTTTGTTGGAGATGTTAAGACGGGTAATAATAACAATTACTCCGTACTTAATATGCGACCCTGACGAGGCGGGAAAAGGCAGCCTAGGATCCGCGAAGTCGCGTCAGCGTTGTTGGGTGGTTGTGGTGCATACTTAGCCATCTAATTTGGCCTCCAGATGACCAACAACCTTCTCTCTCCTGGGGGGCCATGAACCCACCTTTTACCACCTGGCAGCCCCCACGCCTCTGCTCTGTTGATGCTTTGCTGTTGTTGGTGTGTGCTGGCAGCTACTCGTGGCCTTGTCTTTCTGCCTGGTCACACACACACACTCACTCACACCACCCCTCTCTCTCAGCCTCCCCACTCGGCTATCAGCAAGACAGCAATAGTTTCAACGAAGGGGGCTGGCCGTTTGAGGCCAGTGTTTTGACAGCTGCAGGAACGGGATCGGACGAGGGGTCAACTGCGGGGCTTGTGTGTGCACCTCGACTTCAAGACCGGCCAAGAATAGTAATAAGCGGGGTGATGCCGTCGACAATATACGCGGTAACAGCACTCCTGACAAGCAGCTAGCAAGGACGGGATGAGACGGGATAATTCTCAGAGATTGGGGTGTCTTGTCGCTGCTGTTATAGCCTGCCTGCCTGGTGCCGAGGTACCCTGTTGCAGTGTCGCATCCATCCTCTTCATTACTGCAACTGGAGATGCTGATATCAACGCCGACCGCAGCCTTTGCACAGCCTCAAAATCCACGCAACCCGACCACATCTTCCAAGCCTCCTGCGCACAGCTGGCTAATAAACCACCGGGCCACCCAGCCTGCCAGCCTGCCAGCCCAGCCGGCACATCATCTTACGTCTTGGTCGGGCTTGGCTGGCACGTCACCTGCCACCAGTCACCCGTCACCCGTCACCGTCCACCATCCATCCTCTGGCCCATTGACGGGCGAGGCTCGCTTGCCTCGCGCTGACGGAGCTGCAAACCCCTGTGCCGTCAACACTCACGACCATAGTTATAGTGCTATTCATGTTTAACGTGGTCGCCATTACGCCGGCATTCGCACCCGCTTCGGCCAGTTTCAACTCTTCCGTCAGTTACGTGAAGAAATAAATCTGTAGCACAAGGTATCCTGAGAACAAGAAAAAAAACTTTTGCTTTCATTAATCTTTCAAATGCACCCACTCTACCTCTATCCCTGGCAATGTCCTCCAATTTCCGGACTCCAGTTGGACAGTGTCTTGCGCAGCACTCTCCTTCCTTGACTAGACACGGCAGTTCTGCTCCTGGGCCCAATGGTCGCATTCGGCCCTCGAGCCCAAACATGCTACGAGATTCCGGCTGAGTGCTCTGTCGTTCATCCGCCATTGCCAAATCGCACCGGTTTCCCACATACGTTCAACCCTTCGGCCCCAAAACATCACTATGTCCACGTCGGTTAACTCTTGTGACAGAACCAGTTGAGAGGATGCCCTCTGCCATGCTCCCACCGTCGGGTATGGATGAGCCAGGGACATGTGGAGTCACCCTCGGACTATGTGTATCCCGGTCAGGGCAGTTATCGAGCACACTGCCAGTCTCGTCCGTCCCGCGACTCCCTCTACGAGCTCTCCTCCAAAGTTGGTAGGGGCACAGCCTTGTAGAGCAGGATCAGGGCCGAGTGCGTCTCACCGCCGCCAGACAGCGTCGCGATCTTGTCGCCAGGCACCTCCGAGACCCGTTCGTCGTTGAACCAGTACCAGTTGCCGTCCTCCTCGCCAAGCTTGCCCGTCTTGGGGTCCTTGGAGCCGGGCTTCTTGACGTATGCCGTGTAATGGCCGCTGTCGGCGCTGGACCCCTGGTGGGTGATAACCGCCCGGAGTTCATAGAGGCCAGACTGGTTTGCGCCCTCGTCCTTGGCCAGGTCCTGGTTGACCAGAGAGAGGAGCTCCTTCTTCGCCTGACGCAGCGCTGTGGCCTTCTCCTCCTCCCACTCGGCATCCGTCTTGTACGTCTCCATCGACGTGTCGCCGTCAGAGTCCGTAGCAGGCTTCTTGCCCTCCTTCTTGTCCTTCTTGTCAGTCTCGGCTGACTCCACCGGCGTGTCCGAAGACGAAGGGCGTGCCTTTCTGTTCTTGCGCGCGCGCGCGATGTCCTCCTCGTCCTTCTGAACCTCTCGCAGCCTGTCCCTGACGGGGATCAGCTTCTCCTTCAACGAGTCCGTGCAGAACTCCAGGATGTCGAGATCCTTGGGGAATGTGACCTTGCGGAGAATCTTGGCCTTCTTTTGCGTGTCCCTCCTCCAGAAGAAACGGACGAAGTGAATGGTCAGGTACAAGGGTAATCTCGCGATCTTGGATGACCTGGTATACGAAACATCCCGCTCGAGGACCTCCGACCTCTTCTCGATCTTCTCCGTCAGACCTGCCAAGATCCCGTCTCGAAGGTAGTTCGTCTCGGCATCGATGTGGCAGTTGAGATTGAGGTGCGTGTCATTCGCCTCGACAGGCTGCTCGCCTCGCTCGCGAGCCTCGGCCTCGTCGCACTCGAGCTTTGACTCGAGCTGCAGAGACATGTAGCGGTCGACCCACGAGACAGGGGCAGAGTCGTCCTTGCCCGTGATTTGTAGGCTGTTTCGGATGTGAGAGAGGATGTTGGTCCACACCTCCTCGGCATCCTGCTGCGCGTAGCCCTGGCCCGTACGAGACCTCTCGGCGAATTGGGGAAAACCACTGCGCAGGGCCTGCAAGAAGCTAAAGGGTGAGAGAGCCTCCTGGGTCTCTCCCATGCACTTGATCATGTCCTTCAGCTGATTCGTGATATCAAAATTTGGCATGACATCGAGGACGCGAGGACCGCTTTGGCTCTTGTACATGTACTTAGCCAGGGAATCTCGGAGCTCGGGTATCGACCGGAGGGTTTGCAGCGTTGAGTTGAGATAGCAAGTGTTGCCGAGGTTGATGAGGCCGCCTGGGATTGCGCCGTCTTGCTGGGCCCTCTCGGCATCGGTCATGTCCTCCATGAACTTGATCTTCTCCTTGGGTCGGGCGAGGTCTGGCCCGCCGGAGCTGGGGGTGCCCATCATCATGATCTGCTGGCCGGGCTTCAGGCCCAGCTTGCCCATGTCGGCATCATCCTTCAGCTGACCGCCCTTGATCAATATCTTCTGCCGCTCGGGCTCGACGGCTGTCAGGCTGTAGACTATCTCCTTGAACTCCGCGCCCGTGGCGGTAGGGTCCACCTCGACATCGTATTTGGTGCCCTGGTGCTTGATAATGACTGTGAGAAGAAGTGTCAGAAATCACCGGTCGGCCACGGCAGGGACGGGGCCAGAGCATTCGCAGCTGCGATGCTTCATGCCTGGAAGCATGCGTGAGGAGGTCGGGGACTCGGGCTCACCATTCACCGCCATCTTATCAGTTGCTCGTCTCGAGTCTGATGGGCTACGATGAGCATCCGCAGAGTGATTGCTAAAATGGAAAAAAATCCAAGGAAAGTGGCGTATAAAAGATTATGGAGAACCAGGTAGAAAGTGTCGGGCTTGTCAAGTGCAGGGAGGCAAAACAACGGGAGGCGAGCGGGTAGGCAGCTAGGAGCTTGTGTCATCATCTATCAGCGGAACAATGGCGGGGCACCACAGATAAGTTCCAAGATAGTCTAGTGTGCAACGCCAGAGCAGCCAGGGTAGGGGAGGAAGGGGGGGGGGGTGTGACGGTCGTAGCTGGGGTACGTAACTTCATGCCTTCCCCTGATTCCGCTGGCAGGTCCCGCCGCTCCTGACGCCCCACACGCGGGCTGGTTGACGTCGCTCCATTCGGGGACAGCTCCCTCTGGACAACCACCTCGACGCTTCACCACGCCAGCCCGGCATCTTGAACAGACCTGGCAGAGCTCCTGTGCATTCAAGATGGTACAGAGATGCCCCTCAGACGCCCACGTCCCCTGACTTCTCAGCTAACCCCCCTCCCAGTCTCAATCCCTCAGGCCGTACCTCCAGGCCGTCCGCAGCAGCCTGACGGCCGCCCTCTGCCTGTCCAACTTCGCATCCCAGACCGCCGAGCGACACAATGTCCCCGAAGTCGAGGCCCGGACCTCGCCCGAGGTCCTCCTGACGCCCCTCACCATCGCCCGCAACGAGAACGAGCGCGTCCTCATCGAACCCAGCATCAACAGCGTGCGCATCAGCATCAAGATCAAGCAGGCCGACGAGATCGAGCACATCCTGGTACACAAGTTCACCCGCTTCTTGGAACAGCGCGCCGAGTCCTTCTTTATCCTGAGGAGGAAGCCCATAAAGGTGCGTGTCCGCAAACGGCTGCCATGCCGACCTGGACATGTGGCAGCTGCCCGTCGCTGTCCTCTCCCGTTGGCTGCGGGAGACCCCTGACCAAGGTGGAGCTGACCGTCTGAGCAGGGTTATGACATCTCTTTCCTGATCACGAATTTCCACACGGAAGAAATGCTGAAGCACAAGCTTGTGGATTTCATAATCCAGTTCATGGAAGAGGTCGACAAGGAGATCTCGGAGATGAAGCTATTCGTGAGCACCACACCGCCCCGGCACCCGTTCCGCATTGACTAACTGGGCTCAGTTAAACGCAAGAGCACGATTTGTTGCTGAGTCATTCTTGACACCGTTTGACTAAGCCGAAAGCACTCTCGGTTCTGACGGAGGACGTGTGGATGCCATAATCTCGTGGCAGACGATGCTCGGAAACGGCGTGATCGGCAAGAAGCATGGCTCTTCCCTTCCACTGCTCTGCAAGCCTCAAAGTCGTGATATGTGGCTCCAAAGCGATTGCCCGAGTGAGAAAGGCCTTGAAGGGTATTGTTGAAATCAGAAAACATTGGCAGCATCGTGGCTCAGGAACAGCACATGTTGCCGTCCTGCGTATGCTGGCACCTGGGATATGATGAACAGGGCCAAATTACAGGAATGACCTGGACCAACAAAAAATTAAATAGCCTTTTGTGATCAATCATCAGAAGAAATGACCTTGCCAGATTTGAGTGTATGAACATGTTATTTGAACATGCTGGTTCCTCTACAATGTCCATACCAGGAATTGAACATAGTTATGTACACAGGTTCTAGATCGGAATAGGATATTCCAGTACCTTGATAGAAGTACAGACCACTGGCGTGCCTCCAGTTTTAAAAGGTGGGATTATCCGACTGCTTTATCTCTAGTCTTGCGGACGACGACTTACTGGGTAGCACTTGGTTGGATTATGGTTTATTGAGCGCTACCAGGTCGTGAACGAGTCTTCCGTCTCGACTTTTGGCGCGTCACCGTCGCTCTTGGTACGAAGAGCATGCTGTTCTACAGAGGACTCCTGGTCAGAGGGCCTTAAGCCCCAAGCTCATTCACGTAAGACCCGAGGACATTGGAGGCAATGCCATTGAGAGAATGCTCCTAAGCCCGCTTTGACAATGTCCACCATCTACATGCCCAGGTGAATCGCAAGACATCGCCCTCGCCCATTGAATCCCTATTCTAATTAGCTAGGTGTAAATATATGCGTGATAAGATTGTCCACACTTGCAAAAATCGCCTGGCCGACTTATCGTCGAGGACTCGAGTCACATTGTGGGTCTGGGAAACCCAACAAGCTTGGGATGGACGATGTTGTCGCATTGGCCCGTACACTTTCTCTTCTCTAGTTTGTCGAGTCACTGATCCTGTCAATAACCACTCCACATCCAATACAAAAGCCCATGCAAACACATATTTTCTTGTTTAATCTTCCTCACCCTCCCCTCTCTCTACCTTCCCCCTTCAGCACATGGCCTTTCTCGCCCTGCTTTCCTTCTGCTCCTCCCTGTCTCCTGCTACCGTCTGAACTTGTACCCAACCTCATCTCACTCGTGGTATTCCTCTTGGTCAACGCTGCCAGGTTCAGGTGCCTTGGCTTTTTGACCCTGGGATGCCCTCACCCAACCCCGTCTGCCCATTGGTTTGTAGTAGCCTGCCTTGATTGAGGTCTCAAGAGGGCAACTGTACCAACGATTCTGCCAGCAGCAGCGTCACAAGCATTCCAGGAGCTGACCATTGCCTTTACCCAGTAAGTTTTCTTTTCTTTTCTTTTCTTTTTCATATTTTTTTTCAAAAGGGTTTCCTGCTTCCTTCTCATCATCTGCTCTTTCCTGCCCCTAGCATATCCCCTCGAGTCCCATCACCCCACCGTTGCCGTCCCGTTCGTAGCATCTCTCCCCACCACAACCTCTATCCTCACTTGGTCACACCTCGAGGTCTCCAATGTTGGGGCCTTGAAAGCAGCCACAGTGTCTCTGAATTGCCAAAGTTCCGCCTTTCCTCCACAATCCAAGTCTGCCAGCCCGACCGTAAAAGCCACGCCTAGACCTCTGAAGGGAAGAGGACAAGGCAGCGCCGAAACGGTCTCCCTATCCTGGCCTCTGTCAAGCCCCGTCTCTTTACCTGTTCCGTTGCCATCACATGTCTGCCTCTTTGCTTGATACTCATGTCACATGAAAACGTGTTGGTATTCACGGCTGCAATGTACCGAGCTTGATAAGCTCCAGCACTGAATTGCAATGGCTCAGTCTCCCATGACCACTTCGGCCCAAGTCAAGATGGCGAAGACTCCCGACCGCCCTGATCACGCATTCAACACCAGTCGCCGGTTCCAGTTCCAGCTCCAGCAGCTTCCTGCCGTCAAGGAGAGCTCCATTGAGTCGGTCGACTCGACCAACGGCGGTGCCTCGCTTGCCACCTTTGACCCTAGCGACCCCTTCGCTGCGCTTCGGTCCCAGGGTGCTAACAACTCCCCTGCTACCTCGTTCGACCGCTCTTCTTGGGTCCACCACGCTTTCCAGCTGAGCGAGCCGGGTGGTCTACAGTCCGCCATTCAGAGAGGCAAGTGTGACCCGGCCCTGAAGAAGCTCACAGACCCCACGCAGGGAAGCACCCCCAAGCTTGACCCTGCCACCGCGGAGTTCAGACCTGCTGCTTCTCTTCAGGCCCCAGCCGTGAAGACCCAGCAGGATTCACAGGGTATCACCCAGGATCAGGGCAACATCGGCATGGGACCGAACACGTTCCAGCATGAGGGGGGTGGATCCTCCATAGGTGTTGTTCTGGACAACTCTGCTCAGTCGCATACTTCTGCTTCCCAGGCTAGTAGTGTCCCCGGACAGACCAACAACGGCAGACCCAACCAGTACACCACTTTTCCCGCCCAGATCGGCGGTTTTCAGGCTCAGCAGGTCGCCTTCCCAAAGAACAACGGTATGACCGGCGTCAACGGAATGATGCCTCAATCTATCCGAAGCACTGTCAACGGTACCAGCGGAGTGACTTACACGAGCCCCAATGATGATTCCCCCCAGCAGCAACACCTCAACACAGGCGGAATGGCTTTTGGTGTACCCAATGGCAACGGTTTTCAGTACGGTGCCACCAACATGAGCCAGGCCTTGGTTGTTCGAGATGATGAGGCGCGCCAGCAGCAGGTCGACGCCACCGGCGTGACTTTCCGCAACGGCACCGAAACCCAAGATATCAACAACATGAACGGACTGAATGGCATCACCAGCTTCGGAGCTGGATATGGTAACGCCGCTCAGCAGTACGGCAACGACACCCAGGGAATACCTGCCGTTTCCCCTTCAGCCTCAAACGGTATGCCTAATGTTGCCCAGGGCATGGCTCCTGCCGCCAGCACTGGTAATGGCAAGTCTTTTGAGCAGATGTCGATGTTCACTTTGCAGGCGCACCTAGATCTCGCAAGCCAGTACCGCCAGGCACAGCCCAACATGAAGCCGACCTTCCAGCAGGGAGTTGCTCGTCCTGCCCAATACTCGAACCAGTCCACTCCATACCAGACGCAGAGTGATGTCGTCATGCAGCAGCGGCAGCAGCAGCAGACGTTCAGCACTCCGATGCGCGCTGTTGCAGGTAGCCCTTACGGACGGTCGACTCCCGCAGCCCCTCCCAGTTCGTACAGCAGTCCCGGAGACACCACCACCTCTCGCTACATGGCATCTCCCTCTCACCGAGGACGGACCGAGCCGCGCAGCTATGATATGCGCACCCACATGTCGAACGAGCCTCCCCCTCGCTTCGACCTGCGAACTCCGCTGCCTGTCCAGCAGCAGGTCTACAACAACATGATCTCGTCATCCACCCCAGGAGCTCAGATCCACTCGCCTCGCGGTGCCACAGTTTCGGTCTCGCCAGCACCCTCGTCCTCAACCAACTCTGTGGTTGACCCGTTCAACGGACCTCCCCTGCCCAGCGTCATCCGGCCAATCGAGCCTCAGTCGGCCATGGTCCTCCACGAGAGCGTCGTGCCTGTGCAGATCCGCAACATGAGATCCAAGCAGCTGAACGACCTGACGGTCGGACCTACTGGGCGGCCGCGACCAGAAGTCGCCCTTGACGCTGCCAACTTCCCGTTTCTCGAGAGCGCTCGCAACGCGCAGCCTACCACCCACTTTGGTGTCGTGAAGCTCAAGAACGTGAGTCCACAATGTCTTCCCGCCCATTCCCCACGCACGAATTTTATCAGCAGCTTGCTGACAGAAATCGATAGATCCCCTTCGCTACCAAGCGTGCAGAGGTCTTGGCCTTCCTCGGTCGCAACTCCAAGGTCCTGAACGACAACCAGGAACCCGTGCACATCATTATGGAGCGCGTGGCTAGCAAGACAAACGATGCGTACGTGGAGTTCATGAGCATGCAGGCCGCCGTCAACGCTGTCGAGAAGCACCAGAAGACCGTCGCCAACGGCCGCCTCAGCCGCCTTGGGGACCGGCCCATCGAGGTGGAGCTTTCCAGCCAGGCTGCGCTCATGAAGGACCTCTTCCCCCTTGCCAAGGGTGTCCGCTGGGAGGGTGCTGTGCCGGTCATCCTCGAGGACCACCCGTCGGAGCCGTGGAACTGCTTCAAGGGATTTGTCTCTGATGAGGAGATGGTGAGACTGAACTTGCTTGGCTCAAGGTTCTGAAAATGCTGACAGTTTCTCTCACAGGCGATGCTTGTCAAGCACGTCGAGGTCCCGCAGCGCGTAAGTCAAGACGCTCCCCGTGTCCTTCTCCTTAGCAGTCGGTTGATTTCATGTTATTGCAGTCTCCCTTCTCTCGCGATTGCCCTCAGCGCCCCTTCGAGTGCATGATCAGCACCCTCCGGAAGATGCCGTGGTACAAGACCGATTGCATCACCATCAAGCAGCGATACTCGGTGTACAACGCCTGCATCCAGCTGATCCGGCTCCTGCAGCACGCGCTCAAGGAGAAGAAGAACGAGGACCATCTGACGGAGCAGCTGCTCAAGCGCCTCTGGACCTCTGCCATGCTCTGCCACGGCTTGACCGTGACTATGAGGGACAACATTGCCTACCAGGTGGGCCTCACCGAGGACCGCCTCCGCGAGTTCAACATGCCTCGCTTTGCAAACATGTGGGTGCATACCTACACTTTGTGCCCCAAGCCTGGCACCCCGCTTGACATGCTCGAGGTATGTATCACCCTCTTTTATCCCTCCAGCCGAGTAAAATAAGCCACTTTGCTGACCTCGGTTTTCGACGCATAGTACTACATTGCCATCATCCGTGAGGAGACCAACCGCACGGTCGGCCTCCAGCAGCCCAACATCCAGTCTCAGATCCACCACGAGGGAACGCAGACGAACCTGTACTGGGGCTACTTCTTCAAGGAGCTGAACCTCCCACACGGCACGGCGTTCGACAATATCACGCTGGCGCAGATGGCGGAGCTGGAGTTCCGCGCCTTGACCAACATCCTCACGCGCGCCCTTGCCTGAGGTGCTCGTCGAGGGGTGGATCGATACCAGAAGAAGGGCTCGCCGATAAGCTTGCTGGTTTTTGCTGGACTGATGATCCGTGTCTCATCGTTGAGGGACGTGTTGATTTCGTTCTAGATCGCACTGGTGATCTAAACCGACCTTCCCCCCATCACTCCTTGTTGCTATCCTGATGGCCATGAGAGGCAACCAGGCTAGGCCCTCAAGAGACGCAAGTTCTGTTTCCCCAAGCTGCCCCCATCTCAGCCACGGCCGAGGACCCGGAGGACTCTTGTCAGATTTGACTGATGGGACGCATGGATCGGAGTTGTTGGGCGGTAACTGTCCGCATTCTTTTGATGCTTTCTTTTTTCGTTTTTACTTGCCAGGGTTTTCTCCTTTGACTCCCTCGCCGCGGGTTTGGCGTTTCTGGACGGTTCTGTTCATCCACAATTTGTGGTGCCCTGATGGGGGAACCAGTCGGGGTGCATTAATGATGCCCAGGGCACGTCGCGGCCTCGACACATTCACCCCCAGGATTAGATTGACACTTAGGCCCTTGCCGTGCCGTTGATCGAGGACGCGATGGACTCGATAAAATTGCTAGCTCAATACCGATTGGGAGGAGTTAATTGATGACTACTGCATCAATTTCTGGCGGTGGTGTGTGTGAGATGTTGTGCTCGTGATATTAGCCCCCCCGTCGCCCCCCCCCCATACAAGCACAGCTATGAATGCTGTGCAACAAGAGGTAGTCTATGCCAGCCACCTTTAGCCCTGATGTCTCGAGCAAATGAAGGCATATCGAAATGTAACTGCTGCTATCAATTAGCTTTGGCTTATTGTCTCAACATCCTCGGCGGGTGCAGGCATCGAGCGCTGGGAAAATAACATACAGCGGCATAATAAAGAACACAGGCGTTGTTGACATTGAGTGCATTCGAGACCTCCAGGCTTGCATGATGGAATGAAGCGAGGTAGATTAATAATCACAGTGCGAGACTGGCCCCTGTTCACTGAAGCTGAAGCTAAGGTAATCAAGCAGCAAACAGTTGGCGCGGACCCCTGCCCAAAATTTTGGCCTGCAGGAGTGCCAATCTTATCGGCGATTTTTCGTCATGGACGAGTCCACATTCTACCATCAGTCGATTCCTTCCTTTCCTGCTACCTACAAAATTCCATCCGCCACCCGAAGGACAAGCTGCCTGTTGCCGAACGACATGTGCTTTATGGTTCGGTAATACACACTTCGTTACCGTAGGTGGGATTTCGAAGGCACAGAAGCCTTAAGTGGCAATGGCGCAAAACGCGACGCCGGCGGCGACTTACACGATGGCCTCCGACAGGCAGGACGGCCGGCGCGAGCGACAGACATCAGAACGGTTCTCGTCGCTCATCCAGTCAAGGGAGACCGGCGAGGCGATACCAGAGACGCGTCCGCTCGGATCGAACCAGCCCGTAAAAGCTTTACCGTTTGCAAAATCATGGCACCACATGGTAGCCGGAGCGTGAGAACCACCTCCCCCCCCCCCCCAAAACAAAAAAAGGCCGACTCCGAGGCCCGGATTGGCCTCCGAGGTGGCATCGGGCGCCTGACCCGAGCTGACGATAATTTGTCATCCTACAGTGTGGGCGGAATGACAGCCGCCGCCCTTACGGCGCCCCTCGACGTGTTGAAGACCCGCCTCCAGTCAGACTTCTACCAGGCCCAGCTGCGCGCCGCGAGGCAAGCCCACGCGAACATGAACCCGGTGCGCGCGGGCATGCACCACCTCACAGAGACGCTCCAGATCCTGTCCTCGGTGCCGAAGCAAGAAGGCTGGCGGGCACTGTTCAAGGGCCTGGGGCCGAACCTGGTGGGGGTGATCCCGGCGCGGGCCATCAACTTCTACGTGTACGGCAACGGCAAGCGGCTCATCTCGGAATACCTCAACCACGGGCAGGAGGCGCCGTGGGTGCACCTGAGCGCGGCCGTGGCGGCGGGCGTGGCGACGGGGACGGCGACGAACCCGATCTGGCTGATCAAGACGCGGCTGCAGCTCGACAAGAACGTCGCGGAGCAGACGGGCGGCGTGGCCAGGAGGCAGTACAAGAACAGCCTGGACTGCATACGGCAAGTCTTCCGCACCGAGGGCCCCCGCGGCTTCTTCAAGGGCCTCAGCGCTAGCTACCTGGGAGTCACCGAGTCGACGCTGCAGTGGGTGTTGTACGAGCGCCTGAAGAAGGCGCTGCGGCACCGCGAGGAGAGGCTCGTGGCCAGCGGGCGCGAGTGGAACTGGTGGGACCACTTTGTGGACTACACGGGCAAGGCGGGTGCGGCCGGCGGCGCGAAGCTGTTGGCGGCCGTGGTGGCATATCCCCATGAAGTTCGTGGTCTACCCCGGGCTCATAAGATTTCAATTTGCTGATAGCTCGAGCAGGTTGCGAGAACGCGATTACGACAGGCGCCAACCGCGGGCGGGCAGCCAAAATATACGGGCTTGGTCCAGTGCTTCAGGCGTGTGTGGCTCGAAGAGGGCCTGGTCGGCCTGTACGGCGGGCTGACGCCGCACCTTATGCGGACTGTGCCGAGTGCCGCCATCATGTTCGGCATGTACGAGGTCATTCTGCGGTTCCTAGATACCCCGTCGTGACCAAAGCACGCAAGAGAGACGCCTAGCACACACCGTATCACACCACGCAAAGACAGCTACTGCGCACATTCTACAGGATAGGATAGGATAGGATCATGACCACAGCTGACAGCGGGGACGATGTAAGGTTTACAAAGGCACGATGGATATGCCATCACGATGTACCCCCGCCCTCCATGGCGAACAGGGCCGCCACGCTACTCAGTTCCTTCTCCACTTTCAAGCTCCTTTTCTGGGTTCATCGGACCCGAACGCACCTGCCCACCGATCTCTCCAACCACCCAGCCCTCCTCATGCCAGCTCATGCTCTGGTTGTACCAATATCTAGACGAAACCTATAGACTAGGGGATACCGGCTCGTTGAACCTGTTTGGCGTTGGAAGGGGGGCTCCCGAGAGAGATAGGATATATAAACACGCAAGAGAATACCCAACATCGGGGTGACACCCGGGACCAGAGGGATTTTGCCGCCTGTTGTCGCGAGAAGGTGGTCAATATGCACAAACGTGTTTGCTACTCTGGACATGGGTGACACCAATGACTTATATTCGAAACACCAGACTTCAAATGCCGGCGGCCCGTCGGGGCCCGGGAAACAAGCAAAGCAACACTGCTACGGGGCCGCGGGCGCGCCGTACCGGTTCCAGCGTCCGCCCGCACCTTTCAAGACGAACGTGGGGATCCCGGGCAGATGTGCCGGCCAAACCATAATGTGTCAGTTGTGTCCTCCACGCCCGGTCCGATCAGCTGTCAAGAACCTCGTATAAGGAATGGTTACACGTGTTGCCAAGCCGCTGTCGCTTTTGCGACGAGACGACGGCGCCACGCATACTGGCTGGTGTGATGGCACAAAAGCTTACTGCTGTAAGTAATAGCAGCGTAATGAAGCAATCGGCCACTGCCCTGCCCGGATTAGGAAGGATATTGGGCACTGTAGGGTTGACATGAATGATCGCCGTTCATCGCTACCTGCGCTGTCTGAGCGTCCGTGGCAGGTGGGACCAGACCTGGACCTGGCCCGGGTCGGCTTGGCTAGCCTTACGTCGAGGGACGGAGCTTTTCGCGGGACAGTGTCGACCTTATTTTGTTCGTTCTCCTCCCTCGGGGGTAGGTGAGGTACATCGGGACACTCCTACGTGGGTAGGATGCCATCTCATCCCCATGCAAGGCTACGGGAGCCGGGCTGCCATGCTGCAGGTGGTGTGGCGTCTTTTGACAGCTATGGGCAATGGGCTGAGCCCCCCTCCTGCTGTCGTAGATCATGCAACATATCCCAATAAACCATTGGGCTATATTATACCCGTGACGTGCGAGTTTGATATTGGGGTGGCCACTGATCGCCCCCAGCATGGTGTCGTCTTAGACCTCTGGGCTTGCTCGAAAGGCCCCGGACAGGGTGCGCCAATGTGGGGTCGTCATCCCGTCTGTGCAAGGTCAGTAAGGTGCCTCCCCGGCATTCAGAGGAACGAGTCAATGCAACTCTGCGAGTTGTGGCTTGGGCCGGCACCAGAGGACCGAGGAGGACGAGGGTGTGTGGGACGGGACATTGCGGCGGCTTTGGCTCATCAGGCAGATTGCCCAATTCCAAGCAAACCCGAGTGAGGCCTGGTTGACCTCGGGAGGATCTGCCCTCACGCGACGGGTGCTGTTCTCTTTTCTGCATCCTCTGGTCTTCCCCTGTGTCCTCGTCACCGCGATACAAGACGACAGCCAACCCGGTTTGAGCCCCAAGCTCCGTTTCGTGGAAACAAATCACAGCTGCGCGCTTGGCTTTATTTATAGCCCCCCTGCTCACATATCACCCGTGCCCGCTGGACTTGGCTCCTCGACTCGTCACCCCTCGTCACTGGTGGTCTGCTCCCTCGCGATCGACCTCTCCATCCGTCGTCACTGCGCCGCCGGATTGTCCCTGTTGCGGCCAGCGCCACCGACCCGAGCATCTCCCTCGACTTCTCCACCACACGTGGCAGCCAATCTTGGAGGCAAGGGCGCGACCCCGAAATGCCACTTTGGTGACACCCAAGTCCGCGACCCGGCCCAAATCCTGTGGAGAGACGGGTGATCCTGCCAGCCAGCCAGCCAGCAGCCCGCCAGCAGCATAGCGACGTCCGCCTCGCGCAAAGAGAGAACCCCGAGCCCACAATGGACACCCGTTCGCCAGCGTAAGTTCACTCGTTGCAGATGCGCCCCGGCCGGCGTTTCGCTGCCTCTATGCGTCTTTCCCAACAAGCGCCAGAGTCTAATGTCCGCGTCATCGTGCAGAACCCCAAACACGCCCTATGGCCAGGCGGGCCAGTACAAGGTCAACGTCAACCGGCAGAAGACGAGGAAATGGGTCGAGGCCAAGACGCAGAACTATGACGGCGACGACTGGGGCGGATACGACGACGAGTTCGACGACGGCGACGACCAAGATGCCGGCAGCGCAGGCGGACGCCAGGATTACTTCAACCAGCTGGCCCCGCAGCCTCAGAGGCCCGGCAGACTGACAGCCGGGCTGCGCGCGGTATCCAACAGCGGCCCGCCGACACCCGCCCTGGGAGGATCCGCCGGCTCGTCGCCCGGCCTGCGACCGAGCGAGCGCATCGCCCTGGAGAAGCAGGCGGCCGGGAACAGGAGCGCGAGCGGGCCGCCGGCCCTGCACATCCAGACGCCGAACAGGGCGCAGACGCAACCACCGCCGCAGGTCGCGGGGCCGCCCGGGCCGGCGACAACGGGTGCTGCCGCGGCTCGACGTTCCCGCCCCGGAAGAGCAGCATACGCGCCATGACAGGCCCGACCTGGCGGCGGGCGGCGACGGGCGACCGCCCCGGACGGGCTCGCGGCCCGAGTCCCCAGCGAGCGCGGCGAGGTCGCCTGTTTCTGCGACGGGGCCCCCGAGGTTCATCCGGCCGTCCGAAATCTATAAGCGGATGGAGGAGGAGAAGGAGAAAGAACGTAGGTCAATGGAGTCGGCGGGGAGGCCGAGCCTGGACAGCATCGGGGGCCGGAGCAGCGAAGACGGTGGCGATGGGACAAATGCAAATGCCCGACGGCGCCCGAGTTTCGGCAGGAACGATGAGGGAGAGGCCAACCGCAGCCTGCGACCCCTCGACACGGTCGCGGAGAGGAAGAGCGAGTATGGATTTGATGGGCTGATGATCAACCCAGCAGAACCAGCCCCGCCGCCACCAAGCACAAACACCAACACCCGCTCTGACACCGAGGCGTCCAACAAGAGCCGCAGCCAGGGCCAGGACCAGAGCCAGCCAGAGCCGCCCTGGATCGCGAGTGCCCCCGAGCCAGAGCCAGAGCCAGAGCCAGAGCCAGAGCAGAAGCCCGAGCCCTCGATACCCTCACAGGCCCACCCCAAGCCGCCGGAGCTGCACCACCCTCAGGCAACCAGTGCGACAGGAGCCCCGGCCGAACCGGTGAAGCGTTATTCCACGAGCCCCAAGCTGCCGCTTCTCTCGAGGCTGAGCGGCTTTGGTGGTGACTTCTTCTCTGGAGGTATGGGCTTTTCCAGCGATTCACCCAAATCACAAGAACCCACCACAATGGAGACGTCGCCAGCGCGCACGGGTGACGACAGCGCGAGTGCGTCGCATCCAGGAATCGCCGGGCCATCTAGCAGCCAGCAACAACAGCAGTCAGCTGCATCCAGCCAGACAAGGCCGTTCCGCCCTTCGTTCCCTGGAGCCTGGGTCAGCGAGACAGCCACCACAGCAGGAGACGTGCCCAACCCTGGCAGCAGCATTGCCGCCACACCAGGCGAGGTGCCTCCCGCTGATGAGAGCCCAGAAGACGCCCAGCTCAGGCCAGCACCTCTACGTACACCATCCCCAGGGAGTGCAAGTGCATTCAGCGCCCACGACAAACACTCCACCGGGTCCGGGCGCGCATCGCCAGCTAACAACCACTATCTCCAAGCTGCACCAGGACGCCTTGCCGTACGTGACGACGCCACCCACGAGGCGCTCCAGGAGCGGGACGCCCAGGACAAGGCCGGCCCCCGGCGGGACATGACCCCAATTGCACCACTGCAGCCCCGCAAGGGCTCATTCGTGGAGGACAACCCGATGCAACCCCCCAACCCCATAACGAGAGTCGACACGTTGAGCACGGCAGACAACGCATCGCCGCTCAAGGAGAGCGACGTCCTTCGCGACGAGATCATGCGGAGCCTTAGCCCGGTCCGTCCGTCCGAGGGGCACACGGAACAACCATCCTCAGATGAGAGCGCCATCCGCGAGAGTGCGTACCTGAGCGATGTCTACGGTGACTACTGGTCAGGCGAGGACAAGACGCCCGAGGTCGAGCTCCCTCTCAGACAGATTGAGCCACGCGAGGTCGAGGTCACTCCATCATCCAGGGACGATCCTGCGGATGCCACGCCTAGGCCGCCTGCACAAGCAGCCTTCGATCACGTCACAACGGATGCTGCCCCGCCGGCCATCTCCGCCGTCGAGCCCGATGCTACCAGGCCAGAGCAGAGGCGGGAGCGTTTCTCATGGGAGGTAGGCCCTGCCTCCGGCCTCGCCAGCCCTGCACAAACATCGCCGACGAAACCGGCAACCGCCGAGTCTCCCGAGAGCCTGACAGGCCCAGTTGCCGCAGCGCGACAGGGAGACCCCGCGAGCCCTGGCGGCGACGGCCGCAGCTCGCCACTTCTATCCCTCCCGAACATGGACTTCGATAGCGACATCTCCCCTCAGGTGGCGTCTGCAGTCAGCACGCTTTCTCCCGGCCAGTATGCATTTTCCCCAACGCCTGACGAGGGCGCCGGCAAACTCCTCTGCCCCACCGAAGAGAAGATGCTGGCCCAGTCACCCAGGACCCCTCTGTCCCCGATGGAGCCGATCCTGACCGCACACGACGAGGAGCCACAGCGCACCTCATCACCACCGCCGCAAGAGCCCCCCGAGGGCGTGCCCCTGCCCCGCAGCCCGTCCCCGACGCAGGCAGGCCCGGGCGGCTACGACGCCAACAGGAGGCACAGCCAGATGGCGTACAACATGATGTCGCTCAAGCAGATCCTGCAGCTCCCGACGTCCGCGGACCGCGTGCAGAAGATGCAGGAGACGCGCGAGCACCTTGCCGTGCTCGAGACGGGCCTCGCGTCGTGGCTGGCCGACATGGCGTCCCGCCCGGCGCACGAGAACGCCATGGCGTCGTACGGGTACGCGCTCTCCGGGGACGACGCGGAGCTCTGGGGCACCAAGGGCGGGGCGGTGCGCATCCCGCTCAACGCGCCGGCGCCCGACGGCGTGGCCGGCGGCGGCGGCGGCGGCGAGGACGGGGGGCCCGGCGTGGGGCGCACGCCCAGCACGAGCCTCAACATGGGGAACCTGGTGCACCACTCCGGGCAGGCCGGCGCCAAGGGCAAGGAGTTGCTGCAGAGCGCGGGCAAGATGGGCAAGGGGCTGTTGAGCAAGGGGAAGAACAAACTCAGGGAGAGGGCTGAGTCCAAGAGGGGCTGATTGGGGTTTTCTCCCCTCTCTTCTCTTGGCCTTTTCTTTTTCATAACGACGCAAGATATAACATGGTTAATGTCACCCTCTGTTTTTGTTTTCCTATTTGTACTGGGAGGTGGCTGTGTTGAGGAGGGGCGAGCATAGCGCATCATTTGTGCTCTTTTTTCTTTACTCCTCCCGTGGTGTACGCACATGGTACGATTCCCTGAATCCCCTTTTTACCGCCACCTTTCCATAGTCATGGGTCTGTGGGATCAACGGGGAATCGTTAAGAAACAGAAGAGCAACGAGTACAGGTAGTGGACGGGTGCTTTTTTTTTTTTTTTTTTGGCCACATTGAAGAGATTGGGCTGGCTGTCTTCTAAGTACTGATTTTGTTTTTGTTGGCATATTGCCGGCTGGTCAGGCACTGGCGGGGTAACAGGGCGTTGTTTTTCCCTCCCCCAACGAGGCACAACCGAGAAATAACTAGCGGTAGATTGAGGAATGAAGTCCCCCCGTTGGGTTATTCATTTGTGTGCCCAGGTGTCCACGGTAATGTTTCAAGGGTAGAGGACGCTGGAATTAAGCTAATACTTACATGAGAGTGTTTTGGGAAATCAAACCAGTCATGGGGATTCTTGAGCTTCTGGATCTGTGCCCAAATCTTCTCTGACGCGGGTGTTGCACTCATTGCATGTGCGATGGGCCGTGTCTCTATGCAATACTTTCATCGCATTATCAAAATGCTCAATTTTGGGTACGGAAATGTTCTAATCATTGTCACCTTCACCCATGAGCCACCCGGCTCTCGATGGAAACTAGGCATTCCATGGAGCCAGTTAAGTAGCTTGTTTATCACATGTGCATGTGAAGGTGAGATCAGGGAACACGGCAACGATTTATCTCCTCCCCCTCCCCCCTCCCCACCCAATGACTGGCTGACTTCGTTGTTGATCCGATTACGGTACCCTTTAAGGGGAAAGGGGGGGGGGCACAGGCTGCAGGCGGCCCCTTCATAGAGTCATAAACGCTCAAAGACCCAGCGTGGGATAATAAATACAATGCCGATAACAATACGTTTCCCATTACTAGGAAAGGGAAAACTGTGTACGAAATCTAAACATTGGAGCAGCACAAGTCGCGATTATGGCTCAGATGTTGCCGCTCGCTTCCGGAATCACCTGGCTCGGGGCAACGGAACAAGAGGTCTGTCTCCTTCAAACGCCATCGACACGCCGAGACCCACAATAACAACTGTCTTTTTGTATCACCATGAATGAAGCAGAGTCGTGGGGGCAATATGGGGATTGGAATGGTCCTGTGGTGCTAAGAAACTATTATACCTGAATTCTCTTGTGATTCCCACATTTTACATGCAGATGCTCCCACTCCCGGTTCATGTAGCTATACTACCATCTAACCCATTTTGCCTCTCATTTTCCCTCCGACAAACGCTTCTCGACTACCTCAACATTCTGTGGATAGCATTAACTTCTGAACTGGGCCTTGGAGCTGCAAAAGCTGTGTCTTCTTGGACTATCTCGTGGGTGGGTGCCCAGGTGGGGTGAAAGGAGGGGGGGAATAACACGAGCCACGTTCGCTCGCTTCACCTCGCTCGCAGGGGGCTTCGGCGACAAGGAGCCTCGGGACCTGGTGGTGGGTTGGTGAGACGTTTAGGGGCCTGTTTATCAGGACGATGAGTTTGGACCTGGCGAGGAGTATCGCCACGCCTGGAGGCCCTGGGCTTTACGTGGGGGTTGTGAATTAGGATAGGCGGTACTATTTTATTCGCCATGGGTTGGATGGTGCGCCGGCGTACACACTGTTTTCCCAGTGCCAATCCGTGCATTCCTCAGGGATGATCAAGCGGCCAAAAAGCATTGTGCATGCCCACCCAGCTTGAACTTAACTTGGAAGTGGCGCAACAGAGATGTCGCCATCAAAGATACGTCTCGGAACGGGTAATTAAGTGATTACTTCATTTCATATGTATCAGCGCCAGCTATCGATGACTAGCACCTCCACCTAAAAACCAACCCTCTGTCCAGGAACAATGACAACAACCCTCTGAACAACTCCAAGGCCACCTTTTTAGAGCGCAAGGCAGCTGCCGCTCCGAATCGCCTGCGGCGGCGCGACAGTAGCGCTGTGGGCGCCGACGACGGTGACGGTGGCCCCGTCGACGCCAAAGAAGGTGCAGGATGCACCACCCAGGGAGCTGATGGTGTCGACGGCGAGGTTGTTGTCTGCTTCGCCCCGCGGGCGGGGGCTCAGAGTCAGGTCACACAAGCTCACCCCCAGAGGGTGTACAGAACCCCAGCGCGCGTGGTCTTCTTTTCATGGGGCTACTTACTGGTCTGGAAGGGGGTGGCGTCCGTGGGGACGTTGAGGGTGTAGGAGGCCGCGGCGCCGGTGAAGGTGATGACGGCCTTGAACTGGCGGGACTCGGCGGCCGGGGCGGCCGAGGTAAGCCCGGCGAGGGCGGAGAGGACGGAGATGGCCTGGGAGTACTTCATGGTTGTTGATTTGGTATAAAGCTCCGGGGGCGGGGAGTGAGATGCAAGTATGGCTTTTAGATTGTGTTGGATGTTGCGTTGATGGTATCGAGTGAAGACAAGAGGTAGGAGAATAGAGGAAAGGCCGTATTTATAGTCCAGAGTCTAGGAAGACGGGTGACGAGGAAGACTGTGCTTCATGTTCGTGAAATGGAATTTCTAGTCTAAGATTCAGAGCAGCATGCAATTACTCAACATCCGGCTGCGGCTCATCACAGTGGCGGCGCGAAGGAGCGACTGCACCTCAGCAATACGAATTCCCGAATTCGCCGCTATGAATAGTCTCAGCTCAGCACCATTAAACCGTACCACGGATTGAAAGCCTCGGCGGGCACGTGGTCATGACATGATGGTGAGACTGGACGTCAGCGGTATTAGTCGTCTGGTTTCCCCTTGCGGGCAAAGATGATTCCAAACACTCCAATCGCCTCTGTGGCTGGGTGCCCCAGTACGGCTTACATGGTCCTAATCCGACACGAGTATCTCGTACAATAGCGCCATACAATCGAGACAACCCTAGTCCACCCATGTCGATGTCAAGATTTCTGGTTAGCTCCAATTTGTAGCCTTTTAGAAAGTGATTGTTGACCTTATCGACATCCAAGTCAAAGCCCGACTTGATCAAATTTAATTCCAACGCATGCTGAGATTTTCAAGAAGGCTACCTAGGTGAGACAGAATCGACTGGGCTCATGGTCGAGGACGCAAAAGGTTTTAGATGGAACACTTGAAGTCGAGGTTGACTTATTACAGAGAATAATTCCGAGGCAGAGATGAGAGCCAAAGAAACCAGGCTAGTAAGCTGAAGCACTTGCGAAACCAACGTAAACCGATACTCACCACCACTCACGCAGCATCAGTCTTCTGCTTTGTCTCCTCCTGGCGTGCTTGGGTTGCTTCCGCAGATTCGGGCTCCGCCGTCTTGGATTCACCCGTGGGCTCCTCGGCCCTGGACTCTCCCGACTGGGATTCGGCAGTCTTCTCAGTGCTCCCCACCTGCTGTCCAGTCGCCGGGGCTGCCGTCGCAGTACTGTCCTCGGAGGCATTCGACTTCTCCTTCTTGGCGAAGAACCCAGTACCAGGGACGCTGACACTGGGCAGGCTCATACTGGGCATGGTGGGGATGCTCGGCTTCGGGATCGCGGGAAGCTTCGTGGGGATGTACCCCTTCACCCCCGAGCTCGCCTGCGAGATGCCGGTGCCGGTGGACTGGGCGATGCCCATAAGGTATCTGTAGTATGACTGCTTGTCCTTCACCTCTGTCACGGCCTCGCCTGCTGTGTCCTCGGTTTCATCTGGCTGGGGAACCAGGGATGCGGCCGCGGCGATGTCGAGGGGCGACTCGTCGGGAATACCGTCGCTGTCTTCTGAGGCTTGAGTTCCGATATTCCCTGCCGTATCGTTTTGGCCTTCGACCTCAACTCCCTCATCCGTAGCTTTGATGGTGTTCTCGGCCGAGTCAGCTGGTCCTGGCCTGGTAATTTCCGGATTGTCAACAATCTCCGAGTCATCATTGAACCAGCTGATTACCAGCTTGCTCGACTTTTCGATCATGAGCTGGTAATCCTCGTTCTTGTCAGGCTTGAACAGTGACACATGCGCCTGGATCTCATCCTCCGCATTGCTGACGACATGCCTGGAGAACAGATTGCTGGCAGGCTGGTCGCCAGCCGGGACAGCGCAGAAGGTCCGCTCCGGCACGAAGTACCCGCCGCTCCAATACCCGTTCTCGCCCAGCGAGCAGTAGATATCATGGACGCCGATGCCCTTGAGGCTTGCAAGGCGCTCCAGCCTCCTGTTCAGCTCCTGCTGTTTCATGAGCGCGCCGACAAAGGTGACGTGGTCACTCAACCAAGCAAAGGACTGCCCGACGTTGCCGCGGTTGACATAAGCAAGACCATGGCCGAGGCGGTCCACGCCCTGCTGGTACCCCTCGACAATGTCCTGCTTTTTCATCTTGCGCACACTCTGGACGCCCTCCATGATCTTCTCGCGGTGGACATATGCGGCGACCCCACCGGCCGCGATGGCGCCGACCGTCCCCGTCCGCACGGCGACGAGCTGCCAGGTCTTCCAGGCGGCCGGGTTGGTGGCCCTGCTGGACCCCGGGACGGAGCTGGTGCCGCGCTTGAGAGCCATGCTGAGGCTTGCGGGGGCCGCGGACAGCGCCGTCATGACGTTCCAGACCGAGCTGACTTTCTGGTAGTTGGAAAAGCCGCCGTAGACGAACATGGAGCGGGCGAGGCCGTTGTAGGGCGTGTCGAAGGCCAGGACCCCTTGGATCATGGGGAACAGGGGTGCACTCGGATCGCTGCTGGCGGCGCGCTCGTCCAGGACGTGGAAGAGGGCTTCGCTGGCCACGAACCCGCCCATGGAGTGGGCGACGAGAACGACACCAACGCTCTTGTCGTTTGGCGGCCATGGCTTCTCAAGCTTGGCCTTCCTCAGATCCATCACTCGTTCCTTGAGCCTATCGTGGAGTCAGCCCTGGTACATTTTCCACGACTTATGCGCAGTCAAGGCGGGGAGAGGCGTACCATTCGAGGAAGTTGACACTGGCCTCGGTGAGCTCGCCCTTGGTCGCATATTTTGGGTAGACGACAGACTCGACATTGTGGCCTGGGAGCTGACTGGCCAGGTGCTTTTTGAAATCCTAAACAGCTTCTGTCAGCCGGATAATATGAAAGAGCCGCCAGGATGAGTGCACATACCTCGGGAAAAGTGCCGAAGCTGTCATCGCTGCCCTGGTGGCGCACACGTCAGTAGACTTCAAGTTGTTGTGCATCTCACCTAGTCATTACTCACCTTGAAACCATGTATGTGGCACAAGAGCAGTGTTCGCAACATTGCTGCACGTTGTCTGCAGGCCTGAAAATTAAACCCTGAATCGTCTGTTGCTCGAGTAGGTTCGTCAAGAGGAGATTCTCGAAAGGATAATCCAGCAGATATTCCAAGGCAAACAACACCGCCAGAATATGAACCGTACCTGTGCCGTGTTTTGTTTTGTCCCAAGAATATAAGCTCTCGATGTCGTCAGCCACACCTTCCCGTCCAGCTAATACCCACCCTGGCAAATTCCCTGGCACGAGGGTGGCCATTTGTGGCGTGACGAGCCACAACGTCACCCACGACGTCACCGGCTGCCCAGAGCTAGTGTAGGAGAAATGGTGCATGTGCACGCGCCTGGGCTGGACTCGCCTCTCTCTCTCTCTCTAGTGGACAGGTGGATTGGGGGCGGCGGGAGGGCCAAGGATGGCTGCTCTAACGTGTGTATCAGAAAACTTGCTGTGGCTGCGCTAACGCGGGTAACGCTGGAGGAATCGCCAACCAGACAGGCTGTCTGGGCATCCCGATGGTATTCGGAGGTGCCGCGGCCCCACATCTCCGTCCCAGCTCACCACTGCCGCTTCAGATACGGAGCCGACGCCCGGTGATTGCGCAGCCTGCTCGCTCGGTTGATCATCCTTTTTAGCCATGGAAAAGCCGTGCCGGTGGGCTGATGATGCTAGCGCCTCGTTGAATATCAACTGCCATACGGGTCCGGCTCCCTCAGATCTGACCCCGGGGCTGTCGACCACAATATGAGGTCTCTCCATACATATGTAGCATCCTAATTCATCGTCTTGCCGACACTGTCGCCTGATGAGTGCAGGCGGGTCGTAGCCCATCTTCGGGAGGCGCAATACAAGACTCTGCTAAGCAATGGCAAGGCTGGAATTGGGTGGGGTACCAAGACTAGAATAACTGGGACTCCTTTTCAAACCACCCACATTTATTGTGAGTGATAGCGGCCACCTTGCTTGGCATGGGGTTTGCGAGGTGTTGATCGGCACTGGAGCATACTCTACGGCGGGGGAAACGCATAGTTGGGTACTCGATGGGGTGATTTGATGGTTCCTTGATCCTCAGGCACTCTCATCCCTAGCCTGTAAGCAAATCTAGGTAGAGAGAACACGGAGTCAGTAAAGGATTGAGCGTCAACAGACCAGGTCATAGCCACCCCCGTATGGCAACTGAAGGGGATACAGCTTGAGTGCCAAACTCCCAGGCTGTGCGAGTTAAGCAGCGTTGAGCATGGCGTGATTTGTCAAGAAAGAATGAGCAATATAGCTTCCGACACAGGCACATGCCGAGGCTCCGCATGCATCACATTGATTTATAGCATGGCCGCAAGTCATTATTGCACATGTTCCGAGCGCAGCGGCGAACTCATCACATCTAGAGCGTGATTTCGATTTGGACAAGCTCCGGCCGTGAGATGTCCAAGCGGCCTTTTTGTGTCCTTTCTCCACGCTCTCTTGCCGTTCTTACTATTGATCTGTATCCGTTCTGTCCTCGCTGACAGTCTGGATTGTTCAACTGGTGGACATGCGTGCCCGACCAAATTCACTCATACAATGAAAGACGCGTGAACGATTCGATCCGCACAGTGGCCGCCCACCTTCCATACCTATCTTTTTGACTTCTATTAATCGGTTGTTCGCTTCGCATTATTACTTGGAGCGAGTCCGCGCGTCCTGGCTGCTGATTGACCAAGTAGGAATGACATGGGCTTATATTATGATACCGTTCGTAGGGGCACGGGACCTTGGATTCCGGCCAGCAATTTCAGGTCGCGTGCTGGCCAGGCAATATTGCAGTCTCGCGTCTGCCTCCAAGCCCCCCGGACCTAGTCGGAGTGGGTCGGCATAAATCCGTATGTACACCACTACACTACCGAGGACACAAAGGAGACGGCTAGCAATGCTGTCCCATCCCCTTAAGTGGGACCCAGTGCGTGGCCCCTTAGAGGGCCTGCATATAGTCACCACCCCATGCTTAAACAGGCCGATTACTTCGTACATCCCAGTGTAGACCAGAGTTCCGGGGGCATTTTAACTCAAGGACCCCGGCTTGCTAGGGGATCTACCCGAGACTACATGGACAAGGTTGCAATGTGGGAGGAGATAAGACCAGCTGCGGTCTGCTGTACCAATTAATAAACAGGGTAGCTGGTGAAGCTTGATTTTGTCATGCAAGTCGAGGGGTGTTGTCAAGGCACGGCATGATTTCCAGGATTGTGCAGCGGCACATTTGCTGTAGTGGCTATTAGGGCAATTGGGGGCTGCCAAGAACTGACATTGCTTGTTAAGTGGGAATCGTCCAGTCGGTACGAGAAAGGTTATCGTCTGCCCGAGTGAATACTAATGAGTTTCCTCAACCACAGCTTCAAGAACCGGACACGACCTTATTCTCGCGCTCATGGAGCGAGTTGGCGAGCGAGTGGGTTGGCGGCTTTTTTGCACTCTTCGATTTCTTGGAATCCCGAATCGCAAACCAGGGATTTTGGGTGGGTCTCCATGGTGGAAAAGGGGCGCCACTGCGGCACTAAATAGTGTACCTAAGTAGGTAAGTACATTGCCCGGCCCCCAACACTAAATCTTATCCCTATCAGAGGAGCCAGGGCTCCGATATACTGTACAATGCGGTATTTCGGCTTTCGGATAAGGCCGTGTCGCTCCCGCGTGGTGCGCCTCTGGACCCCCACCGGAAAATCCATACGGCTCATGGCCGAGTGAAAGAGGCAGGGCAGGAGCTCTTTGCTTATATAAGTGTCCTGGTCGGTAATGCTGCAGACCGTGTGGTGGCGACTTGTGGTGATGGAATTGGACGACTCAGGGGCGATGGCCCACTTGCGGTTTACTCGGTAGCCAAGATCCACCGCCTGATGGATATCCCGTAAGATTAATCGCCAATTAGCTGCGGCAGCTGGCCTGGATGGCGGTTT
This sequence comes from Stenocarpella maydis, assembly GCA_002270565.1. Lineage (NCBI taxonomy): Eukaryota > Fungi > Ascomycota > Sordariomycetes > Diaporthales > Diaporthaceae > Stenocarpella > Stenocarpella maydis. The sequence goes on along the minus strand of NQMI01000024.1, from coordinate 362,511 downwards.
GGGGCCCCTAGCCTCGCACGGTGAGGCCTGCTTTGGGAAGTGTGGGTTTTGCCAGGGCCATGCTTAGATTGGGGGGGGCATTTTCCATGAGCCTCCAAGACCTCCTAATCCCATTGATTGCCTTCTCTGTAGAGTATGCAGAGAGGCATCCATTGCCCCGTTCCAACAAGCGTCTGCGCGCCCCCCCCCCTGCGACCTCGCGAATATGCAAGCCAAAAGTCGGCCAGAATGCGCGAGCGGTCAAGGGCTACGCGAAGTGCCCACCGTGAGGCCCCCCGGGCACCATCCGAGATTAAAACCGGAGAGTGCGAGATCGCGACGTACCGTCGTGGGCGCTCCTTTTGACTTTTTATAAACTGCATCGCAGCCGCAGAACATCCACGGCTCGTTCGCGCCCCGTCCCAGCATCCTCTGCCCAAGACAGACAAGAAAAATCCAGACAGTTCAGGCCGACATAGTCCACCAAAGAGGGTCCGCCCGTCAAGCCACCATACCACCACGTCGGCAACACCTCCCAACAGACAAGACATATAAACAGACTGAGCGAAAACAGCCATCCCCTCAACATGATTATCGTCCCACTGTTCATGGCCGAGGTCTTCGTGATCCTCCTCGGCCTCGTCCTCGCCTTGATCATCACCTTGGGAAGGCTTGGGGATATAAGCTTCAGCAGGAATTAAGCCTCCAAAGCCAAGCCAGAAGGACGGCGCAGCAGCGCCTAGGGGCGTCGCGCATACACGCGCACACGGCACATATATCCGGCCCGGATACTCGGCTGCGGCCGACCGATATCCACTATATGCGCCTGTGACCAGGAAGAGAAAAAAAAGATGCGGAGAACCAGCCCAGTGCGAAAAAAAATTATGATTGATCAGGGTCGGCGATCCGGATCGGTCCTGGCGAACCCTGCTGCAAGTCGCCACACCGCCCGCTCAACTGCTGATGGTCAACATTCCAGCAGCCGACCAGCCTTCAGCATCCTGGGACCGATCCTATCTGTCTCTACATGGATCTCGAATACTCTTCGACAGTGAGGAAGGGGCGCACGTGCCGGATGGCACACCGCCAGGCCGATGCGTCCGAGAGGCAGTGCAGTGTAATTTTGTGGAGTCACGGGCGTTTACCGGACGGAGCATACAAGGGAATAGGAGTTGGGAGTCTGGAAAGCATGCATTTGGATCAATCTATCATCTGGGGGGAGAATCCAGCAAATAACATCCTGGCCCAGAGGCTGCCACGAAATTCGGCATAGCCCTGGCTCGATACAATAATGTTCAACTCGACGTTCCAGAACGGAGGCAACACTCCTCTGGCGTCCCCCGAATTACATCTGGCCCTCCCTTTTGTCTTGTGCCGTGTTGCCGCCCTGCGGCAACCACCATGTGGCACTGTGGCGGCAGGAAATCTGCAAGCATAATCACCAAGGTCGGACACACGAGATGTCCAAGTCCTACTAACTATAGTAACAAGACCTTATAGGCAACATAGCAGAGTGCAAACAAGTTCCGAATAGCCTACTCAGGCAATGGGAATTACACGCAGAGGACACAGAAGTGTAGTCACGGTGGGACGTGATAGAATACTACTTCGCATGTGGTTTATGGTCTCACAATTTGGGCGACGCACCACTTCCTCACTACCTAGCTAACTACCTAGTTCCGCAAGTCCAGGATCCCTATTTGTCAAAACAAGACCTGGAGTCTCAGGCGGGCAACCCGCGAAGATACATTTCTATCCGTGCCCGACCCCGCGATACAACCAATCTCATTCCATCTCACCCTCGTTTCCTCAGTCAACCCCCGGTGGCACATGCCCCTGACTGCGGCCAACCTTCTCCAACCCCAACAGAGTCCAGGCCTATCACTGAGAAGAGTCGGTAGACTGGACAGCCACCTCCCCAGCCGGGAACGAGACCTCATACTCGAGGTCGAGCTTGACGCTCCTGCCGGCGTTGAGCTCGACGTCCCAGCTGACCTCGCCGCCCTTCTTGAGCGTTGCGGTGGCCCTGCCCCAGCCGCTGGCGCCGCCGCCCTCCTGGACGCCGGCGCTGACCCCCGCGCCTCCCTCCGACAGACCGCGGGGGAGCGCAATCTCGACGCGCAGCTTGTCGTCCTCGCTGACGGGGACCTGGTCGGACACCACGAGGCGGACGGGCTTGGCGCCGGCGGGTGCAGGCGGGGAGGGGGACGCGGGCGAGGGCGGCGGGCCGGCAGCAGCACCCCGGGTGTTGGTGATGGTGACGGAGCGCCTGTAGGCGAGGCTGTGCTCCTTGGAGAAGACGCCGGTCGAGCTGCGCTTGACGTCGGGCTTGGGGTACGACACGCGGATGGTCGGGTCGACGCCCAGGCTCATGGTGAAGGAGTCGCCGCTCGAGCAGCGCGGCAGCGCCGAGCGGCCCATGAAGGTCCCGTCGAGGGTGAGGCCCACGGGGCCCCTGAGGAGCGACATCTTGCTCGAGTTGCGCAGGCGGGCCTTGAGGAACGCCGCGGGGCGGTACTTGGCCACGACGGTGTGGCTGAAGGCGACGCTGCTGAACAGGATCCGGGCCACGCGCTGCTTGGACGCGGTGCTGCTCGGCGCGAGCGTCTTTGTCCCCGGAAGGTCGAATGTCGTCGTCAGGCCCGTCTCCTCCATCGCCGACTCCTGGAAGTCGAGCGAGGGCTCGGGCTTGGACTCGTGGAGGGTCTCGGCGTCAGCGGCGAATGTAGAGCGATCGCGGTCTGAACCAAATAACGAGGGAGCTGGAGGAGCTGGAACAGCAGGGGCTGAGGATGAGAAACCCGCTGTGCCAAACGCCCTAGGTATAGCTGCAGGAGCTAGAACAGCAGGAGAACCAAACAGCCCGCTCGCGATGCTGTTGGTTGCAGCTGGCCGCATCATCGGTTGCTGCATCACCGCTTGCTGCATCACCGCTTGCTGTTGCAGCATCGCTTGGTGTTGCGCTTGCTGTTGAAGTTGCGATTGCCGCTGCATTTGTGCCTGCTGTGGTGCCATCCCGGAACCACGCAATACGTTCTGTACAATTTGATTAGCAAAATTTCGCTGGGGATACTTCCAGAGACCTCCTGGATGGGACAAGCGCAAGATCAACTTACTGCGGCGAAAGGACTCGTCGAGAGGCCGATCAGGTCCGCTCCGTGCTTATCCCGCGACGCGGAGGCAGACGCACCCTGATACTTGCGCCACTGCTCCACCTCCTGGGTGCTCTTCGTGATGCGACTCTCGGTGCCGCCCACAAACTTACCGCCGAGCTTGATGCGCCAGGGTACGAGCTTCGGGATGTCGTCCTGCAGGCCGGCGAAGACGGCCTGCGATGTGGAGAGGATGATCTTGCAGTCCTTCCAAGCCTCCGAGGTGTTGTTGGTCAGCTGCGCGTCGAAGAAGAGGGTGCCGGTGTTGGCGGTCGTGTTGAGCTGCAGGTCGTAGGACGGAGACCAGTACGCCGCAGACGTGACGTAGGAGATGGAAATGTCACATCCTGAGGCTGGGGCCTCGGTGTCCAGCAATGCAGGGTCGCCAGCGTCGTCGACGACGGGCTTCACGAGGTCGGTCACCGAGGAGACAGATGACCGGCGAGAAGAGACGGGCGTGTAGTGGGTCGCGTCAAGAGTGATTCGGACTGTATAGCAGGAGCGCGGCCAGAACTTCTGCTTTTCCCTGCGGAGGCGTGCCTTCTCAGCTGCCTTCTTTTGCTTGCGGGCGGATACAATCTCATCCTTCTTGCGCTGGGCTTCTTTTCTCTTGGCAGAGGCCTTGTTGCGCTTGGCCTGCTCCTTTGCAACCTGCACACTGAGCTTGTCCTCCTTCTTCTGGAGGCGAGAGAGCTCTCGGTCAAGCTCGCGCTTGCGAATGGTCCCATCAATATGGTCCTGGAAGGTCTTGCCTCGCTGCTCGGTATAGACATCGACAATCTCACCTATGTCGGCTCCCGACTTGGGCTCAAACTTCTTTCCGTACTCATCTAGAAGGCTCAGGCGCTTCTCTGCACTCAATACCACCTCATCTGCCCGCTTGGTTTCGTCAAGTACAGCCACGATCTTATCCTGCACCGCCTTCAGCTCCGTCTTGGCGGGTGTAGGGGCATCGTCATCGGAGTCGCCGGTGGAACCACCCTGGACTCCCTCACTCTCCGAACCGGTAGAGTCATCGCCATCAGAATCAGGGTAGATCTCCTGGAAAATCTCCGAGTTCTCGAGCATCTCGACGGAGATATCAGAGATGACCGCGGAGCCAGTGCCCTCAACCTTGATGGAGTGCTCGTCGACAGTTGGGGTCAACCCGACAATGGAGATTTGGTTCAAGCCAGGCTAGAAATGCAATCAGTAAATGAGAATGTTTCATAGAGTTGTTGCATCCGGTGGGGTGGGGGAGGGGCAAGCGTCGTTTGCATACCTTGAGGATGACGTTTTGGATGTCCCGTACAACCTGAGCACGCGTGGGGAACAGGGTGATGGACCGCGTGGGCAAGTCGCGAATGCGAAACTCTTGGGCATGAGCGGCCTCCATCATGTACATGTGTACTCCGGTGGGGTTATTTTCAATTGTGAAAGAACCGCAACGGGGTCTGGTGGTATGTGCTTGAGATGGTGGTTGATGGGTTGGGTGGCTGTAGGAGGGACGGGTGAGTGCCGTGAGCTGGAAACTCGGGAGATTTTGTGTCGCTGCAGCCAGCACCATTTACAGGGACCCACAATCTTACCAGTTATCACAAACGGATGTTCGTAAATTGTCAAAAGTCTGGGTGACCGTCAGCAGGAAAGTTGTAATGTCACTAGGGCAGACCAGAGGCAGCAAACAGTCGAGGTGTGGTCCTTTTGAGCTGCAGGACAAAGAGCCCATAAGCTGCAGCCTAACCCTGAAAAGGTACCTGCCTGGAGGCCTTCATGTGCACTCTGACTCACGTGCAGTGGTTTTTACAGGCAAGATAAGAATAACGCCGGTCAGACAGCGTCTTGGCCCAGCTGGCAAGCCACAAGTCATTCGGTTTGCGGGCATCCTCCTTAGGTGGTTAGGCAGCAGCTGCGCCTCTGCATTTTCCGTTACACGCTATTGGGTGGACTCATAACCAACCTCTAACCCCTGATGACAAAGCATATCCGCCAACAGGCTCCCTCTTGCAATCCTCATGATGCCTACACAGAGAACCGACCTCACCCTCTGTCAAGTCAGCATTAGTTTTTCCTTGTCGTCAGACCTCTGCTATCTGTGTTTAGGAATTTGGATTCATGGAGTCGCCTCTAACGTTTTGCTCCACTCCACGACTTGAGGATGTGCCTTCACTCTCCTTGGATCAAACCCGATGACTTGGAGCCCTTCCATGCTGGCAGCTCGAGACAAGGCCACATAACTCTGGCCTGTAGAACGGAAATGTCAGCTATGAGTTTCCAATGCCGAGAACGATGCCCACCTCCACCCTACCTTTTTCAAAAACCTTGCTTAGGTCAACCTTGACTCGCTGGATCGTCTGGCCTTGAGCTTTATGAATCGATACAGCCCAGGCCAGGACGAGCGGGATCTATAAATGAGGCGGAGATCAGAAGTCAGCGAAGGCCTGAGAGTGAGGCCATGTTGTCGGCGGTCATCTGATGCAAGAACTCGGCCGTACCTGGACACGCCTGGCAAGCAACTTCCCCTCGCTGTCCTCCGCCCGGAATTCGTCCCGAGGCACAAGCAGCGTCTCATTGCCACGAAGCGTGCTGAACTCAACCAGAGGCAGCAGCTCATCCTCTTGGCTGCCGCCCTGCGACTTCTTGCTCTTGTTATCCGGCGGCGGGCAAAAGTCGAGCACTTTGCCCACGCTCCCGTTGACCAGCGTGTCGCTGATGTTCTTGACCAGCATCACCTGCGCGCCGACCTTGAGCTCGAGTGTCCTGACCGCCATCATGTTGTCAAGGAGCCTCTGCCTCTTTCCCTGTTCTGCGGATCCCGAATCCCGCGCGACAAACGCATGCGTTGGGCCACCGAGGCCCGCGAGGCGAGACGCGTTGGCACGGTCAACTTCGGTGCGCAATGGGAACAATTGCGTGGGCAGTATACCGCCATCCTGCGGGAGTGGCCTAGATAATCCAGCCAAGATACTGTGCGTGTATGGAGACATCTCGCCGCGGCGGAGTGCGTTGAGCAAGTCGACAAAGTCTTTGGTGAGAACATGGAGAGTCAGCATGGAGCGCTGCTGATTTAGCTGGCGCCAGAGGCTCACCACTATCCTTCTGACGAAATACCTGCGTGAGTGTCACGGTAAGTTCGATGCTTTCTTTCCATGCGTCACTTTGGAATGCGAAGAATACATCCTTCCTACCCTGGGTAACCGGGGGCAGCTGGAAGAAATCGCCCGTGACAACTATCTACCGGCTGTTAGCAAGCCTGAACCTCCAAGGCCGATGTTATGTAATTTCAGCTACCTGTATTCCACCGAACGGTCGATCTGTATTCTTGCGCAGTATCGCTGCGAGGGAGGCTAGGAGGTTGAACAGCTGGCCGTCGACCATGGACACTAAATACCGGTCTGTCAATAAAACACATAAGGTACTTACTGGGCGTGGAAAAGGTGATTTAAACGCACCTTCGTCTATAACAAGAACCTTGACTGTCTTCCATCGCCGGTGGGCAGGTCTGCATGTCTTGATATAACTGATTTGCTTCTCCACGTCGAAGACGCCCGGGGTGACCGCCCCCCACGCGTGTATAGTTGTCCCTGTCGATCAACAATGTGAGTGCGGGATAAGTCAGGTGTCCATCCTAAATACTGTGAATGCATACCACCAATATTCTGTGCGGCCATTCCGGTACTCGCACAAATCGCCAGACAGTCGGCCTTCTTGGCAAATTTCTTCTTGAGAGCTTGTATGATAGCCCTCAGTAGCAACGACTTGCCTGTTCCTGTACGTGAAGTCAGTACTAAGAGGGATCCAAGCCGTCTCGTCCCGACTTCAAAGATGAAGGCAAGTGCTGACCCGCCGAGCCGGTGAAGAATATGTTCCTCTCATCATCTACCACCATCCGCAGCACCTTTTCCTGCTCAGCGCTGAGTCCAACATCACGCCGGCCAGCCGATTGGTTTTCTCCTAATCCGCTGGCCGATGGCTCCTTCGCTGAGCTATTGATTCCCGCCGCACCTGGACTAACCGCCGTCTTCCTCGGACCAAAAAACGCGTCCAAAGTCGTGCGCTGAAGCTTGGCCGAACCGTTCGCCTTGGAATCCCCCAAGTCGCTGTGGGCCTTGCGCTTTGTTATCCTTGGTCTCGTTCCGGACATCATTGAATATGAGGGCTTTTCCCGTGGGCTGTTGGGCTTTTGGGTGCCGCTGTCGCCGTTCACTGATTTCGCTGGCGTTGAAGTCGCGCTCTGCACGCGTCGACCCACGGGGCCCACTGTTTACTACTGTATTTAAGCGGAGACGGCTCAGCCGCTACGTCACATACTCCTACCTCTGCTGAATACAGATATTCGCAGACTAGAATGGATGATATATAGACTTAAATAAAGGGTGAGTAGGTATCGCTGATTAGTCCATTAAGCGTCTTATTAATATATACCTATTTATAATAATATAATTAATTTTACTAATAGAGCAACCAATAATTTATATATATTGACCATTAACTATTGAATCCATTTTTATTTTAACTATATATACTTTTTCTATGTAATATAAAGGGTATAGAATTTTATAGCGGCTTTTGGAGTCTAATTCGGTCTATATACAAGTGTGTTGGCAATTCCCGCCTCGGAAACTTGCTCCTGGAGCTCGCCGGCAGCACGGGTCGTCATACGCAGACGTGTCAGGGAGTCCATATGGCTGAGAGGTAGCGCACGAAGCGACGTCGCCCGATTCTGCTGCTCCTGAGCTTCGAGCTCTTCCGGGGTCAGCCTTGCTCTTGTAGCATCGGAAATGGCTGCACGCCCGGCAGTGTTCCGAGGCCTTTTGGTTTCACCATTTGCTATTCGTCTGATCTTGACACACCACATACCCAGACGGTTCGCCCAAATTCTCGGCCTCTGATTGGTAATAATGTTTTTATTCTAATTGGTCTGTAGGAGAACCTTAACCTAGAGAGCCTAGGGGCCCTAGGAATGGGGCCCTTCCTCTAGGTATATAAGGGCCCTCGCGGAAACCCTTCCTCTAGGTACGTAGAGGTCCCTCCTCTAGGAACGTGAAGGGCCCTCACGGAAGCTCTTCCTCTGGGTACGGAAAGGACCTTCCCCTAGGCACGCAAAGGGCCCTACTGGGTAGTGTGGAGCGTCTGCTGGAGGAGCGAGCGGAGCGAGTGATAAAGGCGAACCACCTCCACGCCTATTTAAGCCGTACTACCTAAAAGACTTAGACGAATGGCTCCTAGGGCCCCGGTAGAGGCGTTCCACAAGGTATACAACTGAAGCTTAGAAGTCGACAAAGGCGGAATGTGGTCTCTCTTCGCCATCCGGCTCGCTCAAGATTACAAGTCGGTGCAGGCAAGATCAAGTCAGGTAGCCTTATAGACTGCAGTACTGTAGACGTCGTATCGGTGTTTGTTTGGACAGGTACATGATTAACTCTATGAAGTAGTGTTGGCTCTTGCTTCCCAATCTCCCCCATGCCAGCCACTATAGTCACAGGTAATATTCCTCCAAAATCCAGTCTCCCAATATTGCCAACCTTCATAGATCCGTATATCAGAGCCGGAAGGGAATCGATTAAAGTGAAGTCTGTCTGTCGAATTATCACTACAGACAGCTTACGGCTGTATGAAGAGACCGCCGCAGCTCTTGGTGTTTTATTTATTTATTTCTTTTTTTTTACAAGAAAAAGTGGTATTGTGATCGGATCAAGAAAGAAACGAGCAGCTACAGGCCGTGTCTCCCATCCCAGTCTCTCCATGCCCAGCCAGGATGCGCAACCCCCTTTCGGCCAACCACCTCACCCGCATCTCCCAATACAACCAAGCCTCACCAGCATCTGTCTCGTAGAAATGAACCTTACTGGCGGGTGCATGCAGATTTCTCCACTTCTTGCGGCACTACATCCTCGAAAGCGGGACCTTTCCCACAGTACCAGGCCCAATTCGAGGTGCCTTATTATGGCACAAGCCCGTCATGCTCTCACGCAATCGGCGGGTGAGAACATTTTGACGCACTGGGGCATCATAGAAGTCAGACATCACGTTGGGTATGCCTGGACAAATGCCATAATGGATTGGGAATACCTGGTCAAATTTTTTCCTGTGCCCTTCGAGTCCATTTTGGAACTTTGATCCGCCACAGAAGCATCTCATCTCGTCAAGTCGAGCCAAATGACATCGAGTGTCCGAACATGGCAACCGACACGGTCCCTAGGCAAAAGTGGTGGAAGATCCAGTGGTATTCCGATGGTTAGTACTTCCCCTTTTTGTCATGTCCTCAATTTTATATCGTATATACTATGTCAGAAAGCACTTTGAGCGGCTAGAGTATATGTTTGAAAACAGAGATGTCGTACATACTAATGTTCCAGTCAGATGACACCCCTGAGGAGCGCGAATTCATAATTAAGCTAGATCTGATCGTAGTACCCTATGCCGTTCTTGCATACTGGGTGAAATATATAGGTTTGCTGCCATCCATATCCTGCTGGCTGTACTCAAAGCTAACCAAGATGTCGTACAGACCAGGCGAACTTGAGTACGTCACCCACTTAGTGCCAGGGACAATGAGGAAGGCAGCACCATTGGGCCCTGGACACTGCCCGCCCCACCCTGCCTGCGACTACAATTCCTGCCCCCAAACCCTGAACAACCTATTGTAGACCTGATTCTGACACTCGCAGACAACGCATACGTCGGAGGAATGAAAGAAGAGCTCGGTTTCAAAGGGAACGAGCTGGTGGAACTGCAGACCATGTATACTGTCGGCGCTGTGGTCGGCATGGTGCCATTCATGTTTGTCTTTACCTATGTCCCCATGTACTGGACCATACCGGCCATGGATGTTCTTTGGGGACTGTTTACCCTTCTTCAATATCGGGCACACTCATTCGGAGAGATGTCTGCCTACCGCTTCTTGGTGGGCTTCTTCGAGGTATGTCCTGCCCGACCAAGTTCTTCCACCCCATATCTCGCTGATTGATAGCATCAGGCCGCTTTCTTCCCAGCAATGCATTACGTGTTCGGTAGGCAGTATCAGTGAATGGTAGAGCAAGTTGGCAAGAGGATTCTAACCAGATTGCAGGCTCTTGGTATCGGGGACACGAAATAGCGCGTAGAGGCGGGATCTTCTACACGGGCCTGAATCTCGGAACCCTAACGGCCGGCCTCATTGCAGCTGGAGCATCACACCGCCTAGAGGGAGTCCGAGAGATGTCTGGATGGCGGTGGATGTACATCATTTGTGCGATCATAACGTGCGTCCTATTTTCCTCTCACTGTTCCCCCGGTGCCACGTCGTGGACGCTCCAGAATGCACCGCTTTGGGGCCCGTAGCAAGTTATTAACCCGTACCAGCATTCCTGTTGGTATCATCGGCTACTTCCTATTGCCAGGCACTGTCGAACAGCCAAACCGTTGGATACTCAACGAGCACGACATAAAGATCGCCAAAGCCCGACTCGAGCGTGGTGGCCACGTCACACGGGGCAAGTTCAAGCTTGGACACCTCAAGCAGATATTTCTTAGCCCACAGTTCTGGACCGTTGTCCTTGTGGACGTACTTTTCTGGAACGCCGGGATTCACAAGAGCACTGGAAGCTTCCTCCTCTGGATCAAGAGTCTGGGGCGGTACAGCCCAGCACAGGTCAATGAGATGGGGACTATCGCTCCGGCATTAGGAATTTTGTATAATCTTGTGGCTTGCTTCTTGTCAGACTTGGTCCTGGGACCGGCCTGGGCTATCACCTTTTCCTCGCTCTGGAACGCCACTGGTCTTATCATGCTTGTCGTCTGGGATATTCCACAGGGAGCAAAGTGGTTCGCGTTCGCGACCATGTACTGGTCCAATGCGCTCTCGAGTGTTCTGCACGGCTGGGTCAACACCATTCTTAGAGACTCTCCCGAGCAGCGATCCTTTACATTGGTCCTCATAACCATCATCGCTCAGTCGTCCACAGCATGGACACCGCTGCTTACCTTCCCCACTGTCGAGTCTCCGAAATACCCCAAGGGCTTTTCTTTCTGCCTGGGTTGCGCAGTGTCGCTGATTGTGGCGACGCACGTGCTGAATCTTTACATCAAGCGCAAAGAGTAAGATGCCCTCGTCCTAGGATATCGAATCATGACCACTTGACTGACCTGTGAACAGGAAAGCAAAGCTAGTTCAAATAGAAAGCGATAGCGATCGCAGAGGCAGTGTACGAGCTGTTCCAGGAGAGGCACCTGGCAAAGGGGCGAGCGCAGATACTGCAGCAGTCCACTAACTAAAGCTCGGCAAGCACGGTGGTGTTGTCATGATTGTCGTGTGCTAAATTCAAGAAATGCCAGCAACTCTCGCCGTAAAGTCAATAGTAGTGATAGTTATATTCAAATTCTACGGTACCAAGGTCGAGTCTGAGGAAATTAGTGAATGTTAGGCGTTGAAACCATAATCAATAAGACGTCACGCTTCTGTTCCCCTCTGCTCACATTGCTCGCGAAAGCACCGCATGACGCTATCACATATTAGGTCGCAATTTGTCGAGGATGGAGATGTCAATTCCCTTACCAATGGACCTCATACTGCGTAGTAAAAAAATCACCGCATCAAGACCCGTTTCTTAACTAGACGGTAGACCTCCTTGTTCACGACTAGTTCAACCAGTATGCCCCTCACTCAAATGGGTCAAGAGGTTTCTGTTGTGATTACTCGTACAAGAGAGACCCTGCGTCCCCATAACATAAAGAACTAGATGAAGTTTACGGGAAAGCTGAACTTTTTCAAATATATGCATAGTCTACTCATACATATAGTCACAGGGCACATGAGAATACCCAAGTGCTGTGACGTAACGACCTCGGGAACTTGGCGTTCTGCTCCCAGCCAATAGGTTGTTTGCCTCTCTGTCCATCCCGAGGATCCCCGCCTTTGGCCGTACATCCACAGTGAGCAGACATTGCTAACATGGGACGTCCTTGAAAGCTTTTCTACTGAAGCCTGTTTCAAGTAATTACCTGCAAGGTCATTGCGCATTTCTTACAATTAGTGAGGCGTAACAAGCCTGGGAAACTACCAGTCTTGTGAGTTGGCATAATTGCCTTTCATAACCCCTCAGCATACATAGTCAGCATGGCCACTGGGTCGCCACCTGTCACTGTCATCCGATATGAGCGGCCACCTGGCGAAAACACATCGGCTCCATCCAACCTCCCAGGGTATCCACCGGGCCCCAGCATGTCGGGTGCCTTGCCCAACAACTGGCAGCCTACCAAGATATCCAACACAGGTCCGCCTGGGCAACCTTTGTCCAGGCCTGTCCGAGTATACTCCCCGCATGAGATACCAGCGAACATCAAAATGGCTCGCTTGAGCGTCGAGAACGGCTTAAAAGAGCTGATCAATCTCCAGCAGCGACGGTGGGAGTTTGAAGGCGTCGCCTTCCTGGACCAGTTCCGGCTGCAGTCCAAGAATGTCCTCAGTGACCTGAATGCTTTACGAGGGGAGGTGTCGGACATAATGAGAGCCGCGGAGCGGCATCGTTGGCGAAGGTGGCTATTGGGAGGCCTAGCGTGAGCGAGCATCATCTTCCCCTGAACGATTCTCATGATGAAATGCTGACCTATAATTGCTATAGTGCCGTGCTTGTCCCGGCAGTGAGGGCGCTTTGGAAACGGCCACAGCATGACAGCGAGTCTTCCAACAGCACGGAGTACGAATTCCGGAAGAGCAAGTCGCTCATCACCCGCATACTGAGTACTATCCGCAGCGGTTTTGGTGGCTTGGCATCTGTGGCTTTCTTCGTGTTTGCGGTGCTGTATGTCTTTCAGAACGAGGTGTCTCTGCGCGTGGCTAAGACGGTGTCCAAGAGGCTGAAGAGGCTGCATGCCAAGGTCGAAAGAGGAGACCAGGAAATCGCACCAGCTGATCTGAAACCACTTCAAGGATGGCGCTGGCGAATACTGCTTTGAAAATGTTGGAAGGTATGTTGTTGTGTCTGCGAACGCCTTCAAGTGCTCCAGCCCAGCATTATTTCCTTATACTGTGGCGTTGCAAAGTGGAGATGGTTTTAAGCTTGGTTACCTAGGTAAGGAATAGAAATGTGGGCCATCCATTTTCGATACTTGATTAGCGCTTTCCAATATGCAGTCTTATAACACAGGGTCAATTAAAGACGGTGGCTTACAAATTACAGGACTTTTTTTCCACTCCGCCGTAGACAGTGTACTATATAGGTACCCACCAAAATTCGCTGGCACACCCGGTCAGCCGAACGGGCTTCGGTACAGGCGCCATCTGGCGGTCGCCAGTCACCCTTCGTCTTCGTCGTGATGGTTATAGGACCTTGGCAACCTGCTTAGGAAAAGCACATTTATTGCCTAGTCTCACCAACAGGTCGTGAAGAAGTTTGGTTGAGAAGCAGGCTAGTGACCGGGGGGTCTGATCACGCCAACATCCTGAGGGAACATAAGAATTAGGTACCTCAAATGTGTCACGGGCTTCTTTCCATCTTATCATTCCGCATGTCCGGTGCGTTCCTGGGTCCAGGCGCCAAGCGCGAGGTTCTCTTGACTGACGTGTGAGACCAGAGCTGCCCCAACATCGCCACGAGCTTGTAGCCCCCAAGATCCGGGGAAGTCTGGGCGGACCTGGCGCCAGACTCCTACCAGACTGCCGGCTCCCCTCAGGCGAGCCCCAAGTCTAACCGCTGAGCGCCAACAAAGGGGCGGGGATCGTCCTTGTCCTGGCTTTCCGTCCTTCTAGTGCCGCCGCCAGTCTCATTTCGTTTCCCCCTCTGAAACCTAGTCATTTCCTCCATTCCACCGGCTGGGCGCGCCGTGCCCAGAAACGCCACGCCGTAGGCAATCGAGGCTCAAGGCAACGGGGGCGTCGAAAAGCAAGCTGGGACAGAAACGTTGTACGGAGTGACAGCAAGTCCGGTCTTCTCGGACCCATGTCCCTGGGTTTATCTCGACGCTAATCCGGTTCTGCGCGTCTGGTGGGCGTGGCCCGCCAGCCTGGGTCAAGACGGCGACTCCTAGTGGTCGAGCAGACGAGTAATTTGACAATCTCGCATGCGATGTGACCAGTACCATCGCCTCGGGCACAGAGGGTTACAGAAGTCATGTTTGTTGTAGGGCCAGGTAATAGTTTTCTCGCCATTATTCTAGACCATCTTCCCAAGGTCGAGATGATGATGAAGAGAATGCGGGGAGTGAGCACTTGTACTGCCAAGCCTTGGCTCAAGCCTTGTGGCTTTCAAGAAGCGGCTGATATTGGCTGCTTCGCAATTCCGTCAGGGATAGTTCGTCTTGGTCCGGAATCCTGACAAACTCTTTGTTATCAAGCCAACAGCATTCGGACGACTAACAGCCTTGCTGCAACCACGCACGGGCTCGACGTGGCAGCATGGCAGGTAACTACAGGCAAGCTGAGGGCGCTGGCATGAGGATACTCCGTACTCGAGGTAACACTACTTTTAATTTCTATCCCGGGGTCTCAGGAACTGCTGGACTAACAATAGGCAGCGGGCGTTTCTGATAAAATCTCAACTGTGCCGGCCTGGTACCAGTAGCGATTAACCTCCACGAAACAAAAGCTGGAGAAGGAACAACGATGAACCTTTTTGGCGCCTTGGCCGGGACTCGTGACGAATTTCAGCTCATCTTCCCGGACAGAAGGACCAGCTCCCAGTCCCTAAGCCTTGACCAGTGGGACCCAGAGTGAGACCCCATGTGGCTTCGTCTTGGCTATGCATTGGCGTTTTTCCTTCAGGGTCTGGGGCGGAAACGATGAAGCCCTGCCCGCAGTGTTGGTGCCCCCAAGTCAGGAATATTCTGCATCATCTCCCAAGATTACCTTTCGGGCTGCGGGCCAAAAGTGGTATAATATCTCGGGGGATATGAGCAAGACCCAGCAGCTATAAAGTGAAAGCCTTCCCCTCGGTGAGTTTGCCTCGGTTTTGTCTGAAGGAGTTGACACTTGCCATTAGCTGAGGCTGTACGAGGAGAACAGCTTGTTTCAACGCCTCTTTCCTCGTAAGCAAGGGTGCTGTCGACTGTCCCGATCATTCTAATCTCCTTGCGGCCATGGCGGACATAAAACCCCAAGTCAACAGCTCCGGCACAAGCATGGATGAAAAACCAGTGAGCAAGAACGTCGAGGATGCTGATGACGTCGCTGTCGAGGCCGCAGGCTGGGACGAGTCATCAACCAAGAAGCTCATTCGCAAGATCGACTATCGGCTCATTCCCTTCCTCGCGCTCCTCTACCTGCTCTCGTTCCTCGACAGAACCAACATTGGCAATGCCAGGCTCGACACCCTGGAGGTAGACCTTGGCATGCCCAAGACCAGTCTCCAGTACAACAATGCGCTCGGTATCTTCTTCCCCTTCTATGTGGCCGCAGAGGTGCCCAGCAATATGGCCATGAAGAGGTTCCGCCCTTCCGTTTGGATCCCGATTATCATGATCGCCTGGGCTATCTGCACGACACTCATGGGAGTTGTCCACAACTATGTCGGTCTCATGGCCGCTAGAGCCGCGTTGGGTCTCGCCGAGGGAGGTCTTTTCCCTGGCATCACATACTAGTGAGTCTTTCCACATGCTCTTTGGCAAGTGTATATGTAAGCTGACTACCGCCGTAGTATCACGTTGTGGTATCCCCGCCACGAGTGTGGCCTTCGAATGGCCATCTTCTTCTCGGCAGCGACAGCGGCTGGCGCCTTTGGCGGCCTGCTCGCCCGTGGTATCATGGAGATGCGAGGAGTCGCAGGCTTGTCGGGCTGGCAATGGATCTTCATCCTCGAGGGAATCCTGACCTTCTTCGTCGGTAAGACGCTCCTCTGATTTCCGCAATTGGAGCCCGGACAACTCTGGCGTTCCTAGATCTTAACTAAGTCATTGACCCTCTTTCCCAGCTATTTCGGCCTTCAAATACATGTACGACTATCCATCAACCGCACCCTTCCTCACAGAACCGGAGCAGAAGGAGGTTACTGCGCGGCTCAAGCGCGACCGGTCCTCGCTCGCCGATGAGTTCGACATGAAGTACTTCTGGGCCGCCCTCAAGGACTGGAAGATCTGGGTGCACATGTTGATCACCATTGGCGTCTACACGCCATTGTACTCATACGCCCTGTTCCTACCAACTATTGTCGCCGACCTGGGCTTCCGGAACACCACCGCACAGCTTCTTACTGTCCCTCCTTACTTCGTCGCCTGCTTATTCTGTGTCAGCGCGGGCTACCTTGCGGACCGGATGAAGCAACGAGGAATCTTCATGATCTTTTTCATGGTCATCGCGTAAGCACAGTACTCTCCTCAGCCCACCCTGCACTCAGCGCCAACATTGCTAATCCCCCATCCCAACAGCATGATCGGGCTCATCATGCTCCTGGCCTCGAGCAGCAGCGGCGTCAAGTACACGGGATGTTTCTTCCTCGCCTCCGGCATCTACCCCAACGTGCCTCAGGGCGTCGCCTGGAACGGCAACAACATCGGCGGCTCCCTGAAGCGCGGCGTCGGCATCGCCATGCACGTTGGCTTCGGAAACCTGGGCGGTCTGATCGCCGCCTACATTTACCTGGCCAAGGACAGGCCCACCTACCGCCCGGGCCACGCCACCCTTCTCGGCTTCCAGGCCATGTCCACCGCCCTGAGCATCTTCATGACCCTCTACCTCCGTAGGGAGAACGCGAGGCGCGACAGGATGCACAAGCCCCTGAGCGAGTACACCGAGGCGGAGAAGCATGCGGAGAGGGAGCTTGGTGACAATGCGACGTTCTTCAGGTACACAGTCTAGGCACTATATAGTTATATTAGAACTGTTCAGTATCAAAATTTGTGCGATCTTGTAGAAGTTGATATATTGTATCTATAAATTATCTGGCATCTGAAAATCTAACACATCTTTTGGAATTTGGGACGTGAAAATTCAGACTCTGAGAAGACAACAGAGCATTGCGTACCCCAATTTTTCAACCCGCAGTAAAGTTTGCAACATTTTAGCAGAAACGCACAAGATACACGGGCAAAGTGTTGTTTCTTCTTTTTCTTCCCCCCCCCCCCCGCTGGAATGCCTCAACCACGCACACATAGTTCGAAAAGACGCGTTGGGTATGGATGTTTGCAGTGACGAGAATGTAGGGTTGATGGCTCTTTCATCAGTCAACGTCCACACTTGTTTGATGCCATGAACAATACTTAGATGTTATCTCATCTGGGTTGAGTCAATTGGATCAGCCTTGGTGTATATGGTTAGGTAGGCTGGACAGATTGTACCCTGCTTCTGTTTTAGGATGTGCATGTTAGGATATGGCGACCAAGGGCATTCGGCTTCATGGATATGATACGCTTGTCTGCTGGTAAGGTATTGTCGTATATGTAGAAGGGCCAAGCAGGTGGTATGCTATTCGTCCAGAATAGTCTATGGGAGAACCTTACCCTAGAGGACTGGGGGCCCAGGAAGGGGGACCCTTCCTCTGGACACATGGAGGGCCCCTTCTATGGGCACGCGAAGGGCCTTCATAGAAGCCCTCCCTCTGGGCGCGTGAGGGACCTCCCTCTGCGAATGTTGAGGTCCTTCCTTTGAGTATGTGGACGGCCCTATTGGGTGGCATGGAGGGGTTTCGCCAGTGGTGCGACTGATGAGGTTGAACCCCCTCCACGCTTAGATGGTCCTTTTTAAACTATTATCTTTGGACTAATAGCCCTCAGGGCCCCGGTGTGGGTTTTACACCTGGCATAACCACTCGGTCAATGATGGCAATGCCCTCGTACCCAAAGCGAGCGACATTTTTCAGTGCATGGGTTAGATGCTGAGCCATGTGAACATCAAACCACCAAAGTTTGAGTTGGGGAAGAGTAATTAAAGAACACTGGAGGTATAAGACTTATTGCTCATGCTAGGTGGGCTAACGTTAAAAGCTGGGTGGGCGGACGTTGATTACTCTTTTGTCACCCGCATATTACTTCCGCATTAAGACCACCCTGTGTCAGCACGAAAGACATTCCCTCTGGCATATCTAAATCATTAATATAAAGGAGGTCATTCATGGAGACGGATATCAAGCCTTCAGAAACGGAAGTATACCTATTACATCGTCAGAACTTTAAGTAAATAAGGGTTCCGACAACCTCGCAGTACCTACTCGCAACAATTCATGAGGCCAGTTGACTAATCCTTCAGCACCGACTGCTATAGTTTTAACAGGTTATCGTCAGGTGCGTTAACTGGGCAATGTGAATCATGCCTGGAATTTAGGTGTGTATAATCATTCAAGCGTGTCGGTGGGCGATACCTATTATTTGGTTGGCTATGTCTCGAGACAAAGGGATTTACCGTTGTACTTTCCGATCTTGCAGATGCTAGTATCCAATTTCTCTAGTCCGAATGTGAGCGGGCATATTACAATACAGCGCACCCTTCGTATGACTTTTCAGTGATCAGCATGGATGCAACGTTGGTTGATCTTCTCATGTAGTCAATGACGGTCAATACCTAGTTAATTTCGGTCTTAATCCGTTTAATTACAACCCTCCCCCCCCCCCCCTTCTTTTTTCAATTAAAAGAATAAGGAGCTATAGCAATCCCTCCATATAATTATAAACACTGGAAGACTCAGCAGTAAATAAGAAACATAATATTAATAATAATAAATTTTAAAACACAATAGCGCCTAATAAAATAGTAATAGCCTCATGATAAGGCTAGTCGAGACCGACTTTAAGCCACCTAGGTACACACAGACCGTCAGGACGAGTAGCCCCAAGGCCAACTTATACTGGCGAGTCAATACCCAGGTCGGTACTAAATTGCTGAACCCCCGGGACTTTCCTTTCCTTGCTGCTTGGCAGCGTTACATTGTGTTACATCATCAGTGCTATATCAACACATTTACTTTGTGTTTTCTCCTCCCTTGACATATGTGGATTCGCTCGGTGTGTATGAGTTTCGTATTAGCCATCTACAGGGCTCTCCCTTGATTTTTATCACAGAGGTATAAATACTTACACTGATTAAAGAGCTAAGGTCCTACAATGCTCCATCTTTGTGTAAAACTTAGTTAAATCAATACATACTGGTAACAACGTAAATTTCCTATATTTTCCTTATATAAATATGTATTCCTTTCGTTTAAAGTTTAAAATGCACGGACAACTATTATAAACACGGAGCCCTTCACCAAAGGTTCAGAGGTCACAAACTCATAATCGACAGGGGAAAGCCCTGTACTCAGCGTATTCGCTACCCCGTGTCCCACGTATCTCGTTCCCCACAATGCAAGGTCAAGTGGTATCGGAAGCATACCGACCTCGGGAGACATTCCAGGTAACAGATGCCTTGGTGAGCCGATAAGTGAGCATTAGACAACAACTCCGACTGCTCCGAGTCGGCTGGAAGAAGCCCCATATTTCGTCTGGGCGTAAGGGCATATTCTCGCCACGCGCCCCCCCCCCCCCAATACTACATCGCAACTGATGAAATACAACATATTGCTATAAATAATGCGGGGAACACATCAGCATGAGGTCCACTATTCGACCTGAAAGATAAGATCATCTTGGGCCCTTAGATGCTGTTTGCCTGGAGTGAGTTCCGGTCTAGAACAACTGTACGACTGGGTGGGAATGACTCGCCTCCCCGATGTTTTACCGCCTGAGCTCGAGGCTACATATCCCCACTGAATTTCACGCGATTTATTATTGTGAAATGGTCACGTGGTAGCGAGGACTGTTTTTCTCTGCGCCTGAGGCGACTACAAGCTTGCTGGGGACCGTGTATGCCGCTTCCTGGGTCTGATCCTTCTTGTCCTTCAGTTCCCACCCTTTTTGATCTCGAAATTGCTGATGTTGGAGGGGGAGGGGACTCAGTCGCCGACTTGTGGCCTCAAGTACCGGTCAAGGGGCGCACGTAGTTAAGGGAGCTTAGGGAGTCCGTATTTACGAAAGAGAAGTGGCCCTAACTTAGAAATCTGAAACACGGCTCTGTTAGCCACCGCTCCTTCGGGTTGAGGCGGGCTACTTTGGCGAGCTGCTATTAGTAGGGGCTTCTGGCGATACGTTGTCTTCAAACATTACTCGCGAGCTCCCAGTACCATCCATGTTCCTGGAAGCTGGGTGAACGCCCAAGGATGCGCTGAGCCCGAGATGTTGACCTAATATCTCATGGGCCTCGCGGCTTCAGATGGTCTAGACCGGGCCGCCGTCCTGTCTGTTACATGGTCAGCGTGTTTACGATTACTAGACATTCCCGGCCGCCATTTCTGGTTGATATTAAGATTCGTGTCTGTGCATGGATGTGTGAGATCGAGCCCCGCCAGGAGAAGGGATGATGATCTATTGATAGAACTCGCCAAGATCGTGAGGCTGAGAACGGTTACGGAGGGTGGGACCGGAAGATAACCGTTCACGGCCAGAGCCTCAAAATTGCCAGTGAGAAGCCGGAAAGCTGAACGTTCGAAACGCCTCACTTAGGCGCAGTTCACAGGGATCTGGGGACTTGTCTTGCCAGTATCCGTGAGGGAATGTCCTGCAGACAAGGGGGAGCCAAGATCTATCTAGGTCTTGGAGTTCATCCTAAAAACGTGTCACAGATGATACTAACGACGGACAAAGTGCACAGGTTGTGGTTCGACGGGAAATTATTTTTGAGGATGCGATCCCAGGAAAGTTTATTTCACTGAAGGGTATGCTGGCCAGGACAGCATCTGCAATTGTGATATGATCCCTGCGAGCCTCACACCAAGGCATCAGTTTCTGATCATTCTTCAAGCTTCGGCTGGGTGGTATTTAAACCTGTGGTTCAAGAACTGGTATTCCCTCAAACGGCAACAGATGTTCATTGCAGGGTATGCAGGATGACATAGAGCACTCCATCTGCTATATTGCGATTGAACGAAATCGTCACATCATGACGAAAGCCGCTGCCCGCCGTCAGCTGGGCACCCGGTGGCGGGAATCACATGCCCTTCGTATCAGGAGGCCACGCAGAGTACCTAGTGTGCAACAAAAACGGCCAGCCCGAGGGACGACTCGAAATCCGCAGATGAAGGGAGAGCACCATCGCACGATGATCTCGCAGATTGCTTGCATGAACGAGGCGTGGGGAGCCACGTGAAGCGCCAAAAAAAAGTTTCGGACAAGAACCCACATCAAAGCGGAGCCGGTTCCCACGGTCTGTGGTCGGCCAGGCCCTCCCAGGGCTGGGGCCACTTTAGCTGGGAGGGGCAGTGGGGAGGCTTCCGCCTGGGCCACCTCGCTTCAAGGATCCCACAGGGCTCTCGGGGCAACCTCGTCGCCAGAGGCGGCCGTGTAACATTTGGATTGTCACGCTCCCTCCCTGCACAGCGCCAGATACGGGACCGCGATAAATAACAAAATTTGCCCGACTACCACCACTACAGTAAGTAGTATTATTATGGAGCACGGACATATTGCCATGCCGTGCGCCGAAGACTGCTATTTAGGGGGCAGCCGGCCCTAGTGTCTCGAGTAGAACGGACACACTCGCACACACGCAGATGAGATATGGGCTTCTACCTAAAGATAGATAAGAGGGCTTGGGGGTGTATCCACTTGGACTAAACCCCCCCACATCTGACTCCTGATGAGCAAGCAGAATGCGCTGCAGCAACAGCCAGAGCGGGCAG
Organism: Stenocarpella maydis; assembly: GCA_002270565.1. NCBI lineage: Eukaryota > Fungi > Ascomycota > Sordariomycetes > Diaporthales > Diaporthaceae > Stenocarpella > Stenocarpella maydis. Next base: position 340,784 of record NQMI01000024.1, on the reverse strand, counting down.
AGTCTCGAAGCAAGGCGCAAGAGGGAAAACACGGAATATCTGGTACCGATTATGGTGTAGGCTTACTGCTACGATGGGTACCCCCGCTCGCACACACTGTAGCCTACTTCGAAACAACTGGCTCAGGGCCTGCACACCCGGCTCAACTTCAGCCTAGTGGGCGGGAAAGCCCGGGTCGCATCGCAGATCAGCAACAACGCGGGTCCATGTGGTCGTTGGTGTAAGGGCGGACGTGGCTCGTCTATCTTGAACGGGCGGGTAAGTCATATGGAATGTGCAACATTTGGTCCGAGAGGTGGCAAAAGTGAAGGGCAAGCGAGCCTGCCGTTCTTTCGTCGTCGCCGGTTGCGTCTATACAGAAGCATGAGGATGAGGCGAGAGGGGTGGTTGGGATTTTGGGGGGGGGGGTGGCAGCAGCCCAGCCTGTCAGGGTGGATATCGTAAATGAATTTACCTCACACGTCTAACCCTCCTGGGGGGGTTCGGTCTGGCCTCCCATCCCACTGCTGCGAACGAGTGATATAAGATGGGGCGCAGTGCCCGCTCCCAGCCTGCTGTCCCCAGGTCGATCACTTCGGCACTCCTTGGTGATCGACGAAACGCTTAACTGCTTGACTTTATTTTCTACAAGTCCCATCTTTGAACGAAGTCTTCCCACCTGAAGATATACCGTCACACGAAAAGACTCGCTCCAGAACATCTCACAAACTGCTACACGTGCAGCTACTGCAACTACAACGCACTACCACCTGGGTTCCGCCACTACTACTCCGACTAGTAGTCCCGCACCGACCGAGCATAGCGCCACCACTGGACACAACCCACTACTCGTCAAACGTAAGACCTACCTCGCCATCGCCGGAACAAGCCGTTCCGCTCTAGCCCCTGCCCCCCACGACCCTGATCTGCCACTAACGGCGCCCACCAGGATCGGCCCGAGGCTTACCAACCCAAGACCGAAGAGGGAGAGAGAGAGAGAGGGAGAGAGATAGAAATAGCTTCCGGAACCTACCCTGGGGCCTAGGCAATCATGATAGCCACTCCGGCCAAAGCTCTGGTGCGGGATCAAGCCGACTGGCGCTGTGGCTGCGGTCATCTTAATCCGGACACTGAGAGCGTGTGTGGTGGCTGTGGTAGGAAATAAGCTCGAGGAGGCTACTGGGCGTTCTTGTGCGAGTGTTGCAGTGTTGTTGTACCCAATCAAGTATATTGTGTATCGCCTCCCAAGATTACCTTCTTGACTGCATTATCTCTTTATGGAAGAACTAGAAGGGTTCCTGCAAAAAAGGGGTTTTTTTTTAAAAGAAAAAAATCGAGACATCGTGCTGTCACCGCCCGAGTATGTGACCGGTCTGCTCAGGAGCGCAGGGTGTCTCAAGGGTTTTTAGGCTTCTGTCCGCTGCGTTTAAGGCGAGACTAATGTCCTTGGGGCCTCTTTCCCTTGTAATGACTTGTAATGACTGAAGTAGTTTTTGATTTTAGATAGGGTATGTCTTGATCTTTGAGCGTCTGTTATAGTTACGCCCGGATATTGTCGACAGCCTCGGAATATAACTTAGCCTCGAGACCTCCGTCGGCCGTTTGCCTTGGTCGACATCCTCAACATGCTACCTGCCTTTGTCACAAACATTGTACAGCAAACGCTAAGAAATTTGTAGACGATATCCGGCAAAACCCCGGGGCCGAATTAGGACAGCCATGCCACGGGCCTCACTCTCAAAGGGCCCCCCGTAAGTGCACATTTCAGGGTTGCAGTGACGTCAGCTGACATGAAATATAGGAACTGCCAGGTTGAGGCAGAAGGACTCTCAGTAATTACACGACCAATTAAAGATGCAGAGGAACACCGCTACCAGGAAACTACCAACTGGACAGAAGAAGTCCAGACCGCCATTTGAATGAAGCTTGAAGGCAAATCATTGCAGAAAATTTCAGACATAAGTTCTATACCATACGGGTACTCACAGATAGGTTGCTCATGTGTTCGATAACTAGGCGTGTCCGGTTCGAACTGCGGGTGAGATTATCAAGGCTTTGCGGACACAGTCCAAAAACGCTGGTCCCTTCGCAGCCTCGCTTACTGCGAGACTAGCTCACAACAAATGGACGGACAAAGAGATGGAAGCCATCTGGGAGATGCGCGACAAAGTCAGAGAGCCTATAAAATATTTCAATATAAGTAGAAATATCAAATTATTAATAATTTTAAAAAAAATATGTTTTTAAAATTATTTTAAATTATTTTAGTTTTCTTTTAACATTCTAAACTTTTATATGTTTTTTGAAAACTTTTTATAAATATTTATATAACGATATTAACTATATGTCTTAAGACTAAATAAAGTAGGATAGAATCCTTTTGGTAGGGTTATTTAATGTGGACTCCGAGAACGGGTGCGGCGGCTCTGGTAGTAAGTCAGAGGAGGGGAAGCGACTTGGTTTTAAGATCTCAGTCATACCACATTTTTGCGATTGTTTGACTCTCATGGTTTTTGGATGTGGGACAATGGCAAATATCAGACCGTTGGGGAATGGGGAATCAAAGTCTGGGAGTAATTCTTTTTCTGTACCTCGTCTCGTTTTCATTCCCCTTCCTCTATTCTGGGGAGATTGAGGGGAGGTGAAAGGGGGAGAAGGGGATCGTCATAAGACAGCCAAGGTCGCCGGGAGGCTCCGCTAACGGCCGGCGGCCAAATCTCGATTAAACGAACAAAAAGACAAGAATAAAACTCATGGCGGAGGATCCAATTTTATTATCTGCCTTGCATCCGGTTACATGCCCAGAGGTTCATGTCTTCGTGGCTGTTGTCTTGGCTTGTTCGCTGAGCCTGACCTTCATCATGGTCCGATCTACCGGTTTGGCTGTCACTTGAATACTCTGTGGTAACAATTAGCTTCCAGTGCAGCTGCCTCATAAATGCCGCGGACAATATCATTTGAGGGGTGGTTGTGTTTGTTATTTTCTTCTTTTTTCCCCCCTCTTTTTTATTTTTTGG
>NQMI01000024.1:279553-337773 GCA_002270565.1 Stenocarpella maydis | reverse complement strand
TTTTTTTTTTTTGGGGGGGGGGGGGGGTGGAGGGGCTCTTACATTAAAAAGATCCGACTTCGTCCGGTAATACCCCTTGTCATCCAAAATAGGCCTACCCTCGCTGTCCAAATCCAGCTCACCGATGCCGACCTTTTGGAACTCATACCGCCGCACAGCGCACGCTAGGATGACCTTGGCCTCGATATTCGCCAGCTCCAGGCCTATGCACGCCCGCGGGCCCCTCTCAAAGGGCCTCCACGCGCTCGCCGGCAGGCCCGACGTGTCCCCGAGCCACCGCTCGGGGACGAAGTCGTCCGCCGTGTCCCCGTACACCTTGCGGTCGCGCTGGATGATGGTGCTGCACAGGTACATGATGCACCCGTCTGGGCACACCTGCTTCCCGTCCGGCAGGGTGAGCTGGAAGTTTGTGCCGGGCGGGCTCATCCGCACCGAGGCGGCCGGGGGGTGCAGGCGCAGCACCTCCTTGATGACGGCAGAGGTGTAGGCCATCTGGCTCAGGATCTCGCTGCCGCCGGGGGCGAGCAGCTTCTCGCGGACAACGTCGGGGTCGGCGTCGGGCCCGAAGAGCTCGTCGAGCTCCGCGCGGAGGGTTTTTAGCTGCTGCGGGGACTTTGCTAGCTCTACGCAGGCCCACTGCAGCATGATACTCGTCGTGTCGTGGCCGGCGAAGAGGAACACGCGCAGGTTGTCGCTTGTCTGTTGCAGGAGCTCGGAGGTGAGCTGCTCGGTTCCTTGCAGGCTGAGTGCCAGCACGCTGCGGGACTTGGTGCCACCGGCACTGAGCTGGGCGTACTCGTTACGGACGATGCCTTTCAAGAGCCTGTCGAGCTTTGCGGCGTGCTGCCGGCGGACACGCTCTCGGAAGAAATTGGAGCCTGGGATGCTTGGACCCCTGCGGCTCGTGTACTGTTCCATGATGGCCCTGAAGGACAGCAGGATCTCGCTTTGCTCCCCTGGGATCTGAGCCTTAAAGTCCTGGCCCATGGTGACGGCTCCGATGATATCGAAGGTCAACGTGACACAGAGCTCGTCGAGGCAAAACTCCTCGCCGCTCCGGGAGTAGCGGTCCAGGTGGTCCAGGAAAAACCTGGTCTTGTCCAGGACAATGGGCAGGACGGTGAGCAGGTGCTGGGGCGCAAAGCCCGGGTTGAGCTGTCGCCTCTGGGCCTTCCAGTGGTCTGCTTCGGAGGTGATGATGGAATTCTCGCCGGTGAGATGCCATATATCGCCTAGGGTGGGTGACTTTGGCGTGCTCGAAGACCACCTCGGCGATGGCTTAGTGATCTGTTCGGCCACCTCGTGGTCGCATACTATGAGCATGGGGTAATTGAGAGGCCGCAGGTCGAGGAAAAGAACGGGCGGGTTTCCCACACTGGGCAGGTAGTTTCGTATCACTTCGTCGAGATGAAGTCTCCGGTCAGGGGCGTTCTTGAACAGCTCGCCCATAAGCTTCATGTGGCCCCATATGAAGGAGATCTTGTCGGGCTGGGGGATGGCAGCGTACTGCTGGAATCGCTGGTACTTCCATTTTCTAACGGTCTTGATGCCGTAGGCGAGGAGGACGGCGATTGCTGTCCACAGGACAGGTCCGTACTTGTCTATCATGTTCTCTTCAGCGATAAGCAGAGTATGAGCTGAGTGCGGAGTTGAGACGCAGGCCGGAAGGGTGGCTTCAGCCAGGTGTCTGACGGACGGCGAGAGGTTGGGTTATCTTAGGAGACGGCAATGAGCAGAGAGGCTGAGGAATGTTGAAAGGTGGGAAACCAGCGTCTGGGCCACTTTAGCAGGCACCCCCTATGGTGCGCCGTAGTGCTGACTTTAAAAACCCCTTGTTACCTCAGATTCACTTGATAATTTAACCCCAGGGAGGGTATGGAGGACTCTGATTAGTTTAAAAAAAATCCAAATCTCCACTTTTTCTCCAATTACCAAGAGGCTAATATACAGAATATCCCTAGTAGCCTACTAAGACTTAGCTTATTCCTAATATTCCTAAATATCCTTAGATACTAAAGATACTCTTTTTAAAAATATTTCTTTTAAACGTTTTATTTTAATTCTAGAAAAGAATTAAGATTGAAATTTTCAAAAAGAAAATCTTGAAGAGAAAAGTCTTTATTAGGCTCTAAAGAATATATCTCTAAAATGATTTTCTTAAAAGTGCTTTTTTGGTTAAGTTCTTAGTCTAAAAAAGTAAAAGTCCTCTAGGTACTTATTTTGAGGGAGGTTAGAAGGGGTTTTTGGAAAGTTAGCACTGCGGCGCACCATACACCCCTGCTGAGACCAGCGCCACAGGCTCCTTCTCCGTCTGAACGACGAGTGGCGCAGCGAAGATCTTCACCTGGGCCACTTACTGCTGACGGCAACTATGCGATTCCGGGCGTGCGGTTTCGATTCTGCTTCCAGGAGGAATTCTCATGATGAATCTAAATCTATAACGCATCACGTCGCCGGTGAGCTGGTGCAGCGGCTGCGATGTTGCATGCACTCAGAGCAACCCCACCCGTCCTGACAGATCGGATAGATCGTCAACAGTTCCGCATTATGAGGCATTCGGACTTGCCTAACTAGATATTCGCGGCATCCCAACCAACACCGCAAGTCTTTGTCCAAATACAGCCACATGATATCAACTAGAACATAGACCCAGTCCTGTACATCAAGTACACCAGGGCCAGCCATGCGATGATCAACCAGATGCTGACGCCATATATAGTCGGCGCGGCACTCGATTCCCTCCTCAGGAGCACCGCACTCGTGCCCTCAGCCCCGTCCTCCGACCTCTTCAGTTCCGCCAAACCGCCCAGCGGTGTGCTGTCCGCCGTGGGACGCTCTCTGTCGCCTTGTGGTTGATGTGTGAAGATCTGTCCGCGGGACCCCTCGTTGTCCGTCTCATGGCCGAGTCGGCGCCCCATAGGCCCCATAGGGGCTGCAGGCACTGCTGTGTCCAGTGCTGGGTTCCATTCCAGGGACTTGTCCAATTTAAGTTTATGCACAAGCATGATATCGGGCTCAGCGTGTGAGCTGTCGATGGCCAGTGCTGGTGCGAGCAGCAGGCCGGCTGCTCCGATGGCGAAACCCGTGGTGCTTGTGGGTATCATCCTCATCTGCTGGGCGTCGGCCTCTTGGCTCTGTTGCTTCCTTGAAGAGATTATAAGGTAATGGTATGGCGATCCGAAACTCGAGCCAAGGAGGTGGATGGATTTGCGTCCTACTTTTGTTGTCTTCTGCGTATGCTGGCCTTGGTCAGACCCAAGCTTTTGGCGCCAGCATCACCTGTTACATTTCGCAGCCCCTGAACCTGTCCAAGCTTCAAAACCCCGGCGATCGAAGTCCTCAAACCCCAACCCTGACCTGAACCCTTGAAAGGTACTCGGTATGAAAATGTATGCTAATTTAATTATATGAACGAACAGGCTGTCGACTTTTGAGAAGCCATCACCATCTCCCCACCAAGAGCACTTCACTGTTCGAATATGCTAAAGCAAAAGGTAGTGAGCTCTTTTACCTGTCGGATTACAAGATCTCGAGGCTGACTACGAGAGCACATCATAAGTCCTCAGTTCACCAGTCCCAGTGCAAGTAAGGGCTATCTACATGTCCTCCTCGACACAAACTACCGCAGAAGGATGCCCGCCGCCCTATGGGAGTCCATTAGCTGGATCCAATGCCAAAAAATTCATAAAGGCAGTCTGAAAAAGGTCTCCATGGGTGGCAGTCTACCTAGAAGTCTGCAAGGAGCCGCACACCACCTTCAAGACGACAGTCACCCGTTGAGCACCGGCCCATGCCGAGACGCGAACAAGAGATGAAATGAACCCGCGCGACAGAATGGCTACAAACTGTAGAGTCACCTCGCGATCTTGGGTTCTGGATCCCCATCTAAGTACCAACTGCAATAGCACAATGCAGTATGTTGATCCAGGCCCTTGGTCGTCCAAAATCTGGGGTACTGCAAGCAAGGCTGGGAAGCCTCCCCCCTGGCCACGCAGCTCCCCCCTCTGCGGGTCAAAGATGTTGTGCAGAGTCGCATCGTGGCCAGGCCACTGCGCTGACGTTCATCGTACACTTGTTCACCCTCCCCTAACCTCACGATCGTCTCCTCTTTGCTGGCAGGGGCTATTCGCAAAATTCACACTAGAGTGGTCTCCACCTCCGGACCGGACAGACTTGCGCCACCGGACAACGCATCAACCATAACCACATAGTCTACACTATATTTATGAGCGGCTCCTCCTCGTGCTCTGCCTTGTCCAGACCCGTCACGACCGGAAACTGGAACCTGGTCAAGAATTCCGAAGACGGCAGCGATGGGGCATACACATTGGCCTACTAGGCTGGCCGTGTCCTTGCATCTGTCGGGCACCATGCGCGTAGATGTATGAATATGTAGCATGCCAGCCGGCGCACAACAATATGCATACCTGCGATGGTCACCTTCCTGGTCTCGAGTCTCGTTTCGCACCGCGCCACTTGACCTTGGCGATGCGTCCCATTCTCTGACATGCACTCAGCCTCCTCCTCGCGAGCGTCTTGGCCACGAGCCTCTCCAAACCTTACGAGAATGGGCTTCTCCAGGACATCCACGAGCGAACCATCCCGCAGAATGGCCAGGTCCGCCCCACCGACTACCCAGACACCCGCATCAATTCTGCAGAGCATACTTTCAAAACCTACCCCCCCGGATGCTGCAGAGATCTCGTTCGAGGGCAGATGGGACTCGAAATGTGTGTCCTGGTGGACGTAAATCTCAACCAAATCCTCTCCGTGCCCGAGACGAATAAACACGGGCACACTAACACCCAGCAACAGCGCCCCAGGCATCAAGTTCGGCTACAGCAGCCAGACCGTCACCGTCAGCTTCGGCAACCTCACCTTGAACCGCATCCTGGTGGGCTACCGCATCGCGGGCCTGGACTTGCGCTTCACCAACATCACGCCGGGGCCACGCACCTCCTCGTCGGGCCCCCCACGCTGGGCTCTGACCTCGCCTACCCCGTCTCCCCCGCGACCTTCGAGCTCCGCGTCACCAGCTGGGCGCGCGGGACGAGGGCCTCGTCGCGCTGCCCGACCACGGCCGCAGGGTCGAGTTCATCGGGGACAGCCTCGCCGCCGGCATGGGCACGACGTACGAGGGCCTGTCGGGCTTCGCGTACGGGATCGGCGCCGGGCTGGGGGCTCTCGAGTACAGCGTCACCGCGCATCCGGGGATATGCGTGAGCGACCAGGATTGCTTCTGGAGCCCGCGCGGGCAGTCGCGGCAGTGGTTCTATAGCTGTGACACGTCTCCGAGGGCTGTCGACCAGTACGAAGGTGAGCAGGGGACCTATGTCTTTGTAGGCTGGTTCTCGTGGGGGAGATATTGCAGAGGGCCGTGCGCATCATGAGTAGCCACTGACCCACGGCCACAGCGAACCTCGAGAACGCAGAACCCTGGGACTTCTCCAGGCACCCGGCCGCCGACCTCGTGGTCATCAACCTCGGAACCAATGACCAGAACCCCCGCAACAACGTCTCTGCACAGACGTACCAGGATAGCCTCACCGGGCTCATCCAGGGGGTCCACGGTGTCTGGCCCAGCGCCCAGGTCATCCCCATGGTAAGCGCCCCCTCCTTCAGCCTCGCTCACGCGAGCACAGCCGTCGTGGGCCTGCAACTCGCCCTCGTACCTCGCGGACCCCGTCGTCTACGACGGCGTGACGAACCGCACGTGGCACCTCAGCGGCACCGGGGCCGCCGGCCACCAGCCCTTCCTGCACCTATTCAACACGAGCGGCATCCTGCAGCACGACGACACTGGCCCGGCGGACCACCCGACCGACGTCGGCGCCATAAGGATCGCCTCCCAAACGCCCTGCAGTGTATCAATCTCAAGCTCGGCTGGGAGCTGCTGGCCACGGGGCCCGAGGTCCAGCACGAGACGCAGTACTGGAACGATGAGCAGAGCTACTAGGGGTTGGGCCCCCAGAGCTGGGTTTTCGATCGGGGTAGGTGCTGAAGGACAGCACCTCCGGGATTTTTGATTGGGCTGCCTGTTACGGCTCTCGTGTATAATCACTGGCATTGAATACCCTAGTGGATACCCATCTTAACCAAGCAAGTAACATAGGAGCACACATTTCAGGCTCGGACCCTTTCGTCTCGCGAAAATTACAGTCTTGTGGCAGCCTGACGGGAAATGCTGTAGTGCGGTGTATTATTTTCCTCTCACTCGACCGAAGATACGAGGCTCGCTTTACTGCCAAAGGTGTGCATACAGGGTGAGCTAGTCGGCTAATCAGGGAGCCCCTATTTCTTACCAGCATCCTCCTTCAGCGACACAATCCTGTTCAAGACGATCTTGTCATCCGTGCTGTCGATATCCATAGCCTGTGTGAAGTTCATGTTAGCCACGTGGTGCGTATAAACAAGAGGTTGTTAGTATCCCGGGGTGTAGCTCACAAAATAAGCAACCCGCATTCCCTGGAAGCGAACCGACTCGGGCCCTCCCTTGCCCAGCTCGCTCTCACCAGCCGCCTCGGGCCAGGGCGCCCGCCTCTTGATCTCGTCTATGCCGGACTCGATGATAGCGTCCGGGTAGACAACCTCACTCTCCGGGTTGAGGTCGCTCAGGAAGCCGCCTTCGGCGGCGCTAGGGTTGTCGCTCTTAAAGAGCTGGTTGTGCACGCGCACCTCGCAGCGGCGGGAGCCGTCCGTGCCGACCCACTGGATGTACGTCTTGGGCTTCTTGCCCTCGCGGTCGAAGACGGCGCGCACCTCCGTGACCTTTCCGCTAGCCTCGTCCTTTGTGAAAGAGGTCGCCTTGATGGGGTAGGGGACCTGGAGCAAGCCAACAGTCTTGCCGGGCGCGAGGCGGAAATAGCTGGGGTCGTCGACCTCGCGGAAGTCAGAGCGATCGATGTAAACAGTCTTGGTGAGCTTGACGCCGTGGCTGCCCATGGCAGGGTTCTTTGGCGAGAACGGCAGCGACAGCTCCTTGCCTTCCTCGTCACCAATGTCCTCGATGACGACCGGGACGGGGTCTAGAACCAGCATCAGCCGTGGCACTGTTCGCTCCAGGTATTTCCGGACCGACTGCTCAAATCGGACAATCTGGATGACACTGGCGTTGGTCGTGACACCCAGCTCGTTGACGAACTCAAGAATTGCGCCTGGGGGGACACCCCTCCTCTTGATGGCCATCAGTGTGTACAGCCTCGGGTCGTCCCAGCCTCGCACAATCTTGTCGTCCACCAGCTTCAGGATCTTGCGCTTGGAAAGGACAGTGCCGCTGAGAGAAAGGCGTCCATACTCGCGCTGCATGGGCTCGTAGACGCCCAGCGTCTTGTTCAGCCACTCGTAGCTTACTCTGCTTAGGATGAACTCGGTCGTACATAGGGAGTGGGTAATGCCCTCGAAGGAATCGCACAGGCAGTGGGTGAAGTCGTAGGTTGGGTAGATCTTCCAGGTGTCTCCTGTACGGTGGTGAGGCTTGTCGAGGACGCGATAGGCGGCGAGATCCCACATCTGGGGGTTGCCGTCTGTTATATCCTGCTTCATACGGAGGAATGCTTCCCTGGGCTTGTATTTTCCGTCCCTCATATCCCTAAACTTCTGCAGGTTCTCTTCCACAGACTGCTCTGCGTGTTTGCATCGGTACCGCGGGCTCTCATTCTTTTCGCCGCCGCGCTGAAGCTTGATTTCCGCGTCTGCGATAGTGTCAGCTACAACCCTGTCTTCCCGGGCACCAAATCACCGACCGTCACAGTGGCACACGTATGCCTTTTCAAGTCCAATCAGCTTCTCCGCGAGGTCATATAGCTTTTGGAAGTTGTCGCTGGAGTAGGTGATCTTGTAGGGTTTGAAGCCAAGCCACCGAATGGTGTCCAAGATGGCAGTGAAGTAAATCTCATCTTCAGCTTCGGGATTGGTGTCATCGTATCTGTGGGAAGAGCGAATTTAGTAACTCTCAATACACACAAACCCAGCTGGTTCCCTACCTGAGGTAGCACTCGCCGCCGTGAAACCTCGCGAAACCAAAGTTGACCGCGATGGCTTTTGCGTGGCCGATGTGCAGGAATCCGTTTGGCTCAGGAGGGAATCGTGTGAAGACAGGCTTCATGGGCCTCTCCTTGAAGACTTCGGCGAGGAAGCCCTGCTTGAACATTGCATCGGTGTCGATGACTTCCTCCTGCTTCTCCTTGGGCTTTGGGGGCGCCTTCTTCTCTGCCGGGGGCGCATCCTTCGCACTGGCTTCCTTGGCAGCTTTCTTTGCCCTCTTCTGCATTCTCTTCTTCAGCTCGCCCTTGGACACCATTTCTCCGGTCTCCTCATCGAGCTGGAGCTTTGCCATGGCGGCATTGGCGTTATCGACCTTGTCCGCCATCGTGCGAGGTATTGGAAAGGGGGGTTGTTGGAGGGGTAGATGGACACAATCAGTCAGTTGGTATGGGTTTTTGGAGCCAATTGGTGTTGAGTTGTGGTTCACTGAGTGTATGTTTTTGCGCACGACGTCTTTGCAAGTGTCAGACTGGAATGCGACGACTCGACCGTCTGGTGGCTGCTGTTGAAGTTGCTGAACTGCTCGGCGAGATGACTCAAACTGGCGAGGCGCAAATCCAAACACTCTCCTGAAGGAGGGGCTGTGCTGGCTCTGATAAGATAAGCACTGTACAACCCATCCGTAGCATAACTACTCCGTATGTACACTAGATTATGGTCGTTTCACAAGGTCTAAGCCCACGGGAGCGTCTGAGCTCACCCCTGCAGGCTGTGGAGCGAGCTGTGCGTAGCCGCTTCTTCCCCCGCTGTCGTCATTCATGCGAGTCCCTCCAGTTTGCTTGGCCACTCGAATTGTCAGCCTCCACAACTTCAACTCCAACAACATCGACCCCCTCAATCACCACCGTCCGCAGTCGCCTGCGGCTTTTGGACACTGCTAGTTGGCGCCATCCTTCTAGTCAATGTTTTTGCGCCATTTTGCTACTAGATTAGTCAAGATGTCGCCCCTCGCAGCCGATGAGATCCCGACCCTTTCCCTGCTCTACAAGCTAGGCAAGCTTCCTTCGACCACATCGGGCGTCCAGGTCCCGACGACCCTCTCCTTCAAGCCCACTGGCCCCATCGCCCCTTCCAAGGCCCTCAACGACCGCGTATGCCTTGTGCGACATGACATCACGAAGCTCGAGGTTGATGCCATCACCAACGCGGCCAACAAGTCGCTCCGCGGCGGCGGCGGCATTGACGGCGCCATCCACGCCGCGGCTGGACCTGGCCTCCTGGCCGAGTGCCGCACTCTTGGGGGGTGCCAGACCGGCGATGCTAAGATCACCGGTGGACACAACCTGCCCGCCAAGAAGGTCATCCACGCCGTCGGCCCCATCTACGACCCCATGGATCCCCAGGAAAGCGAGGAGCTGCTGACCTCGGCCTACAACAAGGTGCTGGATCTGGCGGTGGACTGGGAGTGCAAGACCTTGGCCCTGTGCGGCATCAGCACGGGTATCTACGGCTACCCCCCTCATGAGGCTGCGCCTGTCGCCATCTCCACTGTCAAGAAGTTCTTGGAGAGCGACAAGGGCCAGAAGCTGGAAAAGATCGTCTTTGTCACGTGGGTGAAGCAGGACGTTGACTCCTACAACGAGTACTTACCGTAAGTTTATAAGGCCTGAGCAGCCAGCTCTGTGAACACGGAAATGAGACTAATCATCTATTAGGGTTTACTTCCCTCCTGTTCAAGACGCCGCCAAGATCGAGTCGAAGGGCAGCGCGGAGGCCAACCCCGAAGATGTTGAGGCGGCAAAGGAAATTGCTAGTAAACTCCCCGACGTCCCCACTTCTGAGCCTGGTGAGACTGGGCATCCCGAGAAGAAACAGAAGCAGTAACTCGGTCACTTTGGGTGCATTTTAGGGAGTTTACGGATCATAATTTGGGTGAAAGTAGGGCGTCCAGGAAGGGAACATTACAGTTAAGCACATGATTCGCGACTGGTGGCCTCACATAACGGCATGTCATCTTCAAATACCCCTGCATGTGTCGCCTGGCGGATTGACGGTCATACGCGCCGGCCGATAAATGACAAAAAAAACAGCAATGAAGTTATTTAAAATCTTGCAAGGGTTACGACGTGCTGATATATATACAACCCAGCAGACAGGGATCAGAAATTCTTCGATGGCTCCCTCCCAAATCATCCCCAAGAACAGCTACCTCTTGTAAGGCCTGTTGGCCCAGTCCACCCAAGTATCAACAGGGCCGGTAACCAATTTGTTCTGGCCTGGGGTCGCATTGAATCTACTGCGGTGGGGGCGGAAACGGGTTACCTTGTTGCCCATACCCTGCTCCTGAAGGCCCGCCTTGCTGCTGGCCCTGGTATCCCCATTGTGGCGGAGGGAACATGTTCGGGCCTTGATAACCCCCCGGGGGCGGAAATCGTGGTGCCTGCGGAGGAGGGAACAGATTCGGCGGCCCGTATGATCCACCTGACGGGAATTGTGCCTGTTGAGGGTTGGGAATAGGCTGCTGTCCCTGCCAGAACGCCTGAGAAGGATCGCCACCGACGGGATCATAGAGCGGGACCGCCGGAGCCACGCCGATGCCCGCGCCAGGCTGCGCGCCGACCTGCAGCAGGTCCATGCTCCCCAGCGTCGCGTACGGGTCCGGCCCCAGCGCGGTCTGCCTGATCAGGGCCTCCATCTGCTGGTTGACGAAGCTGCTCTGCGCGGCGCCCACGCCGAAGAGGTTGCTGGCGCCCGGCAGGTTGCTGTTTATCAGGCCCGCCCCGTTGGGCCCCGCGACGGCCTGTATGGCGCGGTTGTAGATGGACGGGACGACGTGCCCTGCCAACGCGGGGTTCTGCTGCACCTGGCGCCCCCTCTCGCCGATGAGGGCGCGCATGGCATCAACCGCGTTGCCGCTCGCAGGAGGCTGGCCTCCGTGACCAGGCTGGGCATGCTGCTGGGCGGCGAGCCCCTGCATCAGGCCGTTGAAGGCAGCGTCCGGGTCCGCCTGTGCCGGGAACTGCCAGCCGCCGCCCTGGGTGCCGCCGTCCTGCGGGTTGAAATCCGGGGCCAGGGCGCCGACGAGGCCTTGGCCCTGGGCCTGGGCCTGTGCCACCATCCCCGGGTTGACCGACGGACCGGCCTCGGTCGGGATGTTTGCCCTGTAGAAGCGGGTGAAGCCGGTCACGGGGTCGTGGTACGGCACGAAGCCCGACGCCTCGGCGTACACCGTCTGCCAGGCGTTTATCTGCCCCGGCCCCGCCGTCGTGTTGAACCGCTGGCTCCTCACGCTGCCGTCAAACATCTGGTCCGGCTGCAGTATCGCTGGGTTGCTCAGCATCCTGAACATGTTATCTCCCGAGGGCGGGTTCTGCCGCGTAGCTTCAATGTCCTGGCGCTGCTTGATGGCCCTGATGTAATCCGAGGCACCTCTCAGGTTTGCGTTGAACGCGGCCTCCGGTGAGCCCGCCGGGGGGTTCCTAAGCCTCTCGCCGTGTTCGAGTATGTTTACCCAACCCTGCGCTATCCTCAGCAGAGGCCCGGACAAGGTATGGAGTTGTTTCTTCGCCGTAACCTCGATCTGCGCTGCGTTGTCCATGGCCACGGCCGGCTTCAGAAATGCGAAGTTCTGCATGTTCAGGGCATATTGCCCGGGGTTCGCACTGAATGTTTGTCGCACTGGCGCGAGGGCGTCCTGGATAGATTTAAACTTCTCCCTCTGCAGCCTCCTGTCGTTATCCAACACGTCCACCACAAGCGCATTCTGGCTCAGTCTATCATAAACGATTGGATCCACTTGTTCGAACCTGTCCAAGAATTCTATGCAATCTAGGGCGATTCGTCCGTGGATTCCGTCCAAACGGGCCACCAATTTTGCGCCGTAAAAGTTCCGAATATCAGTCTTTGTTTGCTGCTCTCTTTGTTTATGGTAGTCAACAGCAATGGCCTGATACAAGGATGCTTCATGGCCCAATGTTCTATGCAAGCCCGATACGGCGGCGAACGCCTCCCTGAAGTACCGGAACTCGGGTGGCAAGGGGTTCTGCAGAGGCTGCGCAGAGGTCAAGTCGTTGTACAGCCGTTGCATATACGCAAACAGCTGGTCTGCCTTTTCTACGAATGCGTTCCGCATTCTCCACAGCAGCTTGTCCGTCATCTTCCAGTCACTCTGCTGCCTGGCCCACCGGATCATGCACTGTTTTGGCTCGACGGCCTGAAGACAAAGTTCACGGAGCCAGGCCCAGAGCAGTGCGTGCTCGTCGTCCCACCTGACTCGGTCCGCTACGGTTTCCATCCACGCCCTTGCTGCGAAGCCGAATCGGGCCTCGACATGCCTCCAATGAAAGACATCCCAGCTGCCATATGCTCGGGGCATGGTCAGGGGATACATCCTCATCGCCTCGGGACCCCACTTCTGCATCTCTTGATCCCAGAAGCTTTGGGTGAAAAACCTCGTATACATGGTGAGAGGTATTGCCTTGTAGAGCGGCCGTTCAAGTCTCGGCCAGTCGGACAAGCTAACCATTGTTATGACCTCCCTGATGAATCGAGTCATTGGGAGGAAGGTGCCCCTGTTGAGACTGTCTGCAGAGCCACCCCAATACTGACCACAGAGCAAGAGAATCAAGACATCAGTATATATTTCTCGGTAAAAAGAACGAGCAGAGAAATGTTTTATTGGGAGACCACTGTCCTTGACGGGTAGCCCAATCTGACTGACCACATGACACTATGGTTCCGCACTCACCTGGTTTTCGGTTGCAAAGCCTTCTTCAGCCCATGTATCCTCTTCTTCAAAGAAGTCGTGACCAGCTTCTTGTATAAGAACAAGCAGCCCTGAAAGTTCGTCGTCCCATATCTGTCGGTGCCCAAACACCTTTAGAAGCCTGAGAGCCTCAGAGTTCAGACCGTCCTGACCAAAAGCCTGGGTTACCCAGTTAGGGTTGAACCTCAGCCACACGCTGTCTTCATGGAACAGTTGGTTCCGGCATAATACTATGGCATGCTAGTGGAGTCAGCGGGGTTATCAAAATAAATGAACAAACAATGTCGCCCTCATTCAGTAACTTACACAAAGTTCATGCACGATGGTGGACGCCAGAGTGAAACTGCAAGCCGCCTTCTCGGCTTGCGAATACTCCTCAATCAGCAGAGGCCACATAAAATCCGCAGAAAGACTGATGCGGATTACGAAAGGGGTTTGAGAGTTCGGGTCCTCGCTCGGTATTATCGTCGTCCAGCCCATGGCCTGGTCCCATGGATCGGACTGCCCGTGGGTCCCAGTGAACTTTGCGTTGATCTCCCACGTGAGGCACCGCTTCAGGACCTCGCAGGCCCAGCGGATCGAGGAGAACCCGAGCTCCTTCAGGCGCTCCACCTCTGGGTAGAACTCGTCCGGATCCTCATCGGCGTACACGGCAAAGAAATCTTTGCGCTCGACCCCTGCGTCGCGGGCCCTCTGTGTCTGTACACATCATCAGTAAAGATTCAGCTTGCGCTTGGGGTATTCTCAACCGCCTCGCGTAAATGTTTGAGTTCCTTGAAGACGTTTATTTATCCTCGGCGTTTTGTAATCCGCGGAGGGCCTGTTTCCTGGGGAGAGACGCCCCGCGTAGGAATAGGTAGTTTCTTCCGAGCTGAGCCACAGCAACAGGGAGAGGCAGATATCCAGGATATGGGGAGCCATACAAGTATTTGGTATCTATTACCAGCTTGCCTCCCATCATGGCATGGGCGCATCCTATAGATATCTGCCCATGCCCATGTTACCGGGTGATCGCTGTTGAGGACCATTGAAGCCAACTGAAGCGCGGGCTGCATGGCGAGCCAAAGGTAGTCGTTTGCCTTGTGGAGCTACTGTCAGTACGGATTATCCGGTTCTGTCCCGGGCAGGTTTTAAGGGGTTAAGAAAAAACATACAGCACACCATTCCCCCTGTTGGGTGGGAAAATTGTACACTTTTCTTGTGTCTCTGGGAGCGCCGGTCCTTTGACTAATGACGGTGCCTCTATTATTGGTCACCTCCCATTTGTCTCTTGTGAGAAGGCTATATTTGGCTTGGTTAACGGCTGTGGCGCTAATTTGGTGGTAAAGGTTCAGAACATACTCATGTAATGGGGTGACCAGGTCAGAGTCGGCGGCTTGGTCCATTGTCCACACCCCGGTCTCCACGAGCTGCGGACATTCAATGCTGGGTCAGCGAGGTGTATTATTAAGAGCAGTCTGGGCCCAACACAGCACCCGCATACCTCATCGGACGTACTACCGCCAAAAATCACCCGCTGATATTCCTCCCGTAATTTGACCTTCTCCGCCCCATCCATATATCGCAGGATAGCGCCGGCGACTTGCGCGTCGCATGCCGGACCCAAGGCCGGGTTCATATTCCCAGCAGTCACGTAGCTGAGAACTCGTCGAAAGTCGTCCTCCGTGGCAAGGCCGCCGCGGTTGGAGACGCTGTTCCTGTATTGGGTGAATAGCGCATCGTAGTCGTCACTATCCACCCTATCCTTCACCCCCTGATTACTGGGCGTCACCCTGGGGTTGCCCTCGAGCGGGATGCTGAACCGCTCCTGCCTCGGGGTGACCCCGGAATTGCCATACATGGCATCCTGGTCTATCATGGTGGCATCCACGCCGTACCTCTTGGCGGCGGGCGTCAGGTCTCTGAGCCCATCCTCCGCCCGGAGCGCCGGTCTCTGTCCCTGCAGGAGTCCCTCCTTCGCGTACATGTTATACTGAGGATCGCTGCCGGGATCCGTGCCCGGCTCGCCCGTGAAGGTGAAGCGCCTCGACCAGTCCGGATCCGTCCAGGGCGGTACGTATTCGACGTACTGGATCTGGTTTCCTCGCTGCACGCCCAGGGGGACACCCTCGACGCGCAACTGTCCCAATGGCAACTGGGCGTCCTCGGGCCGCTGCTGCCGCCAGATGCCATTTGGATCCAAGAAACTGTATGGGTATTGGGAGTTGAGGAGCCGGAGTTTATTGTTATCCCTCTGTATGTCCTCAGGCCTGGTAGCGATATGGATGTCGTCATCAGCCTCATCCTCGGCGAGGTCGTGCAATTCGTATATCTCGGGAGAGAGCGGAAATCCTGGCGGATAGATATCTTGGTCCTCTGAGCTGCTGCTATCTTGTTCGTCGTTGTATTCATGATCCTCCTCACTACTCTCATCTTCGTGGGCGGCGAAAGGAACCGGCGGAGGCAAGATATTGGCTGGGTCCCACGGGTTTGAGGCCATGTTTGATGCCAGTTTCCTGGAATAGATTGCCGTTTCCAAAATTGAGCTTGGATTGACTCAGGAAAAGCAAGGTATTGCAGATACGTGGATTTGTCCATTACAGGTTGCCCACAAAGTCTATTTGCGCATATTCGGGCGGTCCTAAAGATCTTGGTTGGTGTAGGCACTTTGTTCACACATACAGTACTGTCATGTGGACAAAGCAGCAGGACATTGAGCAGTTCGCAGGTCCAGCCTGAACATTGAAAGAGGTGAAATCTTCGGCACCGTTTCCGGAGGCCATACGCCTTCGAGTGTATCACACAAAGCCTTGAGCTTGCCTGTTTTCGAAATGTGCTCTTCAACATGAGCGTGCTGGTTTCCAACCCACCCGAATCCACCTCCGGCTGTTCCAAGGAATAATAGCCCGATATATACTAGAATAGTACCAGCATACAGCAGGACACGTCCCATAGCACGTACAATTTTGCTGGTTTCATACTCAGTAATATGCGTTGTCCAAGTGCTCACCTAGGCAACTAGGCCAGGCAGCAGTCCTCCAAGGATCCTTCCATAACACGGGGTCCTGCACCCCCAGGATCAGAATTGCACCCCAGGGGAGACAGCCCCATCAACGAGCAAGTTGGTGCCGCTCACGAAGCTGGCCCTGTCGCTCGCCAGCCACAGCACCGCGTCCGCGACCTCCTGGGGCTTTCCCATCCTGCCCATCGGGTTCGCCCTGACCTGCTCCGCAAAGAACTCGGGCCTCCCCCGCTCGATGCTGCCCCAGACGCCGTCCTCGACGTAGATGTTGCCGGGGCTGACGGAGTTAGCCCTGACGCCCGAGGGCGCGAGCCTGTGCGCCAACTGCGAGGTGTAGTGCACCAGGGCGGCCTTGAAGGCGCCATAGGGCGAGGGCGCGGTGAAGTCGATGTAGCGGCCCGAGACGGAGGAGATGGTGACGATGCTGCCCTTGGTCTCCTTGAGGTGCGGGGTGGCGGTGTCGACCAGGGTGTAGGTGCCGACGATGTCGGTCTGGTAGGTCGAGTCCCAGTTCGCGCGGCTGTTTTCCACCGCGAGCGCCGAGACGTTTGAAACAATGACGTCGATCCGGCCGCTGACGCTCACGCACTGCTTCACCCAGCCCGATACCTGCTCGGAGTTCGACATGTCCACGGTGTGGCCGTGGACCTTGGCCTCGCGGTAGGACGATGAGAGGGACTGCTCGGTGGCGACGACGTCTGAGGTTGTCCGCGAGCAGAAGTGAACGATTGCACCCTCCTCAAGGAAGGACTTGACGATGGAGAGACCGATGCTCTTAGTACCGCCTGGTCACGGTCAGAATTCGCTCGGCCGCTGTCGTGATGCCATGGTACTCCATGAATGCGTACCTGTCACCAAAACTACCTTGCCCTGTAGTCCGAGCTGCATTCTCGTCGATGTGGATGTGAGCAGTATATACCGGGTGAGTTTGGTTGAGACAGGAATGAGGAGAAGGACGTCGTTGAATTAGACTCGGCCAAGTTGCATGCTTTACTTTGACTCTGAGGTATACCTAATAGGAGGCCCACTGCCATCGGGCAACTCGGTTGCATGTGGAGATACTAGTGGGAAAGGATTTCATATCATGCAAATACCTAGTAACCATGCCAGCGATCCAAGGCTCAAAACATCCTCTCTCTTTTTTTTTCCTTCCAAAATTGTCTGATGTTATCTTCGGTTGGTCCAACTGGTGAGAAAGCGTACCCCGCCCGTCATGTTGTGATTGTGTGTGCACCAAACCCTGCTGGAGTACATACCCTCTCAGGATGGAGGGGTGTTGGGGGGCCTGTTCTCAGGGTTCTGTCGATCAACGGCTGTAGCGTCCCGTCCCCTATCTTTTGTCTTCTATCTCTTGACTTTTCCTGGCGCGTTTTGTTCGCAATAGACATACCTCCAGTGGTTATACCCAGCCAGTCGATCACCGTCAATCAATAAACCTTGTCGCATGGTTGGCTGAGGTTGCTCTATGGTCTGCTCTTTTCTTGGCGTTGAAACATCCATCCCCTGCAGGGGGCCACCTTAGGCGACTCGTACTACAATGCGCAGTTGTTTCTTCGAGAACGACTCACGGCCAATCGTTTGTCACTCGTTCACAGCCTCCCGGGACGGCCATCACATCCAAGGCCAAGACATATAACTAAGGTCGGCCACGGCACCCCTTCTACATGGCCGCAAGGCTGGCCGTGAGAGCAACCAAGCTCACTCCTCTTCTCAATCCCGTGCACCTTCAGACTTGGCGAAAATTGCAGGCCAATTTTCCAGACCACTCACTCCTTCACAATGCACGCCTTGCTCACAACTCTCGTGGCTCTCATTCTGTCCATCGCGGGCACAACCACAGCAGCCAACAACGATGGCCTGCCCCAGGCCATCAACTACGTCGACAGCAACTCGAACATCACATTCCTCGGCTATGCGAACATGGGCTTCCAGTTCGGAATGGCCCTGCCCACAGAGATCAAGCAGGACGTCATCATCCAGCTCGTTTCGCCCCTCAAAAACGGAGGCGGCTGGGGCGGTGTCGACTTTGGCACCTCCATGACGGGCCCCCTCATGGTCGTCGCCTGGCCCAATACCGCCGCCAAAGGCTCCACCTCCGAGGACGCAGTCATGGTCTCCCCCCGCGTCGCGACGGGCTACGACGTCTCCGACGGCGCAAACCTCTACAAGGCGAACCCCATCAAGATCACGCAGATCCCCGAGGGCACCTTTGTCAACGACACGCACGTCTCGGCCACCTTCGTCTGCGGCGGCTGCCTCAACTCCGACTCGTTCGGCGCCGCAAACACCACGACCACGTTTTCGTACGCCTTTGCCTACGACCCCGTCGCCGACCCGGCCGACCCGGACACCGCCCTCTCGGACCACACGTTGAACGGGGAGCCCTACGGGCCCTTTGACCTGGCCATCGCGCAGGCGCAGAGCGGCGAGTATGCCGCCTGGGCTGCCATGACCGACAGGGCCGCTGCCGGCGCGACCGCTACCGGCACGACCGCTACCGGGACGGCTGCCGCGGGGGCGCCGTCGGCGACGGGTGCGGCTGGGTCTTCTTCGTCCTGTTCCTCGTGCTCATCGTCCTCGTCGTCATCATCCAAGGGCGGGTCGTCTTCTTCCTCGTCGGACCATAGGCCTGACTCTGGGCTGAGTGGTGGTGCCATTTTTGCTCTGGCGGGCCTTGGTCTGGTCTATGTGCTGCAGGCGGTGCAGATTCTTTGAGATATCCTCTTTTCTATTTCCCTCCCCATCCATGGTACAGGAGCTCGTTGTTTTCAGGGCATAGCAAGGAGCATGAGCCCTTCTGGAGGGGTCAGTTATGGAGTTACTGGTTCTTTTTGCAATGGCGAGGATTGATCTAGAATTTAGGAGGCTAGAGCGGGTGGATTTTGCATGTCCTCATGAACGGAGCGCAACCAGTAGAATCGCCGATACCAAGAAGGTCTGTACATATTTGAAATTGCATATTCATACGAACACATGATTTCACTCAGGACTGCGAGGTCACGTGGGACTCAAACTGCTATAATTTAACAGCTTAGTTTACGTTCGAACGTTCTGTAGATTCATGACGATATTTTCCATTTTGCGTTGTATACAAAACCCTGGGCAATAGGCAGTCTGCCTGGAAGACGTCCGCATCTGACTCTGCTTATCGGGGCGTGTCCGGGTCTTGGCCGGGAATTGGATGCCCTGTACTGACGCCAAGGCCCCGTCGGTGCCGAATAGCATATCATCATCTCGAGATATTCGTCCCCCTCCGCTCTGGGGCTAGCGTGTAAGAGGACCTGCTGAAGTCGACCACACCTCAGCGGTCTGGATTGGCTCTCAAAAGAGCTACAAGACTCCATCTGCGCCGACCTCGCCACCCACGAGCGGCGTAGCCAGACTAATAACCAGAGACCGGTTTTGTCGCGTGCCAGTCCACGCGGCAGCACACCACGGCGTCACCATGATCTTGTTGGTTCTGCACCAGGGGGCGGATATTTAACACTGAAGCAAAATTTGTCATCGGGTGAGTTCCTTGTTACGGACGGATGATTACAGCTGTGCCACGCCTCCGGTTATGTTGCTGGACAGTTTACGGTCTGGGAAGATGCTCCGAGGCCGAATGTGATCGAAGGGCTCGGATTTCTCACCGAGCACGGCGCAAGGATGCAGCTTCCTGGCATAGGGGAGGGCGGCAATGTGTTGGCGCCATATCACTGTATCAGACTCCCGCCACTCGCCTGCCTGCTTTTAGCACGATGTGGTTTGCAGGCGCTCACGAGGCCGTTCTTCCTGGCTGTCATCAGTTTTTGCCCTGAAGCATGACGTGTACGGCAGAGGGTTGCCGCCGGAGCGGGTGGCAAGCAGAACACTGCGATTTGGCCGGAGTAATCCCGTTATTGAGTCGCCTGCGACCTCGACGGCCCTGGTTTGCATCTGGATGTCCTGCTGGAAAGCCGGGCTGCGCCGCAAAGCACCGATGTTCTCGGCTGGCTTGCAGTCAAGGCAGGCCGCCCAGTAGACAAGCTGCGTACGACTTACGGCCCAACAATGCATGGCCTGATTGCTGGGCTTACGGTGTGCCCTCCCGAATAGTGTCTGTGATGGCAGCAGCGGGTGTGATGGTGGGACCTGGCGGTAAGGAGAAGGTGCGGCATGATAGATCGGAATCGTCTACGGGCCTTTGGGAGTCGGGTTCCTACCTGGAAATATTATCGAGCAGAAATGCCACTGGACCGATACTGGCTGTCGCACAAAAAGGATGGGCACGGAGCTAACAGCCAAAACCTGGGGCCCCGCGAAAAGTAGCGAGGGGCCGGAATATGGCCAGGGTTAGCGGCAGGGGCCTCGTCAATGGTCGTGTAAGCAGGAAGACGAGGGATGCAGGTGAGCATACCATCCGCATTGCCATGGTGATAATAATAAAAAGCTGATGGGATCCTCGCGCCAACGCTGGTCGCAGAGATGGGCTGACGGGCGGGCTGAGATGCTGACAGGTTGCAGGTATTAATGGGTGTGCTTACGCCGCACATAGCCCCCATGCAACGCAACGCAAGGCAACAAAACAAAGTACTCATATTGGGCATGGGAAAGAGTCAACCAGACGGATGGAATAAAACAGTCGTCGACGGTAGTTGGTGTATGATGACCGGGGGTAGTATTACGCTACCCAGGCCAACCAGTTCAGTTAAGTTACCTTTGGTATCCCGCGATGTATAACACAGAAAGGCCAGCATTGCCATTAGACGTCTGGTTTGGGCCTGGCCCTCGTTTGGAATTACTGGGATGTTGCATGCTGCGACGGCCTGGCTTTGGTTTCTAATCCCGGAGTCCAGACGTTGGGCCTCGGAGAACCCGTGGCGGGGAGGGCTCACCCGACTGTCTCCAGAAAGAAGAAAGAGTATCGGATGGGCGTCAAGCGTGCCGTTCTGGAAACATGCATTTTCTGCATCCACGCAGCAAACAAGCCGGACATGGACGGTTCGCCAGGGTCGTTGCGACGGGGACCAGTCAGAACAACAAGGGGCAGGGACC
The DNA here is from genome assembly GCA_002270565.1 of Stenocarpella maydis. NCBI lineage: Eukaryota > Fungi > Ascomycota > Sordariomycetes > Diaporthales > Diaporthaceae > Stenocarpella > Stenocarpella maydis. The sequence goes on along the minus strand of NQMI01000024.1, from coordinate 317,008 downwards.
CATTATCAGGACAGCTGGCTTATCGCACTCATGGCTGATAACAAATCGACAAAGCAAGAGAGCAGGAGACTCTAGGTTTGAAACAGTGCTGTACACATCTGACAGTGAATGCTGGTTGCTGAGCCAGAACTGCGACGTTGACAAGAGCACAGCACAGTATCGCCATGCTCGAGTCGTGTCAATAATGTTGACGAGGGCCAGCGTGGCGAACCTTGTCGCTAGAACAGTGGGTTGAATTTGTGGAGGCTGTCCGGTGCAGGCCAGTCAGTCACTTGCCGACGGTGACGGTGATGGCGACGGTGACGGATGCTGATGCTGATGGATGTCGGATCCAGACGGACGGAAAAGTGAAAATGGCAATGCCACATTGTGCTGCCCCTCCAAGCATGAAATTCGCTGCCCTCACCGCCCTGACTTGCTGCCACTTTTGGTCTAGCGTAGTTTTCCGATAACGATAACCAGCCAATCAATGGTGGGGTAATCCTGGACCCAAGCAGAGTTGGGTGGTGGCCATCCCCCCCCCATTTGCCCCCCACCCACCACAGTTCTCGTTGTCTGAGGGGATTGAAACGGTACCTGGCCTGGCAGCCCTGGGTGAACCAGACTGGGCAACTCTCTTGGACCCCTTTGACGGCTAGCACTCCCTCCGCCACCCCTGGTAGCTGCAGCACTACCACTGCAACCCGAACTTTTTTGGGCAGAAAAAAAAGTTTTCCAGCCTTTTCAAAATTCCCACCCTTAGTCAGTCAGCCTGCCCACGCTCCCTCCGCCCTCTCTTGCGCTTTTAATAAAGCCACCTCTTCCATTTTCCCACCCACCCTCTTTCTCCCGACACATACCCACCCTCCGTTTTTCTTTCCCTTAATACCCATCCTTCTATTCTGCTCATCCTGCAGACTGTTGTGGTCTCGTCGACGACAACGACAAGCAGCAGCTCGAGCATTTCCTCCACTCGGTCTTAGACATCTAGACTCGAGGTCCGGGATCCCTTTGGTTAGACCAGACCCAGAGGCCTCGATAGAGCAGCAGGATTCGACCTCCATCGACTCTCTTGCTGTGGCGTCTCTGTTTTCTCGACCATCCGACACGACCCCCCTTCTATCTTGAATAGACACCTCTTCGGTCCGGCACACCTCACGGCTTGTCGACGCTCTACATAGATCTCTCTCTTTTCTCCCGCAGATTATACACAAAAAAATCAAACAGCATGGCTGCCAAGGAAAACGCACAGAGCATCAAGGTGCTCGACGAGCTCATGTCTAAGCTCAACATCTCCAAGGATGCCGCTGAGATCAAGGGCTCTTCTCTCGAGCTGGCCTCATTCATCAACGGTCCCATTCAGGACTTCGATGTTCCTATCAAGTGAGTACCAGATCCATCAGTCTTCCCAGTCATTCGCGTTATTGCAGCAAGGCAAAAACCCACATGCTCGGCGACTTTGCTCTGCCCTTCCTCGCCTCCTCTTCGCTATTCGCAGCTGCGTGCGGGCTTCTCTGTTCTGCAGCGTGCGAACTACAGGAGGGGAGCGCCTGGCCTGGTGTGTTCGGCTTTTGCCGGTGCAAAATTTTTGCATATGCGTTTCGGGTGGCAATTTGGGCGGCTGCGACATTGGGGTTAACCCAAGTCTGCCCCCAAAAAGCCCCCGCTGAATGTGCGGGTTTTAGGCGTCTGGCTGCACTCTCGGCGCCCAAACTGGCCAACTCTACCCACTAAAAAAATCCCGCGCTCCCGGCAGAGCTTCTGATCGATTTTGGGTGGGACACAGCGCTAACATGTGAATCCCTGCAGGACCATCGAGGGCCTCAAGAAGCAGCTCGGCAACAAGAAGGATGCCGCTGCTCGCGAGAGGGCTCTGAATGCCATCGAGACTATTTCCCGCCACTCCGAGGTCTCCGCACATGTCGAGCCTTTCCTCGTCGCCCTCCTCCCCGGCGTCCTGGCTAGCGCCGGTGACAAGATCACCGCCGTCAAGACCGCTGCCTTCGCTGCCGGTCTGGCCATCGCCGAGGCCGTCAACCCCAACGCCATCAAGAACATCATTCAGCCCTTGAACGAGTCTCTTCGAAATGCCCAGAAGTGGCAAGAGAAGATGCTCGTCCTCGACATCCTCGACAAGCTCGTCGAGACCGCCTCCGTCCAGACCACCTTCCGTGTCCCCGACCTGCTGCCCGTCATTTCCGAGGCCATGTGGGATACCAAGAAGGAGGTCAAGGAGCGCGCCTACAAGGCCATGGAGAGGCTCTGCACCCTCATCTCCAACAAGGATATCGAGAAGTTCATCCCGGAGCTCATCAAGTGTATCGCCAAGCCAGAGAACGTCCCCGAGACCGTCCATCTGCTCGGTGCCACCACTTTCGTCACCCAGGTCGAGCAGCCTACCCTGGCCCTCATGGTCCCTCTTCTGGACCGTGGTCTGTCCGAGCGAGAGACTGCCATCAAGCGAAAGTCCGCCGTCATTGTTGACAACATGTGCAAGCTTGTAGACGACCCCAACATTGTCAACCCATTCTTGCCCAAGATGTGGCCTGCTTTGAACAAGAACTACGAGAACTTGGCTGATCCCGAGGCTCGTGGAAAGACCAAGCAGGCTCTCGACACCCTTGCCCGCGTTGGCAACATCCAGAACGGCAAGATCCCTGAGCCCACCCACCACAGCGAGATCAAGATCGTTCTGGGTCACCTCAAGGACGTTCTCTCCGCCAAGCACAAGGCCGTCACTGGCGACAAGTTCAACCCCGTCCTCGAGCACATCGCTGCCATTGCTGGCGAGCTCATCGACGAGAAGGAGACGGACTCCAGATCCTGGGTTGACAAGCTTAAGACCTACGTCTCCGTGCTCGTCGGCGACGACGATGCCGATGCCGTCATTGAGTCTCTCCGCCAGCGGGCTTCCCCCGAGGCTGCCGCCGGTGGTGACCGCCCCGAGGATGAGGACGACGAGAACCCCGATCTGTGTGAGTGCGAGTTCTCCCTCGCCTACGGTGCCAAGATTCTGCTCAACAACACCCGCATCCGCCTCAAGCGTGGCCGTCGTTACGGTCTCTGCGGCCCCAACGGTGCCGGAAAGTCTACTCTCATGCGTGCCATCAACAACGAGCAAGTCGAGGGTTTCCCCAAGCAGAGCGAGGTCAAGACCGTGTTCGTCGAGCACGACCTTGATGCTGCTGACACCGAGATGACTACTATTGAGTGGACGATGAAGAAGCTGGAGGAGGCCAAGGTCGAGGCTACCGAAGCGGATGTCCGCGCTCGTCTCAATGAGTTCGGCTTCACCGAGTACATGACCAACGGTCTCATCACCTCGCTCTCTGGTGGTTGGAAGATGAAGCTCGCCCTGTGCCGTGCCGTCTTCGAGAACCCCGACATTCTGCTCCTCGACGAGCCTACCAACCACTTGGATGTGAAGAATGTCAAGTGGCTCGAGGAGTACCTCGAGAACTCCCCCTGCACTTCCATCATCGTCTCCCACGACTCTGGCTTCCTCAACCGCATCTGCCAGTACGTCATCAACTACGAGCGCTTCAAGCTCAAGACCTACAAGGGAAACCTGGAGGACTTCGTCCGCAAGAACCCCGCGGCCAAGTCCTACTTCGAGCTGGGTGCTTCCGAGATGGAGTTCACCTTCCCCGAGCCCGGTTTCCTCGAGGGTGTCAAGACCAAGGCCAAGGCTATCCTGCGTGCCAACAAGATGTCCTTCCAGTACCCTGGCACAAGTAAGCCCCAGATCACGGACATTACCTTCCAGTGCTCTCTCGGTTCGCGTATTGCCGTCATCGGCCCCAACGGTGCCGGAAAGTCAACCGTCATCAATGTCCTCACTGGTGAACTCATCCCCACCTCCGGTGAGATCTGGGCACACGAGAACATCCGTATCGCCTACATCAAGCAGCACGCCTTCGCTCACATCGACAACCACCTAGAGAAGACCCCATCCGAGTACATCCAGTGGCGATTCCAGACCGGCGAGGATCGTGAAACCATGGACCGTGCCAATAAGGTCATCACAGAGGACGACGAGCAGGCCGCCAGGAAGATCTTCAGGATCAACGGCACCCAGCGTCGTATCATCGGTATCCACTCCCGCAGAAAGCTCAAGAACTCTTACGAGTATGAGTGCTCTTTCGCCCTGGTTGAGAACGCCGGCCAGAAGAACGAGCGTGAGGTGCCCATGATGACTGCCGACAACGAGTGGTTGCCCCGTACCGAGCTGCTGGCTTCTCACCAGAAGCTGGTCGCTGAGGTCGACATGAAGGAGGCTCTCGCGTCCGGTCAGTTCCGTCCTCTGGTCCGAAAGGAGATTGAGGCTCACTGCGAGAACTTTGGTCTCGACGCTGAGCTGGTCTCTCACTCTCGCATGAAGGGTCTCTCTGGTGGTCAGCGTGTCAAGGTCGTCCTGGCTGCTTGCTCTTGGCAGCGACCCCACCTGATCGTCCTTGACGAGCCCACCAACTACCTTGACCGTGACTCTCTCGGTGCCCTGTCTAAGGCCATCAAGAAGTTCGAGGGTGGTGTCATCATCATCACTCACAACTCCGAGTTCACCAAGGATCTCACTGAGGAAGTCTGGGCTGTCATGGACGGTAAGATGACGCCTTCTGGTCACAACTGGGTTCAGGGCCAGGGCTCTGGCCCCAGGCTGGACAAGAAGGAGGATGAGGAGGAGGAGAAGTTCGATGCCATGGGCAACAAGATCGTGTCCACGAAGAAGAAGGCCAAGCTGACTTCCAGGTTAGCATTTTCCAGTATCCCCACCTGTCAACTGACGCATAAGCTAACCGTGTTTATAGCGAGGCACGAAAGAAGAAGAAGGAGCGTATGGCTCGCCGTAAGAGGGGTGAGGAGGTCTTCTCTGACGAGGATGACATCTAAAGACCTCTTGCGAAGCATTTGTTTTCTCTTAAAACAGAAAAAAAGTTCCGGGAATGAGGGGCTTCGGCGTTCATTTGGGTCTGACTTAGAGCATTTGTCTATTCTACGAGTTATGTGGCCCAGAGGTTCAACACGCAGGGAGGTTTTCTAGTCCGTCATAGAGAGATAGACACAGGATCTACAATGTCTCCTGCTCCAGGGAATGGAGGCCCTATAGGAGGAGGCACGGGTCTGCGTGGTTTGTTGAGGATTTTGGCTGGAAGAGAAAGACCCCAGCGTGCGCAGTAGAACCAGATACCAGTAGATGAAATAGAAGGGCAATAGACGAGAGACGAGACAATCACCGAATCATCACACTCACGATTCCTTGTCATATATGCATATACATTAGTGATCGACAGGCTTATTTATGGCTGCGGCGAGGACTTCGTGGTATCAAGAATTCAGGCGGGTCTTGACCTACAAGACGCACGCTGGTCGCAACACTGGCCCAGCCGTTTAAACGGTCTATCAAATCCGGCATTCCGCGTCACCAATATTTGATACACCCTTTCTGGCAAAGAATATGTTGGCCTTATCAGAGGATACCTGGCCAATATACTGCCTCTCTAGAATTAGCTGGATGTGGTGACAACTGACGCTGTCCAGAATCATGTCTGACGGCGTCCCGCAAGGTGACCGACCGCCAATCGACCCTACTTCATACCTTGAGGCGAACCCCTCCCCCTCCCCCCACCAGAGAGATCGACCAGCACCACGGGATCAAAATACACTGCGGATGTGGTGGTGTGGTCGATGTTGTGGTCGATGTTGTGGTTGTCGAATAGGCGACACGCACATCCAAGAGGCCGCTGGATGACGTCAAATTTGCCCCGGGTGGTCGAGTACGTCATATTGAAACGCCTCGAGCGTCGGGCTTATTACATCAACTCACGAATTTTATCAAATCCCTTTGTTCAGGAGTGATTTTGGGTATCTTTTGTATCTTGAGCTTGAAGAAAGGCCGCAGGCATAACTCGGAAATAACCTTCCTTGTCGAGCAATATCCTAGTATCATCAGTTCAGAACGTGAGCAATAGCTACCAACATGTCTAGCACCGAGAACCAGCAGCCCAGCCTTGTTGGAGGACACGCCGAGTACGTCAAGGGTGCCACGGAGGTGAGTCAAATAAGCCCCCCCCTTCTTCTTTTTGTTTAAAAGAAGAGATATCCGTCCACCCAGACTCATTCCGGGAGGGTCTCCCTTCGCCCACAACCGCAACAATCACCGACACCCTTCCTCCCTTAACGTTTAGGAGACACCTGGGGGGCGGGACCCGCTAACATTCAATCCCAAAGGCCACCATTGGCAACTTCACAGGCTCAAAGGCGTGGAAGGCCTCCGGGGAGCAGGCCAAGGCGCGCGGCGCGGCGGACATGAAGGCTGCGGCCGAGGGCCGCGACGCGGGCAGCTGGGGGTACGGCAGGGCGGAGGAGATGGCTGGTAAGGCTGTGGGGTGCGAGGGGATGGTGAGGGAGGGGGAAACCAGTGCAAAGAAGGAGTAGAGAGAGTCCGTTGCTTTTACGGCATTATGTTGGATAATGAGGATTAATACCCTGATTTGTTAATATGTGTGCGTGTTACTATGGCTCCTGAGTTCATATCGGCAGCGCTCAAGCAGGCATTGGATCTATGATGTGTACCTTCGTATGCATGATACCACCCAATATTATCAAATAGATTGCTATTATGCTATGAGAACCAGTTGATGTTACTATGGAAAATACAAAAGCAGGCATGTGTGGCTATTTCACGTGTACTCTTGCTGCTAGGGCTTGTAACCCGTGTTGCTTTTCCTCTGCTCCCTGGAATTCCACAACCAAGACCGACAAACGGTGGCGGCGGCCAGCACAATCGACGCGATTGTTGCGATCCACACCTCATCTCGAACTCACATCCTCGAGCCATCGCTTTCCGCAGCGTCAACTGCTGTACCAAACCATACAAGCGTACTACTAAAGAACGACTGGTTATCGCCAAGAGAATGCATGTCAGCGGGAATGCAGGATATTGGCTAAAGACTCTTATGCCAGTGGCGTCTACACCAAGATAAACGTATGGGAGGGATGAAGGAATATGGGGCGATTAGGAGACACACCATGACCAGATTGGCTGGGAGATAGAACATGGCAATCAGCGTCGCGATACACATCGTCCGCGAGTCCTTGTACGTGAGGTCCGCGAGAACCGCCATGTCCTTATTCTCGACCGCATCAGCCTGCGCCAGCTGGGCGAGCTTGAGGCTGGTATCATGATGTAGCTCTTGGCCGCGGAACGTGAGGATGTTGTCGTACTGTAGCGGCAGGGATGTTAGCCGGTGCGGCGTGCAGGAGAGTGACGAGGATATTGGGCACGCGTTGGAGACATTCGCCATCGACTTGAGATCATCTGACATCCGGAGGAGCTTGCGGGATATGCCAATGTAACCGTCGACCTCTCGGGACAAATTGCTCAGGCCCCGCTGAAAGCTGCAGTGCTCCTCGTGGGAGATCCCTTTTTGATGTGCCATACTATTTCCGTGTTCGCGGATGAGTTGAATAGTATTGCTTGTGTGAATTAGAATATTTTGTGCGTGGCAAAGCTTGCCTCTGAAGTTGTGGAGATGCTGCTCTTGAGAAAAGCCGATTTTGAACTTTTGATATGGGTTTGGTATTGCAATATGCTGGTTCTCTAGACAATAATGGCAGGCCTAGTGGTTAGAATTAGAACCTTTGGGGCTTGCAAGGATTTCACTCAACGAGAACCTTGAACCTCTGTGCGAAGGTGTCAAGGTATTGCCTCGAATTGGCAAGACCACCGCTCAGATACCTGATATGTATAGAAATCGTATGTAGTTCTGAGCCCAAAGCTGCATCGAAAGATTCCAGGGGCTGTATTATCACCCAGGTAGACTGCTTTGAACCTTGCGAGAAACTGTGGTGAAGAGCTGACTGGCGACATGACCACGGATCCTCTAGGCTTCGACCATGCCTTTCAAAGTATCGGATGTTGTAACATAGACCTAAGAGCTTGAAGTGTTAGACTATCCGTAGTTGAATCATATGTTGGAAAGGCTGACCCCAGTGTGACGCAACACTCGTCGCCGCTTCGCTGTTCAAGCCGCAGACCGTGCGATCGTTGCTTGGGGATATTGTGCTATAATATGACATGAAGTCTTCGTCTGTTGATGAGAATTTTCGCCCCAGTCCCATAACAAAGTGCAAGAAGTATGGCGAGAGGTGAGCAAGTTGGCACACGTCCGAGAAACAATCGATGGTGATGCCTATCCTACTCCAGGAGTTACGTCTGTTGAGAATTCTGCTGGAAAAAAAATTAATCAGAGATACAAAATGATTTCTATACAAATAATAGACGCAAAAAGACGTATACACAAAGTGTAGACTCACAAAAGCTTCGATACTTCTTTTCCAAGTGCTCTTCGTAAATCTTGAGAAGTTGCTGCCGATAGGAGTTGATCCCTTCCGCTGATGGCAAGACCGATCCTGCTCTCGCCGTCATCCTCAATAAATAGGTCTGAAACTCTGGATTCAAATTCTTTCCAGAGACTTCTAAGACCTCTATACCGAGCTGCTAAGTATAAGCCACCTAGACCGGCTCCGTGACGAGGAGCTATTCCTTGATTCTCCGGCCCAGTAGCTAGAAACTGCGAGGAAACCATTGTTTCATATTACAGCTGAACGAGTCTACCAGCTCTCATGGCGGGTAAAATAGAATGACCAGATCATCGGCTTGGTCACATAATATGATGTTAGAGCATTGGGGTGAAGTACAAGAAATACATGAAGGCAGGACCGGCTGCTGACAATTTTGCATGAATAGCTTGAACTTCCCCATTACCACCGCCTATGTCATCGTGCGGAGACTTCCTTCTCGAGTACATTTAGGTGCTAACTGGGTTTGTGCATGGTGGACTGCTGATAGTCAAGGTTTCACTGCAGCTCAGCCTGCAGCAATCACCGCCACACTTTCCGAGTCACACCCCGACTTGAGCCACTCATTTGTTGACTGTTATAGAATTTTTCTCTGCCTGAACCAGATTTCAAATATGGTCAATTTCACGATATCAGATGGTTCTAGGAATGGAAGCACGTGCTTCGGTAAGCTGCTTGGACGCCTCGATCGAGATGAGGTCACTGGAAATCTGAGGGGCATTAGCTACGAGTACTTGAGCTAATGTCTTCATGAAGCAGGTACTGACCTGCACGCTGTAGTTCTGTTCAAAAAAAAAACTTGCAGTAACGCACTCAGCTTGGCTCGATCTACGTAGCGCGCTTCCAGGTAGGTAGTGGCCATGGTTGTTTCGTTTCTCACGCAGTAGAGCGCCGAAGACGTCTGAAGTATGGCCCACAAGCTGGACCGATGGAGTGGACATTCTTTTAGGACATTGCAGAGTCCTTATATTCCCACGGCAATTTTAGGCTTGGCCTCGGTTGCAGAAGTAGCGAGGCATTCTCCTGGCGATATGTGCTCGGCGGTGCTGGGGCGCAATGCATGATGACCGCAGAAAAGGGCGCACGCAGTATGGCTTGCAAAAAGCCTTGCCACGGCCACACAGGCCAGCTGACATACAAGGCCAGGACGAATTTCATCAAGCATACTTCACCCGGTATGGAGAAGTTTGAACAGTTTGATGACCTCGACTTACTTCAATCTCGTAGCTTACTTGCTCGAGCTCGTCCGTCTATTCGCCTTTCCATCGCTGATAATAGCTGCTAGAATCATGCAGTCTCGCTCGCATATTGACCGGACATGCATTGAAGCTGTTCGTGGACGGATAGGGGACAGCCTAGTCACGTCAATCTCTCAGCATCGCTTCCTACCTAACGATAAACTCCATGACATATTCACTTTCGACGTCATCAAGGCCGCTGTTCAAGAGTTGAGATGTGAACCAGATGAGCGGATCAAACTGGTGGAGACGATATTCAAAGCCGGGAAGAGGGTCTTTGCCATGCTCATTCATAATGCTTGGGAGGATTGGATCGTTGACTTCCGCAAACATGGAATTCTCGATAGCCAGTTTCCGTTGAAGAAGGAGACGGCTGAGGTGATCGTGGGCCGTCACCTCGGTTCCCGGCTTGCATCAGACTTCCAGTGGACATTTATACCTTTCGAATTTCCCGAGCGTATGTGGGAGTCCCATTGTCAGATTCCAGACAGACGACTCATCCTGCCATTCGTAAGCGCCAAGCAAATCGGCTCTGGTGTTTACGGTGACGTGGAAAGAGTCGGTATATCACCGTCCCAGCAGAGCTTCATCCACCAAGAAGCAAACACCGCGATGCAATCTCACGAATACTTGGCCGAAGGAGCGGGGCAAGATCTTGACTTCCAGCAAGCAGATGTGCGTGTGGTGCGGAAGCGACTCAAAGCCAGAGACCGCATAGACGACTTTCAGAGAGAAAGCAAGTGCCTGCGACTTTTGAACCAACTCAGACATCAGGATATCATTCAATTCTGGGGCTCTTACACACACGGAGAGGAGTACATCTTTCTTTTCTCGTATATTGATACGGATCTCGGCAAGTTTCTGACGTCTGAAAATCGCCACAAGGAGTTCCAATGGGACTTCACCTTCTATTCGGCACTTACTGGCCTAGCGTCGGCCCTCTCCATGACACATCGCCTCCATCTAAACGTGAAAGAACATGATGTCGAGATTGAGGCTATCGGCTATCATCACGATCTCCGGCCTCCCAATATATTGGTCAGCCATGATACTATCATTCTCACCGACTTCAGGCTGAGCCGTTTGAAGGACGCAGGGGCTTCATTACATACGCCGTATAAGCCTATTGGTGGGGACTACATTGCACCAGAGTGTACCGATATGGAGGAAAAGCCACAAACTGTCAATCGAGGAATTTCTGTGTGGGCTTTCGGTTGTCTCATTGTGGAAGGTGTCACCTACATGCTGAAGGGTAGGGACGGCATCGAAGAGTTCCGCAAGAAGAGACTCACGGATGGCCGGTTGCCTCTATTCGTAGATTCCGGTTTCTGCCAGGCCCATGGTGAGATCAAGCGGGAAGTACTGAAATGGATCGAGGGCCTGAAGCATATTGATCTCCTTCCGGGCTTATCGGCGAGCCTCCTCGATCTATCCCTCCAAGCCCTTCGGAAGGAACCCAAAGAAAGACCTGACATGGATGAGCTGCACCGAAGTTTGGTATTCTTGACTCTACAAAGCCATTTCGACTCTGTTCGAGATATCTTTCTCAAGGTCCGCGGAGCCGAAGGCCCATCGGCAACTCGTGCACACCACCTAGAGAGTCTTTGGCTCGCACAGAAGCGATTCGAAATATGGGGTCAAGTTCTGGGCCTTGGTGAGAATCATCAGTCCGGAAATTCCCTTCAGTCAATGGACAAGCCTGCCCAAAATGTGAGAAATCTGTTCCATTTGCTACGAGAAGAACCAGGCAAGCAAGCCTCCGGAAACTCATTTGTCCTTCGCTCCATACAAGACGACATAGATCTGAGCATCAAGATACTTTGGGAATCGCTACCTGAGAACCTTCTCATAATTGCTGAAGATTTGTTACACCGAATGACCTTGAGCAGCGGCTCTTTCACCTAGCCACTGAGCCTTCCTGGCGCAGTCCATACCGACATGCCAGTCATCGCAACCGCTGCCTCTAGTGATAGCTTATTGCGTGAATTCCAAAATTTCACGAAGATTTTCGGAGATGAACTTCCAGCCAATGTGCCTCTGGATGAGGTTCTCAAGGCAAGATCCCATCGACGACTTGTACGACGTCACAGAAAAGCTTCAAGCCAGCCAGGATCTCTGCGACCTACAGAGAATAAAACCGTATGTCGAGTGCCTCCGCGACTATGCTGGCATTGTTAGCGATGCCACTGGTGGAAGTCAAGATGTCCTCGCCTATCTATGGGGCCCACTTGCACTGCTTTTACGGTGGTCGAGTAAGCTCATCATGGCCTATAACGCCGTCATCGACGCCGCTGCCAAAATTGGGGAGGCACTGCCTGATTTCCAGACCCCAGGGCCATTTCCGTGTCAGAATCCTGAGAGTAAAGAGGTTCTGGTCCTGATTTTCAAGGATATTCTCAACTTCTGTCTTGAAACCTTGAGGTCTTTCAGTCAACCGGGTAACCACACTTGCCCGGTACCATATACTAATAACAGACTCATTCAAAGTTGCTGACAGTCGTTCTAGGCTGGATCCCTATCTTCGATCGCTCATGGCCGAAACACCTAGCTCTTATCTTGGAGGTCGCAAGCCATATACGGCGTCTTACCCGGCTGATGAGGGTTGAGATAAGCCTAGAGCATATTCAACAAGAATACGAGTTCCGTAAATATGCCTTAGAAAAGTTCAAGAAACAAGAAAGAGAGAGCCATCACTAAGAATTCGACCGCATCAAAACATCCCTGAATCTGCGCGAGTATCATAATGCTCTCTATCGGAATCTCGCTAAGCGCTGTCTCGGGTCTGAAGCTTGGCTTTTAGGTCACAAACCTTACATCAAATGGTCTGAGAGCGCCCCGGAGCAGTCACGAATACTATGGTTGAAAGGTATTCCAGGCTCAGGTAAGCAGATAAGCTTTTCATAGTATCTTCGTTCCTGGCTTGCCCAGACACAGAGAAGAGACTGGATATTTTCATTCTCAGTCAACCGGCTCTAATGTATGTATATCATATATATATAGGCAAGATAGTCCTGTCCTCAGCACTTATCGACCGTCTCAAAAGGGAGAAGACAGAGGTGACGGGATTTGCATTCCTGACATACGAGGACGAGAAAATTTCAGCGCTGTCAATACTACAGTCTCTGGCCTTCCAGATGGCAGAGGGAGACGACGTGCTCGCGGATGTTGTCTGCGCATCTACGGGCGAAGACCTGAAAAACAATCTAGGTGCTGTGACAAATCTTCTGGAGTCCCTGATCCGCCATGGCGGCCCAGTGTGCCTCGTCATTGATGGCAGGGATGAGATCAGTGGGACAGAGCGTGGAACATTAGCCACAGAGCTTTGCAAGCTTGTCCAGGCATGTGAAAGCCTGAAAATCATTCTCAGCAGCCGGCCAGAAGCCGATCTCGGCCGGATCCTGGACGATGCGACATTCGCCATACCAATCCACGAGCACAACGAAAAGAGCATCGAGGCCTATATTAAGGGATTCACAGAGGAAATACTGATGTATCGCAGGATTCTCCCAAAGTATAAGGACGAGATACGTGGGCTCCTGGCTCCTCTGGCAAGCCGGGCTGAGGGCATGTTCCTCTACGCTCGGCTTATCATGCAAATGGTTGAAAACATGCGAGACTTGTCAGAAATCAAAACCGAGCTGAAAGTTCTCCCAAAGGATCTTGATGATGCGTATGAGCTTTAGGCCTATACCGAATGCATGAACTGAAATTAACAGACTAAACGTAGCTACCACCGGATTATCTCGCGCCTGAAAAGAAAAGAGACCCAGGGCGCCGTAGAGCCGGGCATGAGACTCCTGGGATGGATAGCATGCAGTCCAATAGCCCTCACCATAGAGGAGGCTCAGCAAGCACTGGTTGTAAAGCCGTGCACTCCAGACCAGACTTACTCTATTGTGTCGAAACTCGACGTCTTGGAGACTCTGGGTCCAATCGTGGAGATTGGGGATGGTTGCATACAGCTTGTTCATTTCACAGCGAAGGAGTAAGTGTTTCACACCGCGTTGATCTAGATTATATTTAAAATACTGCCCAGGTATATATCAAGTCCTCACCTCGGAGCACTGCTCATTGATATGAACCGCGCGACCCTCGATCTGGCTACGGTGTGTATCGAGTATCTGTGCCAGCGACATCATGATCCTAGTTCTTCGTCAGAAGAATTTTCCGAGAGAACTCTCACGGGTCAATACAGTCTTCACGCATTTGCAACACGAATGTGGTTCGAGTTGTCCTGTCAGTATATCGAGTCAGGCGGGGCATTGGACCAATCAGCACCTCTCGCAAACTCAGCCCTCATGCTGCGGGAATGTAGGAAGATTCAAAGCTCTCAAACGTCTGCTGATATTTTGGGTCATGTTAAGTGTGAAAGTCAAGACCAGGAAGCAAACGAGGATGAAAGTGAGGGTGAAGGCGAGAAAGAACCCGTTCTCGATAGGATCAGAGAAAAGTGGCCCCTGCTACATCATGTGCTCCTCATGGTCTCGCGCTTTCGATCTTCTTCTTTTATATACACTGGCGAGTCACACCGAGGTACGTCTACATCTTTCAACATTGGAAAGGCTATAAATAATGTCTGGATAATCCACCACACCATGCTAAGACGCGGTTAGATCCTCAAAAGGATAAGCGAGATCCTCTCACAACATTAAAAATATCCTGGCGTGTTCGTCAGGCTTTCGACAGCTTGCTCTGCGAGGAACCTGGTGGCTGGACCGATTCTGCCGACGTCATATGTCATGACAACTGCGCCTATATCCTTCACTACTACGGGTCACGACCGTTCAAATGCCAGTTTTCACGGTGCAAATTCTCGCGATATGGTTTTCGTTTCCGCAATGACAGAAACAAACATGAGCGCTCGCATGACAAGCCTTCGTTTTGCGATGTTTCCGGCTGCAAGTTTGGACGTATTGGATTCTTGTCCGAGAACATGCGAGAGAAACATATCCAGGAAGGCCATCCAAGTAATCCGCAAGCAACGGGAATCGGCACGCAGGGACTCAAAGACGACGATATCGAGCCGCTTCTCCAGAAAATTGGTATAAGGGGACCGAGTGGAAGACACGAGGAGGATATGTCAGCTTTTCCAATTCCCCTGCGCTCCAGCATGGTCTTTGGACTTATGAAGCTTGCAGCATCTGAAGCTTCACCTGCTATGCTCGATGCACTAGGTTACCCTAGCTATGAAGACGCGAGCGGATTCTACTTTCATGGTACAAGCACCTACGGGTCATCAATCTTCTACGGGTCAATCAAGGGTCGCAAAAGGAAAAATTTGCGATATTTTGTTGCCAAAACCAGTGGAATGGATAGGTTGGTCCACCCGAAAGTTCTTGCTGAATTTGTCTCGACTGGCTGGCTTGAGGGATTGAGAATTTGGTGCAACTCGCTCCGCGCTGAATGGGCGAAGAGAGACGCGCATCATTCCTCCAGGGAAGAATCAATGCTCTACTTATGGAGAGATTCTGGATGGCTACCTTACGTCAACGACCTGCCCAGATGGGCGACTCGAACGTTGAAACACGTAGCGACCTTCGGCTTCTCAATTACCCTGGCAACATTTTTAATCGAGAAAGGTGCCGATGTGAACAGCCAAACACAAAAGACTGAGAGAACTGCACTTCATTGGGCCGCTGGGAACAAGTCCGCCAAGGCGGCCAATATGATGAGATTCCTCCTCCTCAACGGTGTTAACCCGGAAGCTTCTCAGTACAGTCAACGTCCGCCTACCCAGCTTTTCAGGACCGCCCACCCAGTACAAGCATTAAGCGTGCAGCTTATTAGGAATTCTTGTACCTCTTGGAGACAGATTCGTATCTCCAATTTCTCTTTTCGTCTTGCTCTCCAAATCCCACACCGGTCACAGGACAACAAACGTGAAACGGCTTATCTTCATGTATCTGGCCTGCTTGCTTTTGGTCACAATCTCAAGACTCAAACCGATCCGAAAAGTCGACCTCTCATCACCGCTCAGACTGCCCGAAATCATCGGAGCAGCATGTTCTGAGCGCAATTCCCGTTCTTATACAGAACAAAGATCTTCTCATTACTTGAGCTGTTTGACTCTGGCCAAGTACTTGCCTACTACCAGTCGATTGAGAGCCTAGTTGCCGAGCGTGTAGCCGAACCAAAGCATGTTCGCCACGGCCTATACTCTCTTTGTGACATCGACACGATGTGGCCACTGGAGATATGGACTGCTCGAAAACCAGGTTCCTCAGCCGAAGTGTGCAAAAGGTGAGTCACTGCGCTCAGCCGCAGCGTATATGAGCTGGCTTGGGCGATGCACTGGAATAAAATAAGTTGTGAAGCCTTCCTGGGGCAGCCATTGTGAATCACAACAGTCGGCTCGAGTCGCGGGTGCGCCAGCGGCAACTGTTTCAAGATGAGAGGCGCCCCAAGGGTGCGATCCTATCCGACACTCAGCCCATCCATCTCCAACTCAACACCAGCCTTCCCCATTCTAACAACAAGAACCGCCCCGCCAAACCCGCCCTCTTGCTCGCCTCCACCTGCGAGAGCCGCGTGGGGCACAAGAGCCTCGCTGTGGGTGGTGATAACAATGTAGCTGAGCCTCCCCGCAGCCAGGGCGTTGCACCACCTCACGACTGCCGCCTGGCCCGCCACGTCGAGGCTGTCAAACACCTCGTCGACGAGCATGTAGTGGGCGCGGTGCGGGGAGCGGGCGTGGCCGACGTACATCAGCGCGAAGAAGAGGGCGAGGTCGATGCGCTTGCGCTCGCCGCCGCTGCGCTTGCCATAGGACAGGCGCGAGTCAACCGAGAGGGAGCTGTCAAGGGCCGCGCCCGAGGCGTCGTGGTTCTCCCCGGCCGCCGGATCGTCGCCGACAAAGAGGGACCGCAGCATGCCGGTCGTCAGGGAGGTGGCGTGGCGGCTTTGTTCAAAGAGGATGGTGAGGATCTGCGTGGTGATGGTGTTGAGCTCCGCGAGAGACTGCTCCAGGACGAACTCCCGGAACGTGTAGGACGACGTGGCCGAGGACGTAGAGGAGACACGCCGGGATTTCTGCGCAAAGGCCGAGGCCCAGAAATCGAAGGGGAGGCGGTCTACTGCGAGCTTGTCCAGCTTCTTTCGAAGGGCGCCGCATTCTGCCTCCAGGCTCTGCTGCGCTGCTGATTCCTCCTCGATGATCTGTCTGTAGGTCGCTATCCTTTCAGACTTCGCCCGCGTCGCAACCTGGAGGTCCCTAAGCCTTGCGTGCTTGGAGGCACGAAGCTCGCGGTGGTGCTGGAGGTCGGCCAGAGTCCTGAGGGCATCGCTGAGCTGTGCAGGGATAGCCTCAGCGTTTTCTGCGGAAATCTCCTGGAGGCTTTCACACACGTCTTGTACCGGCATGTCTCTTTCTGCGGCAATCTTTTGAGTGATTTGCGTCTCGGAACCAAGATCCTCCAAACGGGATAGCTGGTGTCGATGCTGTGTAATATTTCTCTCAAGTTCTTCCAGGGTTACCTGGTAGGCATGCCGCTCTTGTGCCCTCCTTGCCTTTGCTTCCCTCCGAGCCTCCACACCGGTTAGTTTGCCCAGGATCGTCAAGAAACGGCACAACAACGCCCTCACCGAGCGTCCGACAGCCTGTTTATTTTCCATGGGAATGGTCGATGTATGTGGAGAACTAAAATCGGGGCCCGCCATCATGGAGTGCAGACGGTGATACGCCTTTGCAACGGCGTCTGAGAACCAGCCGAGCATCGAAGTAGTGTTTCGTTCTACGAAAGGCTTCTTCGATAACAGCTGTGTATGCTTGTTCTCCAGTCCTATAAGACGATGGAGCACAGTGAGTCGCCTGTCTTGAATGACTGACCTGGCTTCCTCGAAAGCCTTGCGAATGTTTGCGAGCATCTTGCGATGCAGCAGAGCATCTACTCGTTGCTGCGCCGCGGAAAACTGCCCTTCAGATCGCGCAGTCTGACCGGTAGTAGTCTCGGTGTCGGAGTCTGTTCCCGGCTCGAGGTCTGCGAGGGTTGTCCCCCTCTGAAGGGTGGTTTGATCAAGCTCGTTCTCTAGCTGTTTCTTCGCGCTGGTGAGTTCGATGATACGCCCCTTCAAGTGGTCTATTCTCTGCCCCAGCCCGTCCAAATTAGACTGAATTTGACCCATTTCATCTCCTAACTGCCTCAAAAAACGATGGGTTATATTGGAACAGCGGTCCAAGATGTCCAGGCCTAGGATTGATAGGATCAGAGACCTGCGCTCAGAGGGCGTCGAGCTCAGAAAGCTCGTGGTGCTCTCCCGGCTTAGCACGATCGTCCTGACGAAAGTGTCATAGTCCACGCCTATCAGCTCATTGATGGCCGCTTGCGTGCCCCGAATATCCGCCTTCTCAAACTCGGGCAAGGCCTTACCGTCCCGTTCTACTATTACTCTGTTGCCGTATTCCTTGTGCTTGCGGTATCTTTGAATAGCGTAGCCGTTGTTGAACTCCAAGCGCACGCTGCAGTTGCGCTTCGCTTTGTCATTCACCACGTCGTTGACGGCCAGTCCGGTGCGGAGGCACCGTCCATACTGGCACCACACTATAGCCTCAACCAGGGTACTTTTTCCTGAGCCATTCTCACCGACAAGGAAGGTAAGACCTCGCCTGATGTCCGTTCCGAAGTTCAGATGAATTGTCGACTGTACGCCCAAAAAGTTTGTTATAGTAAGCGACCGAGGCTGGGCATTGAACACAGTAGATGAGATAAGCTCAGTAGCCACGACTTGAGGAGCAGCCAGCCCTATCCCGGTAATTGCATTCGCGTGTGGTGATATGATGCATTTGTAGTCGAGAATCTCCGGTTGACCCTCTCCGGGGGCTTGCTTCTCTTCGCTCGCTGTAGCTTCCAGTAGTTTTTGGCCCACCTGGATTAATAGCTCTCGGGACTTCTCGAGTGGCGTGTCCATGTCCATGGCCTCGACGTATCTTGCCGCCTGCTCTCGAATATCGACCTGGACAGGCCGGGGCGGGAAATCAGGCAACGCCAGATCAGTCACACTTGGCGGGGTATTTGATCCGCCAATCCCGACCTCGCACGGCTCGTTATCCGGCTTGATGTTAACATCTTGTACCAGAGAGTCACTAGCGGGCGTCGAGGCTCCCAATCCTCGCGACACGACCGTGGCGTGAAAGGTAGGTGCCATGGGACTCCAGTTCCTTGTGCTGCGAGCCCCGAGGGACACAAGCTTGTCCCTTGCAGTAGCGTACTTGAACGGTGTAAGGTCTCCCAGCAGCATAACATGTCTGTCATGCAACACTGCTGGATCGGCAGCGTCGCTCAGAACCTCCTCCACATTTGCGGTGACATAGCCCACGGCGTGCGGATTCACTATGAGCTCATGGTCGAGCGTCTCAGGATCCAGGAGGATCACGCCGCGCTGCTCGTCCCATAGGTCCGCCCACGTCAACTGCAGTGGCGACCCCACATACGTCACGCTTCCACGCAGGCTGGACGTGTCTGATTCCTCAGGGAATCCCGAAGGGGTACTCAGTGCCGGGGGCTGCTGCAAGATGGTCTGGTGACAGTGGAAGTGCCCCGTGAATGTCCTGGCCAGGCTTGAAAAGCAGCCCGGACTGATGAGCCCATGGTATGCAACAGATCCAGTCCTACGACTAGTAGCGGAAGAGTTTGGGTGGACAACGTGTTGCTGCGTGATAGCCCTGTGAATGGCCAGGTGTGCGAAGGCGACCGTCTCGGAAGCGTGCTCTCGCTCGAGTGCTGCCACGGCGCCTGTGAGCTCGGACTGGTCCTCGCGAAAAGGCAGCATCAGCACGCGGCGGCCGTCCCAGGTGTAAGAGCCTACGTCCCTGTGCAGCTGCACAGCCGGGGCGGCTAAGTGCAGGGCATCGAGGGCGGTGGTGCTGTAGTCGCGACGGTAGGCTAGGTCATGGTTACCTAGCAAGATGTGGACGTTTGGCACTTGTGCATCGTGCACGAGCGAGCCGAGGAAGCGGTAACAGGCTGAGAGCACATGTGTGGGTTGGCTTGAACGGCACGTTAGGAGGTCGCCACAGACGATGACGCGGTGCACCTGGTGTCGCTCAGCCACCAACCTGACCCACGCTGCCGTCTGGGTAATGCGGCTGAGGTCCTGGTGCTTGAAATGGATGTCAGCCAGGAGCAGCCATTTGACCTTGGCTGAGCGCATGGCGTCGGTGACATATTGCAGTTACCATGGAAGGCTGGCCTGAGGGACGTCTAACATCGCGGTTGGAGGTTGTAGGAACATCGAACATTGAATCAAGCGACTGCATGTGTAATACTTTTGCTGTCCAATCATATGGCTGCGCCTGCGTTTGCGACCCACATTTCTCGATTTCCACAACAATCTGGTTACTAAGTTTACGATTGTATGAAGGGACCACCACAGCTCTTTTTCTTTTTCTTTTTTTTCTAACAAAAAAAGGTTGGGGGGTCATGACCATCCGATGAAAAATAAAACCAGCTAAGTACTAATAGATATAACTTTCTGCGCAGAAGTATCCATGTTGAAAACGATCGCTCTCCTCATTCCATCTGGGCACCACACATAGGAAGTGCATGGTAGTTACACAGACCTCGGACAAGTTCTCATCAAGAAAAATAGATGCCTTCAGGAAGGTTAAGCGTTCCTTCTATTGGAGTCTGGATTGCCCGTTATATTCAATTCGTCTGGTATTGTTACGTTCGAAGCTGTACAGACTTTCCTGCGCTGGTGGCCTCAGCGAGGGCTGTGCAGGTGGTCGACTGCCCATGGTATGTTTTTGGAGATGCTTCTTTTCCCACTGTCGTGACTCTTACTAGTACTCTTCCTTACAGAAGCGGTCACTCGGACTCTGTACTCAAATGTTGTCCCATCTTGTCTGCGGAACAGCCCACATGCTCACAGATCCCCAGTCTGTCCGGCAGGTAGAGCTCACTGGAGAGCTCAGAAAAATGGACTGCATTTTCAATCTACCCAATCGGCCCGCACCATCAGAAACGCGAGTACGAATGTGGTTCGGTCCACCGTATTGCGTGTCCCATGCTTTCATAAAAGTTCTCAGGACCGGCGAGGTAGTCGCAAAGATAGCGAACGAAAGCTGTATCTGTGTGAAAACCGAGGCCAATACACCGTCCAAAAACGGGTCCAGGCTATTATGCTGGAATTCAAGCCACTTAAAGCGTAGAATAGCTGGTATTATAATCCTATAGACCTGTTCAGCAAGCAAACGCTAATTGTTGAATAGTGGCTGACTGACGGTAAGCGGAGTGCGAATGCGGACAGCACGATCAGTCTCCTCGTCATCTTCATCGTAATACCATAAAGCATGTACAAAGAAATGCTGAACAATAGAGTTCCGTAATCACGTCAAAGGCCAATATTACTCGCCACCGGGTGACCTAAATCCAGATTGGTGTGTGTCCCAAAATCAATAAAGAGGAGGTATGCCAACTTACCAGGTCGTTGCATTGCACCCCGACGACTTTCCATGGTTGGGTTTCGTCACACCGTATCGCTATGAGAAATTCCGAAATGATCATAAAGACAGTTGAACCGCCCATCACAACATAAGATGGAGTGACATGCTTGAAGTAAGCCCTTGGAGGGGTGAGGCGGGTGAAAAGAAATGCCACAGAACACTTGGTTAACCACAAGACAAAAACATATAGAATGTCGCATGCGAAAGCAGTCTGCGATGATACGTTCAGTACTTCTTTACTTCTCTGATTCATATTCGATGTAACCAAGGACTCCCAGAGAGTACCATACTTACTTGCTGCCACATGACCACATCTGCTGCGGATAGATTTTCAATTGTCTCCCCGAACCCATCTCGCACCTGGACAAACACAAATGAGGACTGTATTATGAAGACTATCTTCACTCTCAGGTTCGGTCAGTTCGCGATATTGATGCCGGAAAGTAAGGACAATATCAAACTAACCATTGCCGCGGTAGACGCGAAGTCGTCCCAGCCCAATTCAGTGCGGCGGAAGGATTTCTTGACAAATACCCTGATGGCCATTGAAAACAGACTGAAAACAAGACACAATAACGTAGTAATGACGATTTCACCAGACTTGTCGGTGTTCGTTAACACTGCCAGGGGAGGGGACTGCCCTTCAAGTTGCAATGGAGTCGCTGATAACTCCTCAGTCCCTGGCTGGGGCGCCATGAGATGCGGCACCGAGGGCAGAAGCTTCCAAATTCTCGAAGGGATCTCGTCTTTGGATTCGACCGAACATTTAGTTCTCTCCGACTTAGCCACCAGAATCTCAACTTCGAAATCTGAGGATACGCCCGACTGTTTCTGCTGCGTCTTTCCTCATTGTGGTTGCATTAGAGTAATTTGCTGAGGCAAACCGAAGGCCGACGCCGAGAAGATTATTCTGAAAGGTCTGGCGCATTTAGTCACATGCGTTTACAAGCAGACCAATAGACCTGTCGTACCAGGGATGTCTCGGTTTGCGTATCTCATCGACAATTGGGGCTGCGGCGGCAGATATGGCTTTTGGCTTGTACGGGGCTGCCCCTCCATGTGATCCCGTGGCGGAGATAGAAGAAGCCACAATCGGAGGAAGACAGGAGCAGGTCATTGTGCGTGAAATGATCGGGAGTGATATTCTATCGGGAGCTGAAGCCCCAAAGCGCTTGCCTCTACTAGTAGCTTGGAGCTTGGACACATGACTGCTGGTTGCACAGGCTTCACCTGGCCACAGAGGGGATCCGAACGCGACTAAAACTTGGCCTAATAAATATCATAATCAAGTACCTAGGTAGTGCCAGCTGCCCGACGTAAGACATAACCGGCGGCGCTCTTTCGGTTACTAGCCCAGCTGCCCAGAACTTAACCTTACAGCTGATGTCCGTGTCACCGGGTTCCCGTTTGCGCTTTGGAACGCTACAGCCGACGCAGGCTTGTTGCTTTAAGTTCCAGGCGCTTCCCTGGTTCCTATTTCACATGTTCACGCGCTTGACCACACAAAGGATCCGCCTGGATGACATGTCCTTGCTACCCAACCATTCACCTCGTCCTCCTTGATTGATGTGCCCTGGACATTCAGTTTCAAAATGAGAGGAAAACCTTTTACGGTAGAAGATGCTGGCAGGCCTTTGACGGCTGTTGAGTTACGCAGGCTTTCCGATGAGGAGAGAATTTCGCAAGATGCACATGACATGGCAAATCTAGGACGTACTCAGGAGTTAAACGTCAGTAAAAGACGAAGCGATTCCTAAACTAAGTTGTAGTGCTAAAGTTTGCTCACAACTTGAACAGCGCAATTTCCACTTCATTTCAACCCTGGGGTTTGCTTGCACATTGATGAGCACGTGGGAGATCTCTCTGATGTTAGTCTCCTAATAGAACGGCAGCCAAAGCAGCACGCATCTGATTATAGAGGCATCATAGGACAATTTCTTTTGGTCTTCTAAATGGAGGCCCTGCAGGTCTCATATGGGGCTATTTGGCAACATGGCTCGGATACTTGTTAGTATTTGCCTCAGTATCAGAGATGGCCTCGATATCTCCAACATCAGGAGGCCAGGTATGTATGCCCATATTCCCTAGCTCGAGTTTACGGATGCGCCACAAATTTTAATGGCTAAATATGGTTCCAGTACCATTGGGTTTCTGAGTTTGCACCTGAAAGGACACAGAAATTTCTGAGTTATACGGTTGGTAGGTCAGCTTTATTTGATGGTATTGAATCCATAGTAACTGATCTGTACACCGCATTAGGATGGATCTCAGTCCTTGGATGGCAAGTCGGCCTGACCTCTTTGGCTTTCCTTGCTGGAACTATGATACAGGGCCTTCTCATCCTCACGCAACCGCAATACGTCTTCAGGATGTGGCATGGTACTCTACTTGCCATCGCAATAACAGCATTTTGTATAGTATTCAACACAATCCTGGCAAGACGGCTCCCCATGATCCAAGGCATGGTTCTCTGCATCCATATCTTGGGCTTCGCCGGGGTTCTGTTTCCACTTTGGGTCTTAGCACCGCTAAACAGTCCATCCCGCGTGTTCACCGAGTTTTTAAACCTTGGCGGATGGGACACAAAGGGCCTGAGCTTCTTTATCGGTCTTCTCTCCCCAATCTACACACTGGTGGGAGCCGACTCCGCAGTACACATGGCTGAGGAGATCAGAGACGCGTCATTGGTACTTCCCAGAGCAGTCATGTGGGCAGCAGCTGTGAACGGCAGTATGGGTTTCGTCATGATCATTACATTCTGCTTCACCATGGGAGACGCTGAGGAAATCATATATTCTCCCACAGGATTCCCTTTTATACAAGTCTTCTTTGATGTGTGAGTATGAAGCTGCTTTGCACCCGTGCCTTTCCTTCTAATTTCATGGATCGTCTTCCGCCAGTTCTGGTCTGACGCCCTGTAACATTGAGCTGACAAATAGCACAGAACACAGAGCTACTCGGGCACTTCTATTATGACGGGGCTCCTGATTGTCAACACGACGTCGGCGTGCATTTCTACCTTGGCCACGGTTTCCCGTCAAACTTGGGCTTTTGCACGAGATAACGGCCTTCCGTTCTCCAAATTCATAGCCTACATTAAGCCCGGCTGGAACATACCTCTCAACGCGATCTTGATGACCTTTATGGGCACAGCGATACTATCACTGATCAGCATTGGCTCCACAGTCGCGTTCGACGCCATAGCGTCACTTTGTATCAGTGCGCTGCTGGGCACTTACATCATCTCATTCATCTGTCTGGTAATGCGTCGCTTCAAGGGGCCGCTTCCTCATCGCCGGTGGTCTCTTGGTTTTATGGGGATCTTCATCAATATTGGTGCTATTTTGTTTCTGGTTGTGGTTTGGATTTTTATTTTCTTCCCAATCTCGCCTCAGGTTACACCAGAGACCATGAACTGGAACTCGGTCATGTTTTGCGGAAGCATGGGCTTTGCGATGTTATACTACTTCCTACATGGCCGCAACTGTTACACATCGCCGCGGGGCTTAATTAACAGAAACTGAGAATAGAAATAAATAACAGGAATTTAAAATTCTGAATATTGACCCCGCAGAATGTTCGGAGCTGTGCACCTTTCGACAACGGCGATATCTAGCACGCAAGCCAGTTGATGTTCGAGCGGGACTGGCTCCTGAGGTCGGCAAACATTTCAAATGATGTCTTACAATGTGGTTCTTGTCACGTTATTCGAAGAGAGATTGGCTTTGGATTTGAGCTTTCGTTCTTCTTTGTCACATGCCTCCGCCGAGTTTATATGCATCTCTACTGAAATTTGGCTGCACGGTTCATTCATGTTTCCTTGTACAAACAAGGAGCTGAGGTCTGGTACCACCTACATTATGAGCTTATTTCTGATCAGCCTTTCACAGCCTGATGGGATTTTATTTCACGGTATGTCAAGAGGATGTGGTACTTAAATACACATGCATGATCTCTTTCCGTTGGGCCTTGATTGGTACCACGATCTCATTGAACCTTCCAAGATGAAGGCATGGTCCGAAGCAAGTACATACAATGATATGATATCATGGCTCTCGGCATTTTAAATCATTTCTGGATCTCCAAAATTCATCACTCCGCTGGATCCTCGACAGTGATGGATGAACGAAAATCGTAGAACCCTTCCCAACAGATTCACTCCCTCAGATTTTGAAAATCCTGAACATGTATACTTCCGAGCCTTGCTTGTGTGTTTTTTGAAAGAAAAAAATTGAAAGAACAAAAAAGCGACCTTGTAGCCATTCTAGGTGAAATCCTCTGACATGGCAAAGCCCGCGTAACGGAGATTCGTTCGCGGCACCACATATTTGCTTGGGACACTTACTACTGCACGAAAGGTATACCCAAAGCCACACGTCTTGAGGAACTCTCTGGATCGAAGTAAGGCCTCCTAGAATTACGCCCTGTAGGTTAGCAAAGTATGGGACTACGGTACGAATAATCTGCTCTCGCAAAAGTGCTTCCAGGAGAATAATAATGTTACGAATCGCAGGAAACTTACTCTCCAAGCCCGACCGCTCGATTGCCAAAGCGGTTACCCAGGCCGTTATAGTCGAATGTTGCAGTGTGGAAAACGCTGCGGTTGTCCCAGATAGCTGTCCCGAAGTCAGTTCCGGAATTTCTAATCAGAGGAGCAGAAAAAGAGGATAGCGAACCGATGTCGTTCTTATTCTGCCACTTCAACCTGGCCTGGAGATCGTGGTTCTTGTAGACTAGGTCAAGGAACCACTGCAGAAGGTGGTCACTCTCCTCCTGCGTCACGCCGTTGATGTATTTCACGTGGCCGCCAACTGGGAAGATACTATTCCATCCAGTGACCGGGTTGGTGCGGACGACCGGGTGGATTGCCTTGAGGTCGAGCCCGACGTTTTCCGGTGCGCCGCGGGGCTTGCCATATAGCTCGAAGCCGCCTTTCTCGGCGACCTCCTTGAAGTACGGCTGAGCGAAGGTCCCGGTCAGCCCCTCCAGGAACTTCTGGTATGGCTCGCTGATGCGGTCGTAGATCTCATAGCCCGAGGCCCAGAGCGTGTCTGTTCCGCGTGAGCGTCTTGAAATTCTGAGTTCGACGGACCAGAAGCCACAGTTGGGCTTCGTCGTCGCACTTACCGCCACCTGTCTCGGGGAGCTCCACCAAGCGCAGCGAGGTGTAATCGGCGGGCACCGGCTCAAAAGCAATATCGGAGTGCCACTGGGCACTGTACTGTTTCTTGGCGCTGAGCTGATCCGCCGTCTCCCATTTGTACAGCTTGCCATGCTGCACAGAGCTGATTGTGGAGATTTCCTTGTCATTGCCGCCTAGCTCTCGAGAGTCATTGAGGATAGGGTGGATGTGAAGCCCAGAGGTTTTGGGACGCCCAGTCAGTTCTCCGAGCCGCAGGATTAGCTTCTTCTGGAGATCATTGGTGAGGCCGTCTTGGGCACGGAAGAACACCACACCACGTTGCGAGACTATGGGCTTGCTATCAGCGGCTTCGGGCACTGGCTCACGATTTATTGCGACCTACTTGTGATGGCCAGGTCTCTCAGCAGCTCGTCGGAGCTCTCAGCCTCCAGCCAGTCTACGAGATTGGCCTTGGGAAACTCTCTACCAATAACAGGAGTGACATCAAAGGACTCATATGGCTCCAGAGCCCCCGACAGTTTCAGCGGCTTCTGGTGCTCCGCTTTGGACCGGACAGGCGTGTCAACGTCGATGGCGGACGGGGCCATGTTGAGGAAGTATGGAATTGGAAGAGAACAGAAGATAATGTTGGGATTGGTGATCGACTAATGGTGTCTTGTATCTACCAGAGTATGGGCCTGAATAATCACACACGAGATATGACATGGGCATACAGAGCAGATATGGGTGAGCGCAAGTCTCGGAACCTGCTCAAAATTCCTGGGTATCGCTGTGATCCGGCAGTGTATACATACTAGTATGCCCAAGGGTCTGAGCTCAAAGTAGCTCAGGCTAGACCTTGCAAACATTCAATCAGCTCGAATGGTGGAAGGCAGCCTCATAATTCCGTGCTTCGAGTTCGTTTGCAGAGGTGGAAGTGTGAGTCGTCTTGTTCATGCAACCATCTCAGATCAATCAACCCAATCAAGAGCAGTCGTACCGCGTGGGGTCAATGCCGTGTGACTGGGTTGGAAGCATGGAGAGAAAGCACGACAATCTTGCATAAAATTGGGATGATTCGAATTTCTGGAGGTGCTGTCGGCAATCTTTCAGCTCACGAACTACAGTATTCCCAAGCTCATGGAGATAGCACAAGTTCGCGTGGAATACCGTTTAATCGCGTACTATTTTTTGTTGTCTGTTCGGAGTTGCATTCATGTCAATATACGTCCTCACCAGGAGGACGCATGTGGAGTCCACTGTCAGTTCCTTCGATCAATGCAGAACAAAATCTGGGGAACGCCAATGTGGAAACCCAAGATAACGCACAGCTCTCGAAAATTCGGCAAAAAGGCAACGCCTCTATCTCTGGCTCTAGGATGATTGGCCATACCTGATGGAGGAGGGAGGGCTGGAGGGGATGGCGAGGTCGACATACGCGGAGGTCATCACGCAATAGCGCCATCGCGCCAAGCACCAACCCGCCATAACGGGAAGAATGAGTGCAGCACAGTACTCCAATTAGATGATAAGCCTGAGCAACATATTTCACATGAAGATGGACAAGAGTGATTGAAAACTGGATACCCCCACGGTTTCCCTAAGTAATGGCAGTAGAGGTTGACTTGTGGTATGCCAAGACCAAGACATCTTTTCCTGCTGATCTTGCTGCAAGTCGTTCTCGTTTTGAGCAGTGCCTGTGGCCATCATGATTAGTTTGCATTCTCCATGCGCCGACCCTTGGGTCTGGCCCATCCAGAGGTGGCTATCCAGGACAGGATTGGGCGATAAAAACCAAATACAGAGCACTGCAGCCATCACACAACCTTGGTAGCCGGCAGCGATAGCCGGGACAAGATCCAGGCCTCGGTCAGAACCATGCATCCCATACAGAGGCGGCATCGGCGGACGGGTGTGTGGGCACGCGTGCACGTATCCTGTCGCTTGTCGTGATTATGGAGACTTTCGTCGCCATCGATAAACCTCAGCTAACAGGCATCAGCTCCAGCTAACCACGCTCCTACGTGGGGGACTTTAATGCCCGCGATTTGTCGTCTGAAGACTTAGTCTATCGGATAATCGTCGTGTCAAGCACCTACTTGCTATAAATATCACGGGAGAGACGTGATACTTATTGCTCTCGGGTAAAATATGTAGGCACCGGCAAAGTACTGATTTCCCTGCGACAAAGTAAAATGGCTACAGTCCTCACGAGAAGCTACCCAGTCCCTAACAAAGGAGCCAACTCTGACGGGAGTGGAAAAGATGAGCCTTTGACATCAACTACGTCCTTACCGACGGGGCTGGCACTCGGGGTATCCGTTCAGAGGAGGCAGTTCTTTTGGCAAAGGTCAAAATCTTACGATCCCGATGCAATCGCCACGCTTCCGAGCGTTTTTGATGATCCCGAAACCGCAGAGAAATACCACCCTAGGTCGGACTGGTACGTAGCAATTGATCAAGTCCTACCACGAGGCCAGTGGTGAAACTGAACCGAATTAGGGAAAATTACCACCGATTTGATCCTTCGGCGCGGTGGACCTGGGCCGAAGAGAATAGCCTAATCCGGAAGATTGATCTCAGGATTATGCTATGGGCAGTTGTTATGTTTATGGCACTGGAGATTGACCGGGCGAATCTTGCACAAGCTCTGACCGACAGTTTCCTTGGTGACTTGAACCTCTCAACAAACGGTGTGCTATATTGTCTCAACCCTATTAGCACCCGGAAGACTGATCTCCAGCCAGATTATAACCTTGGAAACACCGTATTCAAGCTCGCGTTTCTCTGTTCCGAGCTTCCTTCGCAGCTTGTGTCCAAATGGATGGGCCCGGACAGGTGGATCCCTATGCAACTGACTCTTTGGAGTATTGTTGCGGCTACTCAATTTTGGCTCAGCGGCAGGGAGTCATTCCTCGCCTGCAGGGCCCTCCTCGGAATACTCCAAGGTGGATTTATCCCTGACGTGAGTGACTAAGGCCTATCACCTTGAGATCGAATTCACAACTGACAACGCCACAGGTGATCCTATATCTTTCATACTTCTACAAACACCACGAGCTCTCCATCAGACTGGGTTGGTTTTGGGCCGGCATGAGTATCGCTGATATTCTGTCGGCTCTTCTGGCCTACGGCCTTCTTCACATGCGAGGCGTCGCCGGGCAGGCCGGATGGAGGTGGCTGTTTTTGATCGAGGTAAAAAATTTGTGCCTTGATATTTTATTGTATTTGTGCTGTATAACGAACGCGATGTGGTGGCTGACACCTTGCAGGGCCTCTTCACGCTTGTGGTCGGCTTGCTTGCCTTCGGCCTTATGCCCGCAGGGCCATGCCAGACAGCCAGCTGGTTTCGGGGAAAGAATGGCTGGTTCGACGAGAGGTGCGTCATTGCCTCTAATTGGGCATTTTTTCACGACGAATTCTGACTATTGGACTCGGGTAGGGAGCAAACGATTATTGTCAACAGGGTTCTCCGAGAGGATCCATCAAAGAGCAATATGCACAATCGGGAGCCAGTAACACCGGGGCTGCTGTGGCAGAGCTTGAAGGACTTCGATCTCTGGTAAGATGTATCAGTGACACAAACGCTGTCGCGACACAATACTGACAGATCCTCAGGCCACTATATATTCTGGGGCTGACCTTCCAGATCCCCATGACGCCCCAGACTCAATACTTGACATTGACTCTAAAGGGACTCGGATTTGACACGTTTCAGACCAATTTGTTGACCATACCGTACTATGCTGGCCATAGCAAGTTGCCCCCTTGTCATGAACAATGGATACACTTCTAATGGTACGACAGTCGTCTCGATGCTCGTCTTGACATATCTGGCTGAAAGTTGGAACGAGCTTACTTTCACGGCTATGCTCGGTCAGATATGGGCACTGCCGCTGCTCATCTGTCTGGTTGTTCTCAACTTGGCGGCTATCGACAGATGGGCTTTATACGCGGTACTGGTTGTCTTGCTCGTCTACCCGAACGCCCATCCAATCCAGGTGGGATGGAACTCTCGGAATTCCAATGCCGTTCGGTCTAGGACCGTGTCTGCTGCCTGCTACAACATGTTCGTCCAGGCCGGAGGGATAATCAGCAGTAATATTTACCGTGCAGGTATGTCTTAACACAGGCCGGTGGCAGGAGGAACTAGAGCTAACCGTCATAACAGACGATAAGCCGTTGTATAAACGGGGGAACAGACAGCTCCTGGCTGTGTGCTGTATGAACATTGTCTTGTATTTTCTGACCAAGACGTACTACATTGTCCGAAACAAACAAAGAGACAAGAGATGGAATGCCTTGACAGAAGATGAACGGCTGGATTATCTTGAAAATACGACTGATCATGGCAATAAAAGACTGGATTTCAGGTTTCGGCATTAATTGTCAACTCGGTCGACTTTGTCACCGGGACAACGTTGCGGTACTTGATCTGATAGAGTACCGCGGACCGAGCGAAAAGAGGTATAATGCACATGCTTGTGCCGGGCAAAAACGCACAATTGAGAGACGACGGAAAGGAAGAAATGGGCGGAGTAGGTATTAAGGCAGACTTTTATGAAGAAGCCGGATGTTCCTGCAGAACGGACAGTACACCTACAACTTGAACTAACCATCGAACTTATACTACCCGTGCAGACCATTGATCTGTATCCAATTTTGAGATGCAATTGATTTTGGGTGGCACAATTGGTGCTGTACCATCCGTTTTGCAGGTGCAAATATCCGATTTCTTTACAAAAACATTTAATACCTGAGTACATTTGATGTTGGCTGGAACTGATTCTATTGGTGGTGGTCCTGGTGGAGACAAGTTGCAGGGATTTTGAACCCTGAAGAGAAACGCAATCAGTCTTATCGATAAGCAACTTTCCCTGCGCTTAAAATCGCATTTCTTACTTCTTTTGCCAACCGAGCGCCAAAACACAGCTATCCCGAGTCGCCCCCCCTTTCAAACAGACGAGTCTTCCTCTTCCTCTTCCTCTTCCTCTTCCTCTTTCCCCATCCTGTCTCATGTCTCGAAATCTTTTGTCTGCCTGCTATCTCCCGAGACTGCAACCAGCAATACTCGCACCACCTATTACTCGGCGTATTCGTCCTTTCCAAGGACCGCGCTCGTTCTCGACAATCATGGCCTCCAACTCGACAGGCAACAACAATGCATCTGTTGCCAGGGGAGGTCGGAAGAGACAGAACAGAAGACACCCTTACCGCCCAAGCGATAATGCAGCATTCTCCTCGTCTCCTGCATCCTCATCACAGCAAGCATCCCAGGCAAGGCGCTCACCCGCCCAGCCAAAGAAGGCTGTCGTCCCGCCGGCTTCCCCTCCTCCTGCCACCGCTGCCGACACGACAGGTCTCTCAAGATTTGACGACCTTGCGCAATACCAGATCCACCCCACGCTGCTCAAGACCATCGCCGAAGACCTCAAGTTCGAGCATATGACACCTGTCCAGGCGGCAACCCTGCCTATTCTGCTCTCCGGCAGAGACGTCCTTGCCCAAGCCAAGACTGGAACCGGAAAGACGGTGGCCTTCCTCCTGCCTGTCATTCAAAAGCTGGTCCATAATAATAAACCCCTTCCCGCAAGGCTTCCATGCCTGCTCGTCATTTCCCCGACGCGAGAGCTTGCTCTGCAGATAGCGGAAGAGGCGAAGCAGCTGCTGCAGCGCTTCCCACAGTACAAGGTGTGCACTGCTATCGGTGGCACCAACATGAAAGCTGAGACAAGACTGATCCGCAGTGGCTGTGACATTCTCGTCGCCACCCCAGGGAGACTGCACGATCATCTGACGCAGGAAGACGGCGTCATCCGAGCCAAGATGCAGTCGCTCCAAAGCTTGGTCCTGGACGAGTGCGACCGCCTTTTGGACATGGGCTTCCTCAGGGAACTGCAGAAGATTGTCAGTCTTCTCGCGGATAAAAAGACGTCCCAGCGTCAAGGCATGCTGTTCTCCGCCACCATTGCCCCTCATGTGCAACAGTTCGCCAGCCTGGTTCTCGCCGATGGGTACCAGTTCGTCTCGACCATCCCCGAAGGCGAGGCCCAAACCCACGACCGCGTTCCCCAGCACGTCACCATCGTCCCAGAGTTCTCTGATGTGGCAGCTGGTGTAGTTGGAGCCCTTCGCCAGGAGATGGCGAGGGTCGGCAAGGCCAACTTCAAAGCCATCGTCTTTGCCCCAACGGCAGCGCTAGTCGACTTCTACGCCGATGTTCTCGGCACATTCCGAGACTTACCGCCTATCTGCGCACTTCACTCGCGCCTGTCGCAGGGCAAGCGGACCAAGATTACCGATGAGTTCCGGACAGCCTCGAACGGGATACTCTGTGCGACCGATGTGGTCGCCCGTGGAATAGATTTCCCTGCCATCTCCAACGTGTTCCAGGTGGGCTTGCCCATGGACAGGGAGTCTTACATCCACCGACTGGGTAGGACTGCTCGAGCCGGCGCTGACGGCCACGGCACTCTGGTCCTCACCTCTCATGAATCCTTCTTCCCGAGGAACGTTCTGAAGGGCATGAATTTGAACGAGACGCCGCCAGACTTGGGTGCCAGCGGCGACATCACCTCCTTCACTTCGCGCATGGAACCTGAGAAACAGACCAAAGTCTACCAGGCCTGGCTCGGATACTACAAGGATGCTAGGACCAAGATGGGCTGGACTATCGACGAGCTTGTCCGACAGGCAAACGAATTCGCGCTCAAGGGTCTCGGTGCACAGGGCGTGCCTCAGCTACAGAAGAAGACCGTCGGCAAAATGGGACTGAAGAATGTCCGGGGCCTCAATGTGTATTAGACGGTAGAGGCTGTTTAACACATTATCTCCTTTGGGTGTATGAACATTAGGATGATTTTTTAATGGCTGAGGGCTAGGGTCGGCTTTCCTATACATTTTCACAACTCCACTAGATAGGTTTTCCTTGTTGAGGCTGCTTGGCAAACCGTTGTCCATTACACCTTAGATCGGCCATGGCGGACACGAGTTACTCAAGAGCAAACAATAGACATTGATACCCAACTTCATTATATCTCTCTGCTCCTGTATTAGTCACAGAACACCTTATGAGTGTGCCAACCGCCGGTCTCTTACTTTATACGATGCCACATGGCGTCCTTCACTGCCAGCGTGTTCGAGTCGTCCGTGGCTGTGGGTACGACATCGGCCGCCATGGCCCAGCCCCGGCCGGTCCCAAAGGTCCACCGGGGCTCTCCGCCGACCTCCCCTGCTCCGGATCACTCCTAACGTCCTCCGATATCTCCTCCGCCGAGTCCCCACTTGCTGCGCCGTCGTAGAAACTAAGCGGGAACCCGTCTCCGAGCGACGCTGGCGTGATGGCCATGGAGTAAGGCCGGGCCGCGCCGTCTCCCGGACTTCGGGGTGGTGCCGGCGGGAGCGCCTTGAGGATGATCGCGTCCTCGGTCGGAATCCTCTGCAGCGTCCTGTCCTTGGAAATGTCCGTTGGCCTCCCGAGCTGGCTGCCCGTGCCCGCGGCCGTCGTCGACGACTTGGTGGCCCCGGGCACGTACGACAGGTTGCTGGTGATGCGGGAGGTGTACCGCGAGATGATCCCCGGGAGGATCGGCACGTATTTCACCACGACCTGCCTCGTCGCTGGGAGGCAGGCTACCGTCACGCCGGTGGTCAGCTCGAGGCATGACCAGAGGGCTATGCCGAAGAAGTCCACTGTTTGAAAGTTCTCGTCAGCCCTGCATGTGCGGGTGTGGATTGTTGTTGGTTAAAATGGATGTCACCGTCTTACTTGTTGGGTTTTGTGGGTAAGTTTGCGAGAAGCCGATCAGGCTCCTAAGGCGGATGGTGCTCACTATTGTGATGCTTGGTGGGACAGGGTCAACTTTGTTGCTTAGAGCGTGTCACGGTATCTTCGCCGCGAGGACTCACAAGATACCCAGCCAGAACATGACCATGACGCCGATTTTCCTCCTCAGTGGCATCTCCAGGCCCCATACTTGGCTGGCAGGGAGTACCAGCATCCAGACATCCAGGGCGATGTTGATGATAGCATGTGCCCAAGCCATAGCGTAGATATTAATACAACGACCGACGTGTTCCCCACTATTTGATGCTCCTGTCAGAAACTTCGACTCAATTATGATGACATATTTCTGGTCCACCAAGAAAGGGGGGTCAGCGTACTCCCACATCTCCCAGAAATAGCTCATGGGTTGACACTGTAAAAGTTGAACAATCACGAAGGCCACGATTAGGGCCACGTTAAAAATCTGGGTTGCCCAGAGGAAGCGCTGGATCCTTGCGTCGGGAAAGAGTCGGAGAAAGAGAAAACAAATCGATATTTTGATGGCTCCGAGGGTGAGCGTGTACAAAATCTCGAAGACGAAGAATATCTGGAGGAAATTTGTTATTTGGTCGAAAGGCACAAACCATATATCAATGCCGAGTCCGTTCTGGTTGGCTGCGTGATAAATGTCAGAAAGGGCTGCTGTTAGAAAGCGACCTAGGTACGTTCCAATGTTGACGGTGTGCCTCACCAATGATACCGCCGGCAAGAAAAACATTTTGCAAGACCTGTCTACTGTCAGAAATTAAACTATTCAACTCAATACCACGTACTGGAGCTTTCCTTACCCAGGCAATCACAATCGTTGTGTCGTCTGGTCCCCATGGCGCCATCTTTAGAATCCGGGACGATATCCTTGCGAGGAAGAAAATGTCCTGTATGATGGTGACTACGACCTGGAGTATAGTGACGATATGTCCGCGGTCGATGATCGGAAAATTGCAATTTGTGGATGTGATCCTTTTGACAACTGTCGGGGCGTTAACGAAGCGTTGACCAGACTTGAGGAAAACCATGACGGGATGTTTCAAGTGTTCATCAAAGGACGCACCCAACTGTTCTTTGACCGTGCAACCGGCTATCACGCAATTCGTTACCGCATTGTTGTACACCTGGTCAAGGCACAAGCAGGTGTAATCGGTCAGGGCGCAACTGGACTTGAGAAGAGAAGAAACAATGCAGGAGACCTGTTTCCTGTGTCAGTGGATATACCCTCGTCGAAGCCCACATAGATTGGTACCGAACATACACCACACTGTGGAACTCCAGTCAGGTTAAAAGAC
This sequence comes from Stenocarpella maydis, assembly GCA_002270565.1. Lineage (NCBI taxonomy): Eukaryota > Fungi > Ascomycota > Sordariomycetes > Diaporthales > Diaporthaceae > Stenocarpella > Stenocarpella maydis. The sequence goes on along the minus strand of NQMI01000024.1, from coordinate 281,760 downwards.
ATCGGCGGTCGACGTCGGTAAGCCAGGACAGGAATACGGAAAGGAGAACTCCGCCAGGGTTCCGGCAGGCGCTGGACATCCACGAGTTCATCAGTAAAAGGTCAATCTGTGATGATCGAAATACCAAAACTTTCTGTCTTCGTTGCGAACCAGTGCACAGGCTGTGGGGACACGACTGGGCTCTTGAACTGCTACAGCGCTGACGAGAAGCTGCAAGACTCGCAGGGTACCAAAGTAGGTATAAGCTAGGGTCGATCCTGTTAAGAAGGCCCGGAGAGGCAACCGAGACGAAGACGTTGCCGCACACTTCTGCTGTCTGCCACGGCCGATAACAACAAGTGCAGGTCGCAGACAGAATTTGAGACTGGACTAACAGATATTCTCCGAGTATCACTTGGTCGTGGGCGTCCTGACTGGACAAGACGCAACTCGCTCCCGCCACCTGATCTTCTCGGCATCCGAGGGGTCTACATGCAGTCCGGACCATCTGTGATTCGAGTCAGTCACGGCTGACCCTCTGGGATTCACGTTTCCCAGGCTCCCGCAAGTACATGCCACCAGCGGCGTCTCCACCATCCTTCCGCGGCAGGCAATGCCGTCAAGTCGGAACGTCGATTCACCAGATTTCAATGGGACCGATACCTCAACGGCCAGGCTAGGGCAAGTTCCGTGGCGGCTCTTATTAAGGGGGAAGAATCCAAGAACTGAGCCGACCGCCCGGGACACCAGGGCCAAGAAGCTAGCACTGTATCCGCCCTTGGGTTGAATATCGGTAGAGGAATTTCGGGGGAGGATTTAGCGAGGAACACTAACTCGTTGATATTGATTTGCTGGGACAGGGACAATGCTGGGATCAGGGAAGACGTGCTCGAAACTGAGATTGTGGGCGGTCAGACCGGAAAGCTATGTACCTTGGGTATTATGCTTTCAATAGTTCCCTGCCTCCCGGGGTTGATAAACCGGTCCTTCGGGTGCGCGTACGATTCATTCAGATGCTGCTCGAGGAACCACGCACCGCCTATGGCATCGTCAAGACTCCTCATCAGAGATGCTTACCCCCCCAACAGTCAACCGCCAGGAGAAGATCTCCGCATCCACTCTTGTGGCTCCGCCAGAAGATGGTCATCCGGATAGAAAGGCAGTCCGTGCGCACACGTGCTCAACTCCAGACAACTCCTGTCAGAGTCTGGAATCAACGAGCCACAGACACAGGCCCTGATTTCCACTTCCACAATCCACATTTATCGAAAAGTTTCCAGGCACCCCCGGTACAGCTGTCAGATTTAGACAGGGTTCCTCTGAAAGATCTGACTTATGCCACGATACACCCACACCAGGCCAATGTCACAACATGACGAACTGCGTCCGTGCGCTTACATGCTACAGTGGATCTCCTCATTATGGGCCACACCTCAAAGGGATCAACGCATGATCTCTTACACTCGGATTGTAAATATGGAGTCATGATTGTGTCTAAAAAAACATGGTTGTCTTTCTGTGCAGGCACCGGTTGACTATTGGATAGGCTAGGATGGCATTTGCACCAACACAAGAGCCCGAGCAGTGTGTATTGTGCATAGGCGGCCTGATATGCGCCGATCCTTATCCATCTGCCGGAATAGTGTACACTGGTCCGGCGACCTAGAACTTTGACCTGAGAACCTCGCCGCGTTGGGCTACAGCCTCTGTCGTTGGAACAGTATCAGATCAACGAATCAGCCAATCCAGACCACGAATGGCATATGATGGGGCAACTTATAAGCCAGCTCTCATACATGGGCAAACAAATCGCCTCCCGGGAAGCCTAGTGCATGCACATATATACGATACAATGTACTTCTCAGGGGGGCGATCGATTTTGACACGACTCAATCTTGTTCTCAATGTCTTGTCCTATCGGGTCCGATTGACGATCCGACGTAGCATTCATCAATCGACGCGATTCAAGGTATAACTAGAAGGCGGTATCGGACGGTTTGCCATCAGAACCTGAAACTTGAACCAAGGCCAAATCTCGGTGCGGGAAAAGTATTAACCTGCGTACCGGTCTAGAGCCATCTCCAAAGAATTTGAAATATACATAGAAGTGGCACAAGCTTCTGTGCATTGATTACACCCTCGGTCATGTGTCGACTCTCCTGGCAAAAGTAGTTTTCCAAGGGTGCGCACTCGATAATCCCACCGCTATGGCCGCGGGGGAGGCCTTT
>NQMI01000024.1:0-279539 GCA_002270565.1 Stenocarpella maydis | reverse complement strand
GGCACAAGCTTCTGTGCATTGATTACACCCTCGGTCATGTGTCGACTCTCCTGGCAAAAGTAGTTTTCCAAGGGTGCGCACTCGATAATCCCACCGCTATGGCCGCGGGGGAGGCTTTTTTTTTTTTTTTTTGGTAGAATATATTCCCTGTGGCAGGAGTCAAGAAAGAACGCACTGCTTGACCTCGTGACGGAGCAGGCTAACCCAAGGTCGACTGGCCCCAAAACGCCACTCGATGAGAATGAACAGCACGGACCCTCCCGTTGCATCGACGCCCACGATGCAGCCTCGTGGGAACAAGCAATGGCAGCCAGTACTAGTGCCCCACGTGGTCGCAATGCAACCGGTACGTTCTGCGTCGTTCGCCTCGTGCAGCTGGGAAGTGGCGGCAGGCAAATATAACCGCTTATCCGAGCAGATATAACTGCTGGGATCAAAGATATGGAGCTCGAGCAGTGCAGACATCAGGTGATGGGATGATGTATGCACCACTGGCATAGTTCGAGATCTCGGATCTCGGATCTCGGGCCTCTCAGTGCCGTTCCACGGTTAAGGGAGACAAGAAACAATGAAAATTTAAACGGGTTTCACAATAGTTTTTCATCGCGGTTATAACAGGACGGCGACGTGGCATGATAGCTGAAATGAGCTCGTTTGCATTGAACTCCACAGGGCACCCCACAGCAAGTAGTCCGGAGGCCCCAGGAGCCCACGTTCCGGACTAGTAGATACTACGTATACCATGTCTTCCAGACGATTGGCTTTTCAAAATCTGGGCCGGAACCTGAAAGATGTGGATCACGCCAGCCCTTCAGGTGAGCCAGAGTGATGGCGCTTCGGAGCTCCCGAACCGTGGACGATGGTGGTAATAACATCGCATCGGGCCGTTTCCAACACGTCCTGTTCCAATCCCCCTTTGCAAGCCTAGAATGCCAACTGCGCAAGACGTCCAGTCAAGCCGGCCAGGACAGCCGAGCTCGTGAGGAAGATGGGGAACCGGACCATGACCTTGTTGACCAGGGATTGGAACAGAGAGTGGGCGATCCTGATGCCGACGTAGCCCCAGGCGGCCGCCTTGGTGTACTTGTGGTTGTCGCCGAGGATGGTCAGGGCCAGAGCCACCGCGAAGAATGTCGTCGGCTGCTCGTGCAAATGGTTGTAGTTATCTGCGATTTGGCGCACGTGTATGGGGATTTTAGTATTCATATCCTCCTTCACTTTGTCGGGGTCGGTTGAGACCTCGTATCTGCTGATCGCTGGGATGCGAGTCGCATACACTACTGCATGTTAATCACTTGCTACAATGCTCAGAATGTCGCATCCTGTGTTTTAAACCGGGACAGACGCGGGGCAGCGAGGCTTCGAGAGAAGGATGGTGCTTACTCCATGCCTCCATGACGAAGGTCCAACCGGCCAGGGCGGCGACCGGCTTGATCAGGGGGGTCGGGAGGCCTAGATAGGAGGCCATTTTCCTGGACAATGCACGTGATTGATTGCTCGAGGCGAGGTAGGTTTGCCGGCTGCTGGGGCTTGTTGGGTTTCAAGCTTTGGACACGCAAGTTGCTCGCGTGTTGCTATGATAACTGCGGACGTCCGATGAGGAGAGGAGGCATAGGTGGAGATGTCTTCGCTGCACCTCGGTAGTCGGGATATGCTGTGACACGCCTTGGCACTAACGCTGTTGTATGACGTATAGGAGCAGCGCAATACCCTAGCTACAATTCTCTGTGCAGCCTCCCCTCTGTAGCATTGCAACCCTTGCTCTGCAATCTAAAGCCCTCGTGAGGCCCCCTATGAAGCAATGATACATAGTTTATAGGGGAACTTTAAAAAGGTGGTATAGAAGTCAGTCGATACCTAGAATAAGGGGAGACTGGTTGCTATATGGCCTGTGTGGGCCTCCAGGGCTAGTTGACTTAGGCTGAGCGAAGAGGAAGCCATTCTTACGTAAGCAGAGATGTCAAATCTCGCTATTTTACAAATTCTGGTTGGGTTTGTTATTCAAAAAAGTGCCCCGGGTGCTTGTGATCAATAGAAGTGATGATTTAGTGGAGCGGGATGTGGATCGAGCTTGCGAGATACGCGGACTGCGGAGCACTCTTACTACACTTCATTTGACAGAAGTTATCTTAATATAGATTGGTCCGTTGAGGATTCTCGAAAGTAGATTGGTAAATGATGATGTATGTACCTCTAGAAGTATTTAGCTAAGAGGAACTTGTTAAGATAAGGTAATGTTGAAATTTATCGCTAGTTAGGTAGGTATGTTGAAGAGGAAGGCGTGAGTTTGCTATTAATGGTGGCCCCTTTATTATACCGTATTCTTCGCTATACTCTCTTCTTCGATATACTCTCTTCTTCGATATACCCTCTTCTTTATTATGGCCCCCTTGCTATGCCCTTGCTGTGCCCACTTCTTCGCTGTGCCCTCTTCGCTATGCCCTCTTTTTTGCCATGCCCTCGCTGTAACTAGCCCCCTTGTTATACCCCCTTGCCGTACCCCCCTTAAATCAGGAGGCCATGTTGAGGAGGGCGTATGGCAAGGAGGGTATGGCGAAGAAGAGGGTATGGCGAGGGTATGTTTGTGCCCTTCTTGAATCCCTCCTTACTGTACCCTTCTCGCCGTACCCTCCTCGCTGTGTATTTAGTATGGTACGTAAGCTTTGGTCTATATCCTGCTCCGCTGATCCCTTGGCCGTTGGGTGTACTAGTCAGCTATTAACTATTGATGAGTTGACGATTGCTTTGGCCTGGCATTTGAGTGTAGAGATTAGGGCTGATAATTGAACTAGCGGCCTACAGTCTACTTTACCTTCCTCGATTGCCTTGGTGATTGATGTTCAGGAAATTAAGGATATGGCTGGAGGTGAGCCTCTTGTGTCGTATTTGACCTGTAGTTACCTAGGCAGATATCATGCTAATAAGTGAGGACTACATACAGTGCCGTCCTACAGATATGGGATCAACAAGGCCCATAACCACCTTTAATAGACCCCAACGTATGTGCTCGGTCAAGGGATAGACCGCACTCGAGAATTCTTGGGAGTTCCCCACACTATGCTACTGGCGGTTTGCTGCGCCTCACTGACCCAATTGCAGTTACAAATACGACCAAGCAGGTCCTGGAATGATGGACCTAATAAGCGCTGCCTGCGGGTCGTCTCGTGGCATGACGCCGAAAGTGGACAAGCGCGACTGCGGCTGACAGTCTTGCTGCAAGCTGTCGGGCAAACCTCGCCCCGAGGGCATGCTACAAAGCTGAAAACCACGACGCTGGCCGGCCGCGCTTATCCCGAACGGGATTTATACCACGAGAGGCGCCTCGACGATACTGTGGCACAGCTGTGTCATTTGCTCCTTTGCGAATGCCGGCACAACTGCGCCTTCCTCTACCACCTAGCAGAGATCTAGCCCAAGGGCTGCCTCCACAATGATCATGGCGGAACCCGTAGGACCCTACGCTTGTAGGAAATATAATGGCTGCTCGTCTTTTAAAATCACCTGGTGTTGCTCCTCTGTGCCTCAGAAATGAGCCAGACACCATTACTTTTGATGCATTCTTCTTGCTGCTCTATGTTGAACAAATAGGTACCAGTCTTGTACAGATTCAGCATCCTTGCTTCCCGGCTGGATTGTTTACTCCACTGCCCGGCAGCCAGCTCAACAACTCTCAGCAGCCATTATGATCCTCGCATATCGATGGGCCCACAAGAAGTATCAGCAACGCCAACAAGCGCGTGACGAGCCGCAGTCGCCGCCGGCCAATACGATAGAGCTCCCTGTCCAGGCAGCTCCAGGAGCTGCAGAAAGAGACCCTGCAGCGAGTGATGCACCCCGGAGTGCGAACTCGCCCACAGGTGCTGCCATCAACGGCAGACAGGCGGCCGTAAAGGGTGACAAGGCCGGGAAGAAGACCGAGAAACCAGAGCCGAGTCCGGAGGAGAAGGCAGAACACCGCCGCCGGAGGTCGTATCGATGGAAAATTGTCGTCGGCCTCTTTGCTCCCTTCACGCTGCAGAGCCTCGACACCACCATCATCGCCTCCGCCTTGCCATTCATAGCATCTGACTTCAGTGAGTAGACCACAGTCCGCTCCGATCCGGGCTCACCCTCGTGTCCGAACCCGCTGTCATGGCAGCAAACTGACAAGAGCTTCCAATTATTGCTCAGACCAAATCTCCCAGCTGAACTGGATCATCTCCGTCTTCAACCTCACATCCGCCGCCTTCCTACCCTTCTGGGCGCAGATCGCCGACATCTTCGGCCGCCACGCCACGATCCAGACAACCATCATCATCATGCTCATCGGCTCCGCGATCTGCACGGGGGCACCGACAGACGCCTTTGGCGTCCTCCTCCTGGGCCGCGCGATCCAGGGCGTCGGCGCGGCAGGCGTCAACATCAGCGTGCGCACCATCCTCGCGGACAAGGTGTCCCTGGCAGACTATGCCGTCAACTGGACGCTCTTCGCGCTCTTCTCCGGCATCGGCTTCAGCATCGGGCCCGTGATAGGCGGCTACCTCACGCAGGCGAGCTGGCGGTGGTGCTTCGCCATCAACCTCCCCGTCGGCGCCCTCGCCATCGCGCTGGTCGCCGCCGTCCTGCGCCGCGAGCTGCTGGGCCCGCAGCCCCTGCCCGAGCTGGCGGAGGAGGGCGAGGGCCACCGGGCGCTGGGCGGCGGGCGCGCCAGGTTCGGCGCGAGGCTGATGACTATCGACTTTGTCGGCCAGCTTCTCTTCCTCTTTGGCCTGGGCCTGCTCATCCTGGCGCTCACGTGGGCAGGCGGCGCCTACGGCTGGGGCTCGGCGGCCGTGGTCGCGCCGCTTGCGGTCGGGGCTGTCCTCAGCGTTGCATGGCTCTTCTACGAGTACTCCATGGCCCCGCCGCACCTCATGTCCCGCGTGTTTCGCTCGCAGAGGGCCATGATGCCCTGGGAGTTGCTCGCCAAGCGGGATGTCTCCCTGTTGTTCTTTGTGAACTTCGACCTCGGCGTGGCCATGTTTGCTGTAATGTATTTCATGGATCTGTACTTCGCACTCGTTGAGGGCCATAATTCAAGTCAAGCCGGGCTAGCATTGTTGTATTTTATTCCTGGGCTTGGAGGTGAGCAACGCCATCCATGGCAGTTCCCTGAAGCTTCGTCACTGATTCCGTTCTATTCGCAGCTGGTGCATATATGGCCATGTTTTGCGTGAATGTATGGCCTCGCCAAACCCTTCATCCGCTTCTTCTCGGGGCCATCACTTCCGCTGTCGGCATCACGGTGCTGGCTTGGGCCATTTCAGCCCAGCAGACGAACACGATTTACGGCATGATGGCACTCACCGGCCACGGTGTGGGCATCCGCCTCAGCCCGGCTTCTATGCATGGTCTCGCTTACTTCCCAGCTAGCACGGCAGCTCTCACCTCTCTCTTCTCGTTTGCGGTGCCATTTGGTGGCATGATCGCCTTGACCATGATGAGCACTGTGTTCAACAACAGGAGCGAGGCGAATCCAAAGGATGGCATCACCTGGGCCTTTGTATCAGTGATCCCCTTCATGTGGCTCTGCGTGCTCCTGACCACATTCCTCGGCAACGTCTGGGTGAGGAAAGAAGGGGGCCACGAAGTGGTGAATGGGGCGTACTTCTGGACATTGTTCACGAGAAAGGCGCTGAAGAAAGAGAGAAGAACGCGCGATGCTGGCTGGGGTGACGGGGCCGTCGGTCGAACTGAAACTCAGACTGTCGTGGCGGGCGAGGGACGCAGGAGTTCCGAGATGGCATGAGATTATACCATCTCCGTTTTCGACTTAGGCTTTTCAACTATTTCTTGTATAAAAATCCCCATAATCATTGCACTACGTTTGCCCAATGGCTCTCGGCCTTGCTCATGTGGTTATGGGCTGCCGGATCATGTATGTAAACGTGTAGGTTCCCCATTTGTCATTACCAGCTGGTGGCTTGATGTCCAACTTCGTTGCCCATTCATCCAGGTCGATCTCCAGTGTATCAGCCTCCTGAAACCCGCACTTCTGATATGCATGGACCGCAGCCTCGCTCGAGTGAACCCAGCACAATACCCTCTCGGTATCTGCGCGGTCTGTGCCTTGCTTAATCAGAGCCTTGCCAACGCCGCGGCCCTGAAACTTGGGGTGTACCGTAATTGTTACAATGTACATGCACCTCGTACTCTTGAAACGCTTTTGGAAGGCGTCGAGATGAGAGGATGTGAACTCCTCGAGCTGCTCGAGAGGGTCTTGAGGCTGAACGGCATTGACTGACGCGGTGGCTTCTGGCTTTCTGGAACTGGTCTCCTTAACCTCTGTTTCTTTCTCTTCCGGAGCGGCGTCTTGTGGGTTGCCCTCCTCTTTGCTGGGCTCGACCTTATCGAGCTTCATGCCCCAGCACACGAAGGCCATAGTTTCTCCTGTTGCGTCATCGACCGCCTTGGTCAATTCACATCTGCCAGCTGGCAAACTGGTCCAGTATTCGAATGCGCCGGCCATCCCTGCAGCATGGTTGTATGGGTTCGTTGGATGAGCGGCCTTGAGCATTGTGTGCCTGTCAGTCTCAAAAGATAGGCCGCACATTTCTGCCATTGATGGAAAGTCGGCCGGGACAACCGGTCTGAGTGAAAATGACGAAGTGTCAGTTGAAGGCGACATATTGGCTGTAGGAAGATGAGGCGAGAGAGGTGGATCTTTACTGTACTGCAGTTTTTACGATCACAGGACAGTGTAGAATTTTATGGTCGGAGCACATGAGGCCAGACGGCATTGGCAGTCAGATTGCGTTTGCTTATGGGGCTATCCTCATTAAGCTCGCCGATGGATAGCGCGGCAGCCTACCGCCAAATGGAACGATAATCGTTTGCCTGGCCGGCCTGTCCTGAACATCCTTGTGTTGATCTGGGGCCGCGGAAAATCAGGGTATCTGGGTACTTGTCCAAAGCCAGACCATACACGCTTTATTGATTATTGGTCCTAGACTGCCTGGTAACCACAGTTTCTGGTGAGAAATCATGAACATGCCTTGGTTAGACTTTCTTTATCAGTGTTATCCTGCCCCTATTTATTTATATTCATTGCGTGTCAGCAAAAGAAATTCGGTGTTGGCTTTATCCGGGGTAGTCTAGGCCACGCCTTTAAAGTTTATTGTTATCGGTATCGTATTTCTTACTTAACGCTTGGTCTTTGAGCGTTTACGACTGTATGGAGGGACCGCCGCAGCGCCCTTTCTTTTACACGTATTGTGATCAGATTAAGATCGAAACCAGCCAAACACCTCGGGCAGAGAAGTAGCTACGCAAGAACATAGAATATAACTTTACATGTTAAACATCTTTCAGCAGACATAATAAACGGCGATACCGCCTTTGCCCAGGTGACGATTCAAAGTACTTCATCCAGACTAAAATTGCTAAGGAAAGAAGGGAACATTACTTTGAGTGATGCCGCACAAGATAATGAGTATTGTGTGTCTATATCAACGTTTCGTTGGATGATATTCTTAATCTTGCCGGCAGGGATGGACTGACTGGTTTTTGATATTCTTTGCCGAACGAGACATAATAAAGTGCTTTTCTTGGTTGTCCTTCCAACAAGTGCCATGCTCCTTCATGGCATTTACAAGCCGCTGATTCTGTGACCCAGTTTTTGTGTGAGACCTCTCCCCCAGAACGGATTGCTCTTGGGGGTCTGCTGACCGACAGGACTTATTTCATAATCCCTCCATGGCTGACGATGCAGGTATACTCAGGGTCAACCACTCATTAACTTGCCTTTTCGAGGGGAAAGTAGCAAGGGCCAAAGGGGTAAGGAGCGCACCTGAGAGTTACTCTTGAAAACTTTCGGCAAGTATGCGACATCAATCCTCTCGGGCCGTCCATTTGCGTATTATCTTCAGCATTGGCTTCGCCAAGAGGTGAACGTCGTTAATGGAAGCCAGTAGCGCTTTGTCCAATGGATCTGGCAAACAAGAATTAAAAAAGACATATGGGACACGTATATGGGTCTTCCTTATGTAGCGACATCCGTCAATGGCCGACTTACGCGTATTCCGGCGCCAATTGAAGCTGCAAGTTTCTATGATTACAACCAATAATCGGAATAAGAACTTGACGTTTATTACAATCCTGGACAGCCAGACTGCCGCTTCATGAGTGTCACCTTGATGTTGACCGGCTTCGCGGCCTGCCGCAGCCAGAACGAATTGTACACCACCTGCGTTCTAGAAAATTCAATGCGGTTGCCTCGGATTATTCGAGCACATTCCAACCTAACCTGTCGTGGAAGGGTTGAATTATACCTTATTCCTACGGAATCTGGTGCAGTTCAGCGGCTGCTGAACAACATAATTTACCTGCCCTTGGACCTGTCGCCAGGTGGTTTGATTGGGGCACAATCGTAGCAGCGATTATTTGTTATCGGTAGCAGTTCGTATATATAAAAAAAGAATATGGATGGATGTCCGCACAATAATTCGCACAATGCCTAAGGGATGAGATAAGTCAAGGTGCCCACATAGAGACCAGCCCTTAATGCAATTATTCTTACACACACACCCCCCCTCCCAATTTATTGGGCAGTTTCGATATAGTCCTGTCCTTGAAATGCAGCATCCACGCGACCAAGGACCTGCTCGTGTCCAGCGCCAACATGCGGAAGCTGCTCAGGGACAACGGTGTGCTCTGCATTTGTTTGACTTGTACCCGGACCTACCTAGCCACCCAGGCAGGAAAAACGTAGCCGAATCAAGAATTACGTTGTGTTGAGGTCGGACAGTGTTTCAGCGTTATCAAGAAGCAGATTCCAGCAGCGCGTTCTCGAAGTCATCCCAGTGCTTACTTATATAGGGGATCCTTTACTAACACCTCAAAAGCTACACAATTATAAACATTCAGGGGTCAGCCTGTAATGTACATCAAAGGGTCTCTTTACCTGCCGGGCGGTGCCCCGCGCATCAGGGCGAGTATTCGATGACGTACCACGACAGGTACATGCTGCCGTCTGTGTAGATGTGACGTCTTGATGTAGGAAATATTGGAGTACCTAGGTTGGAGGATGGTACCTACCTAGGACAGGTAGGTAGTCGAGGGGGTTAGACATAGTACGGCAGGAGAGCTGTTGGTAATAGATAAATGGAAAGGTACAGAAGGTACAAAGGTACAAAGGCACAAAGGTACAAAGGCACAAAGGCATCTGACTGTGCACCTCTTTGGAGCTCCCCCACTCCGCAGTAATGTACCTCGTTACGAGGGGGTCAGTTGCCCCTCCTCCATACCTGCTGCATGCACCTGCGAGGCCCACCTGGTCTGGTCACTGCTGCCTTCCTGCTTTGCCTCAGCCTGATTCACCTCAACAACCAACAAGAACCTCCTACGCCTCCTATTTAATCCCTCTCCGTCTGCAACAGACCGCCGCCATACTCGCAATTTTCCCCTCCTGAACCGCTGCTCTCTATTCGTGCATATCCGTAATCGATAAACGAACCCGCAGACGAGTCATCGAGCCTGCTCCCAGCAGCAGCCATTTCTCAGAGTACTGATTACGCACACTCAAACCTACCATCCGACCATAATCAGCATCCACCATCGTCATGTCTCAAAAGCGTATCGCCAAGGTTAGTGTTTGTCTCCTTACCACCCCCCACCTCCGGGACGCCCTCCCAAACACACACACACAAAGCTGACCCACTACGCCTTCGTCCCCCAGGAGCTCGCTGAGTGCACCCAGAACCCCCCTGCGGGCATGACAATCACCCTCCCCTCCGAGTCCAACCTCCACCGCTGGCACGTAAGCCTCCAGGGCCCCCCGGGGACAGTCTACAGCCAGGGCACCTTTGGCCTCGTCGTGCAGCTCCCCCCCGAGTACCCCTTCAAGGCGCCCCTCGTCACCTTCTCCACGCGCATCTACCACCCCAACGTGACCAACGACGACGCCGGCAACATCTGCATCGCCCTCCTCAAGACCGAGAACTGGAAGCCCGCCAGCAGGCTCGCCGCCGTCCTCGAGAGCGTCCGCACCCTGCTCGTCGAGCCCAACCCGGACGACCCGCTCGAGCCCCGCGTCGCAGACGAGTTCAGGACGCAGAGGGCACAGTTCGACAAGACGGCACGCGAGTACGTCGCACGCTACGCTAGGGGCCCCCCCAGGTTCGACAGTGCTGCTGCTGGTGGCGGTGTTGGCGCTAAGGCCGACCCGGCGCCCATGTCTTAGGAGGCGTTCCAGGAGGAACTGCGGGACATGGAGGAGGACTATTCAGGGCTGCCTGCCAACTGTGATGTCGTCGGGTCAGACACTTGATCTCGTTAAACTACCCATGCCCGGGGTGACCTACATACAGGATGACACCTTCACCCTCGATGGAGGCAGTCACAGTGACGGTGCCATGCGACTCGCCCAGTTGGTGAAATGAGGCAGTGGTCCCCTGCTCAGACCGACGACAGGTGTCCAGCTCGGCGGCGCGGGGTCGGTAGTAAGCTAGGGTGAGGCTAGTCAAGCCGCATCTCTTGTGCTCCTTTGCATTTCAGATGGTCACGGACAGGTCAATGGCGTTTCGGTTTTGGGGCTTCCGGCATGGCTATGGAGTCCTCGACATCTCTATTACGATACCATAGGCCCAGCATATAATGGATTAATGACGAATTACACTACGCTACACCTCGGGTAGACTGGCTACCCTGCTACGTGACTCTGGTATAGGAAGTGGATGCGACGAGTCTGCTCTTCACGTTGCCGGGGTCTCAGGGTATGTGGCCACAAACCGTGGAGGGTGGTGACCACTGGACGTACATGCATCGTCACCATGACTGAGAGCTCGGGACAAAGTCTTGTTTCCGGTTGACGCCAGGGCGCATGTCTTCTGGTTCTCTACCAGAATGCGGCCAACCGCTCTCATGTTGGGATTCTTCTCTCTCCCTCTCCCTCTCTCTCTTCCCTGACCGAGCTTCAAAAACCCCAGGGGTGTCTCTTCTTTTTGCCCCGTTATGCAGCCCAATGCGAACTAAAGGAAACATCTTCAAGATATCTATCTGTACAACAACATCGAATAACAAGCACAGGAAGGCTGCTTCAAGAAAAAACACAGGGAAACAGGTATAGCAATGTCGTTAAAAAACCAGTGTGATTGTCCACTTCAGCCATAGAAAAGAAACGGAAGAAAAGAAAAGAGCCAGAAAGCGGGGGAAGAAATTGGGAAAGAAATTTTAACGCCGATGCTTTACCGTCCAGCCCAATGCGTTGCTAGAAATTTTTGTTCGCCGCCTGCTAATGCGTGCTTGACCGCCCACACAAAATGGTTGGGCAAGAGTTCTGTTTGCTTCGTTTCCCTTCTGCACAATGTTTCCCACCAACGCGCCATCGTTCGTCATCACCGCCAGGTGAGGTTTCGTCGTTTCCTAACCGTGACGACGCGTTCCCCTCCTTTTCGTATCCAGGAGGGTAGATCTCGGCCCGGAGATCAGTCGACACCATTAAAATTAATACAATGAATCGAAGAGGGTGTGCCCTTGCGCCCACTAATTCGTGGCACCACCGCTGTCGGGTGGCTGCCGGAGGGACGGCATCGAAGGACGTCGCCAGAATCCGAGCTCCTAGACCTCGAGACTGCGCTCCTTGTGCCGGCGCCCAAAGAGGGTGTGTTTCCTCCGGACGCTGCTGCTGTCGCCCGATGTGACGCTCAGCATGTCTGGTTTCCGTGTCCTGGGCACGGCTATCGTAGCGGCCGTCGCGATCCCAGGGGACGCCGCCGCAGCTGCGACGGCCTCCTTGCGCTGGATCTGCAGCTTCTCCTTGCGTTCCGTCCTCTGCTGGTCGATGGCGTCGCTGGTGAGGTGGTTGAGTCCGGTCCGCTTCTTGAAGAAGCATATGTCCATGAACTGATTTGCGTCCACCATCTTGCGCGGGAGACTCTGGACCACAGCAAACACCTCCATAGGGTCGCTGATGGACTTGATCTCGTTCTCTCCGGCCTTGAAGATGGCAAGCGCAACGCGGAAAAGTGTCTTGGCCCCCTCGTAGAAGAAGACGTCCCACACACGCAGCGTCGTCTCGGTTGGGAGGGTGCCAATGAAGCACGACATGAACCATGCCGTCAGCGCAAGGGTCACAGGTGGAAGATTATCGCCGCTGACCGACGCGCCATGCTTGTGAGACCGGGCGCGCCTGGACTTCTTCTTGGTGGTTCCAGAACCGTCGTCGGAGATCTTGGACCACACACTGGGAAGCACGGTTTCCAGCTCGTTCATGAGCACGCTCAGGTCGACCTTGGACCCTTCGAGGTTCATCTCGTGGGTGCCCGGGAGGTATACCCTCGTGATGATGTTGAGCAGCCAAAAGGCCTGTTCCTCCGTCTCCATGAACAGGAGAAGCATGCCGCCAAGGAAGTTCAAGGACTGGCAGTAGCCGATGCTAGGGTTGAAGATGGCAAAGGCGGACAGGACTCGGCGGAGGCTCTCGATGATCGCAGGTTCAGAGCCTGGTGCTTTGGGCGTGGGGTTCGCAGACTGTGTAGAGCCGCTTCGGCTGTGTATTGGGGTGCTGCCCGGCGATGATGACGCCGGTGAAGCCTGCCCCGGCGTCAGGCCCGTCGGTGCCGCCGAGCGCCGAAACCGTACATTGTCTGGAAACGTCCGGTAGAGATCTCGCTCGATGTCCTCCCGGCACACCTCCTTCAGCTCGCCGTTCTGGGCACTCTTGACCAAGTTGTCATAAACGCCTCGGTTGTTTGCCAGGATCTTGGGGCCGCCAGCATAGTAAAACCATGCTGCACCCCTCCATTCCGGCGGGATGCCCTTCCTAATGAACCTCTTTGCCTTGGCGGAGTGCTGGGGGAACCGGTTTGGCTGGTCTGTCATCAGTCCATTCTCTTTGAGAAAAGCCTCCCACTTCTTCCTACGTCTTGCGAGATATTCGGAATATGGCCCGTTCCACTGATCGTATTGCTCGCGCGTGACATATTGGTTCGATTTCCGGAATCCGTAGCGGTCATTAGCCTCGGGGTCCAGATCTTCCGGCTGCATTGCTCCCTGCACGGGCTGCATCGGGGCAGGCGTGACTAGCTTTGGCTCGGTCGTGTTTGGCGACAGAGGGGAGAGTGTATCTTTGTCAGTAAGCGCCGGCGTGCTGTCTGTGGTCGGTATCGAAGATTCCACCTTCTCGAGAGCATCGATTGACGAGAACTCGTCGTGAGGGCCGACCTCTTTGCCCGAGTCATGTCTGCTGTGCCGTACGCTGTCCGCCTCGAAGGCTTCGTCCTCGTCGTCTTGCCTTTCAAGATCCACAACGCCGATTTCCTTCTGTTCTGCGCTGATATAACTCAGCCTCATGTCTTTGGGTATTGATGAGGCCAGGCTCTTCCGAAAGAAGGCGTTGGTGTCCCCGATGCGAATAGCGCCGTCGGTGTTCAAAGGGAAGGTTCGGCCAGGGATGGCGATGGAATTACCCGGCTGGTTCATGGCCTCCAGAAGGCGCCTGGCGGCGTCGCTGTTGTGTGAGACTGCCGATCCTGGCCTGGATTCGTCATGGTCGTCCATTCCTCCCGGTGTGAGCCGCACGGCTGGTACCTCGGAGGCGACGCTAGGCTTTCGATTAAAACTGTCCATGTCGCTGTCGTAGAAGCCTTGTTCGTACATTCCCATGACATCGTCCACGCTCAGGCTCTCGCGGATTTCGGTGCTGGGTGAATGAGGACCGAAGAAGGGAGAGAGCCTATTTCTGTTGCCAGCGCTGAAGATGGAACTTGTTTTGGTTGCGACACTGGACCTCTCAGGGTCCGTGAACAGGGTATCCTGGGCTGTGGACGTCGTAAGCTGACTCCGCATGCTCGAGCGCATCTCATCCTCGTCTAGGTACGGGTGCTGGGCCCAGGGGCCTGAACGGTTTCGTGGTGGAGACTGCGGCCGGACCGCGTGGGGGAGGCCCATATAATTACCTGTGGCGGATTTCTGAGACACGTTGCGAGGTGCAGCACCAAGGCGGTCGTAGGAAGGTTTACTATAAAGGCTTGGCGCGGCGGAAGCAAAAGTACTCGAGGACATGTTGGAAGCGACTGAGGGTTGCCGAGCGGGCCTTGGCCCTGCACTGTAGGGTATGTAGCTGGTAGCCATGGTCCTTGACTCGAGACGGGCGGAGTCCGAGTTTGAGGTATTGGCTGTTCCAGGTCGGAGGTACAGGGGTGCAGAGAAGTCGGGACGGTTCAAACTCCTCAAGCTAGGCTTTCTCGGGCGTGAGAAATTATAATTGTCAGTTGCAACACTGTACGCCGTCTCTCCGGACTGCCGACTGTCCGGCCGGTACATCTTGCAAGGCGAGCCGGGCGTCACCGCAGCTTCGTGATCATGTCGATTCGTCTCTGTGCGGTCCAAGCTCGAATCCAAGGCTTCGTCTTCTGGGATCTGAGGATGCGAGTACAGACCCGCCGAGAAAGTGGCCGACTGTGGTGATCGGACCGGCGAAGGAGGTATCCCAGAGTCCGAGACTACAGGCGCATCTGCGGTGGTCGCAAGGCCGACACTCGCGAGCTGTCCAAGGCTATGTTGACGCCTCTTAGGCAGGGAATCCCATCGAGGGCCTGGGCAGCCTGGGGAACTTGGGCTGATAGGGGTGTTTGGGAGCGAACGTTGCTTGCAGGTGACAACCACGCTGGGGATTGTCCGTGCCTGCGGGTGGCCTAGGATGCACGGAGCCTCGGGGGAGTCGCGGCCAAGGGACGTGCCGTCTGACTCGATGCCACCGTAGACGGGATGGCCTTGGATCGGGGTGGGAGGCGCGTGAGAGGCGGGAGCGTATCGTGTTTGTAGGTGCGGAAGCTGAGGCGTCGTGGGAGAGAATGACGAGAAGGACGGGTTAGGCTGCGGTTGTGCTGGCGTTGCCGTGTGTTTTGGGTCGTGGGAAATAAAATGAGGGTCCGTGTGAGGGAGGACCCGGCGCTGCCGTGGTGAAGCTGGGACCCAATGTTGGGGTGGGTGCGGTTGATGGTGCGGATGCGGGTGTGGGTGTGGGTGTGGGTGTGGCGACGAAGACGGCGACGAAGCGAATTGACCTTGTCGCGGCGACAGTGCGGCCAGAGACTGTGGTTCTGAGCGACTCGGCCGATGTTCACGGTGAGCCTGATCGTGGTGGTGATGTAGAGGCGAGTACTGGGAAACCGTGGGCAGAGAACCCTGTCGCTGTCGCTGCTGCAGCCGGGCCTCTTGGTGTGGCAGGCGCGGCAACGGTGGCAGGACCTTGAGACTCAGATCCTCGCGTGATGGCATCTGCGTGCTACGGGAAGGGGAAGACGGATCTGGCGGGCCGTATCCTGTGCGGCGGGCTGGGTCCGATGGCTCGTCGTGGTTGAGACGATCAGGAGTCTTCTGGAAGGCTTCGAAATGGGCGACGAGGTCAGCCGGATCGTGGGTTTCGGCGCCCCTGTCTCGAGACGAGTTGACGTGAAAAGCTGGCGGCGGCCCTGCGATTTCCGCAGCACTCTCGCGTGGTCGGGGCCAGGTGCTCGTCTTTTCTCGGTTGAGACTGCCGAGATCCACAGCCATCTTGTTAATCAGAGACCCTGCACCCCCGTCTCCAGCACCTCCTTGGCCAGCCATGGTTGGGCTGCCGTTGCCTCGGTTCTCTCTCCCGTCAGTCGTCGTCCCGCGCGGGTTGGCCTCGAGCGCTGAGATGTCGACGAGGGCTGGGCATGGCGGGTTGGGCTGGGATGTGTGGACGAGAAAGAGAGAGAGAGAGTCAGTCAAGAAAGATAGATGCAAGACGGAATAGGGTCGAGGCGAGGACCGAGACGAAGATTGTCCATGACTTTTTGAGTCGGGCGCCTCGCAATTGGCGGGGAAGATGATTTTAATTAGACCCGGCTCCTCCTTCGATATTGGGCGAAGACTCCCCAAAGAGGCGCGTACGTGTGCTGGGGTGGGGAGGGGGTACCCCCATCTACTACAAGGCAAAGCATCGAACAGAAGAAGAAAAAAAAGAAGGCCAAATAGGGAGAAAAGGAAGCCATCCCTGGAAGCAGTGCCGATCTAGCGGTAATACATAGTACATACTTAGACATCAGCACGGATTGACTGACTGGCTGTCTGGGCGTAGTGTTTGTAGTGTACGTAGTGTACGTAGTGTACAGCACCTGGGTACTGTGTATCTCCTACACTATACATTTAGCATGTATGCTACAGCCGCAGAGGAAGACGCCACTGCAGGGTCAACAGGAACAGGATTCACTTTTTCAGGAACAGAGTGGGGATGGGATCGTATCGTGCAGCAAAAGCGGCGTGCTGTGATTCATGTCAAAGCCAATGTGGATGCAACATGTGCCCTCTCTCGACGGCATCTGCCATCTTATTGGCACCCATCAAATTGGAATTGGCAAATGTCAATTGCAGCCCTTGGTATTTTGGTTTTTAGCAGCAAGTAGTGTAGCACAGCCAAGCAGGCGTGCTGTCCCCCCGAGTAACTCTGTACCCTCTGGTGACTGCAGTAGCCCGTACGCTAATAAACAAGGTACCAGGGTACCTACCAAGGTTCCAAGCTTCCAAGGTTCCAAGCTTCCATCCAACATTTCTATCTTGAGCAGCAGCCATGCATCATCAATCAGCCCCCAGCGCACATCACGACGGTGGAGGAAAGAGACAGAGAGGACACGAGAGAGAAGAGAGGGGGGGAGACGGGGGGGAGGCAGCCGACCAATCTGTCACTTGACTGTTCATATTCGACCTCATTATCGTGATTTTATTGTGATTAGTATCACAGAGTATACGACGAGTATCCCCAGTACCAGACCACGAGTACATTCTGACCGTTTTGGCCATTTCACCCCTAGCTGGGCCATGGCTCGGCCGTTGGGCGAATGGACCACCCCCTCCCCTGGTTCCACCCCGAGCTCTTTTCATCCAACGCTAGCAGAAAACCAAATTAGCGCCTGCTTCCCTTCTCCTCTCGCCTCGCCCGCCCTCCCGCTCACGTACCAAGTACTATCATCGCAACCGCACACTCTCGCTCTGACCTCTGCTACAAGCCAAAACGAAACGCGCCGCGCAGGCTGCCACCGCCGAGCTGGCTTCAGCTGGCCTCGGGGCCCCGAGCCTGAGCTGGTGATACACGCCAATGCACGCTCGCACTGGCCCGTTTGCCCGTTTGCCCGTCTTTGTTGGCTCGTGGCTCAGTGCTCGTGGCGCAACGAGGCTGAAGCCGGATGGGCGACGGCTCCAGAGATTGCGATTTTCGACCGACGGGATCCTACAACGCTGCGCTTTACATTCCACGTCGCGCCCCGGCGCGCGGGGCCTGGGTTGTATTCATCCGGTGTCAATGACCGACATAACATCTGAGATGCCTGCAACGCTATACTATTGTGCTGTTATGACCTCACTCCCATAGTGCCCACTTCACCCTGGCACGTCTCCACATCATGAGCGACATTTCAATTTGCGAGTACTCTATGTGAAGAAGACTTTGAAGATTCTGAAGACTCTGGCGCCTGACCCCGAGTAGCGCCGAGCCCGCAGCAGATCCTGTGCGCGGCCATGTCACCGAGAGCATGATAGCATGAGGCTAAACCACGGATTCGTGGTCTCGACCAACAGACGGGAGGACCGGCGGACCGTCAGACGGGACAGACTGGAGGACAGACTGGACAACCCTAGCCAGCCGCTCCCCCCCACCCCTTTCATCCCAGAACTCAAGTCGCCCTGGACATCGTCGTCATCATCACTTCTCGTATATCTCTTCTCATATTTCGTCTGCAAGTCAATCAGTCTGCCAATGCTGCAAAATCCACATGTCATCATCGCCCATCACCGACCGGATCGGCCTGTCCTCCCGACTGTGCCACAGGGCGACCAGGCAGCCCAGGCCTCTCTGCAAAATGGTCGGCACCTGCTCCGCAAGGGACCCTCATGCGGCCTCCCACGTCGCCATGCCAGCTATGCCTGTTCAGGCCGCTCAGAGTCTTCTGTGCCTGGACTTTTCCTCATCCAGTCAAGTTCCTCGTCGCCGTCTCAGTTGCGCCAGCCTTCGGATCCGAACCCGACCCCTTAACTAGTCACTAGGTATTTGGACTGGTGCAGCCTACTGTGTAGGCTTCTATTCATTCCTCTGTTCTGATTCGACTCAGCAATCTCGGGGTTAGTGGACCGGCAGTGATATACTGGCTGGTCTGGATACAATACACTTCTCGAAGACACATTTTGAGCGGGCTGCAATGACCATTGATCTTCGACCCTAGCAAACACAGCATCTCACTCGCCTCGCCGTTTCACCATCATCGTGCTCTCACCATCATCGTGCTCTCACAGTCGGCCCATTCACCGATCGATCACTCGCCTGGAGTACAAGAGACGGGGCTACCTGCTGCAGCAGCACCAAGCCGGGCACTGGACTGGGGGCTCCGGGCAGGCCACGAGATGGGGCCGTTAAATTGTTGGTCTTGGTCATCTTGACAAGGCCTTGTCGACGACAGCTCCGAGATTCCAGCACTCGGGGCTGCCAACAGCCTCAGCTCGCCTCAAAAACATCCCTCGCTTGCGGGACCTGTCCACGCTTGACGCCGCTGTCCGTGCTGCTTGTTAATCCTGGCCCCCCCTGCGCACGGGGATCCGTTTCCAGGCTGCAGCCAGCGGACAGTGGGTGACACAGACTCGGGAGGCTGCCGCGAGTGTGCCGCCTCGAAGTCGAAGCGACCCGGCCGATCATACTATCAAGTGCTGCTGCGCAGTGCCGGCAACATAGACTTGGTTCTCTTTTTTGCCCCCTCTGGATCATCGCACTTCATTTTCTACAGTAGTAGTATATCACGTCTCCATATTCCAGTGTGCGACAGATGATGGCTTTTCTCTGGGCCGCCTGATCTACAGGTTCGGTCCGTTTCACTCTTGTTCCCGGATGCTACCCCCTCCCACTTGACTTCTGGCCGATCGCCACGGGAGCGTCTTGTCTCTCACACCATTATATCATGAGGCTGTTCTCAGGAGACATATGCCTCTTCTGATTTGCCACAAGGCCATTGCTGGAGAGACTGGGTCTTTTGGAGTGGCCATATCCTGTCCCCAAGCGTTCAGGGCCTATCCCCCGCCCGCAAGTGCAGGCTGCCTGTTCCCTCAGGATTGAGACTGTTGGGGGCCAAGTGGCTCGCTGACGGCAGCTCAGGGCCAGGCGAGCTGCTTACGGCTTTCTGCTCGGTTTTCTGCCTTGTACACCGGGCTATGATGCATTCCCTCGGGAGGATCTAAGGCAACTGTAAGGGGGGCAAGCACAGTGAAGCAGTGCTTGCCAGCGGTGGTTTGAGTCAGGCAAAGCTCCGCCAGAGCAGATACATGCATGCATCTCCACGATGGCGGCCAGACGATCTTGACTTGGGCCCTTGTCGCGAAGGCCGGCGAGAAGAAGCTGAAGAGTTGAGAAGGCCGCGGGTGGTGGGGAGGTCCGAGCTTCAATACAAGCAGAAGACTGCATTTTGGCTGCTACACTGGGTATTCAGTGGAGGGAGAGGAGCCGGCGGGGGGGGGGCGCACCACGGCAGCAGGGCAGCACACCCTCTTATCTGTTATCGCCGCCAGACGCAGCGGGACCGGACAGGCGATGGCTTTCTGCTCCCCAGCCACTCAGTCGGTTCAGTCCAGCCAGCCACAAACAACAACGACAACATGAACAACCCCAACCAACCCGCGCTCAATCAACGTCGGCTGTGGACGGGTCACAGGTTCGAGCGGTCATGCGGGCAAGGCAGCATTTTGGGGAGGTACAGTATACTTTCCTCTCCTCCACCCAACCTGCCCTCCTCTACTCGCATCACACCAGATGCTTGCCTTGCCATTTGGGGCTGGAGCTAGCTGTGTACGTCCATCTCGAGGTGGGCAGGCAGAGCAGGTGGTTGAAGGAGGAGAGGCGACGAGGGCAAACAAGCAAGTGCTACTCCACCACATCGCCTGCATGCTTGATCAAGCATGCAAGCAAGCAAGCAGCCAGCGGAGATCTTGGGCTGGTGGGCCTTGTTGGACCTTGGACTCTGGGCCTTGGAACCTCGGAGAAACAGCATCCTCCCTCACGCGCCCACCTTCCTACCCCTCGCACCACAAGCACTACCACCAGCTGCCCCCGCTCCCCATCCCAGTTCTCAGCCGGTCCTGTCCTGTCCTGCTTCCCCGGCCCTAGCTGTCCCGGCCAAGCTGTGGCTCGACTGCCTCGTCCTACCTCCAACGTCTGTCTCACTCGAGATACTACCCCCCCCCCAAGTTACCCCTAGAGCTCTTTTGCGCCCGCGCCTGGCCTCACTCACGCACCATGACCCCAATATGACCGTCACTCTACTCCCTCCTCATGCATAGCTCTGGTCCTGGTCGCATGCGCAGGGCAGCACAGTAGTAGCTCCTAGCTCCCTCCCTCTCCACACCAACAGACCGCGACCACCCCCCGAGCTTACCCCTTCCTCCCAGCCGGCCGTTCCCCTTTCCTCTCCTCCTTTCACTCTCCCACCACTGTCACATCCCCATAGCACCAAAATCTGAGCCTCTGTAACCTCCGGATATCCCCGTCTTATCCAATTGGATCCTCCTGTGCCCTTCCCTTAACAATGTCGTCGCGCAAGAGAAAGGCCGGAGAAGAGGAGGAGCTCGTCAGCCTGCCGTCTGGCGACGAGGAATCCGAAGAAGAGTAAGTGCATGTGTTTCTTTGATAAAAGTGCGACCTTTGCTGCGCCCGCCGTCGCAGCCAGCGCGCAAGGAGCGCGGTTGCGGTTGAGCCGTCGACAAGACTTGCGCTCCTCTGGCGCAAAGCTCGGGACAATGCGCTGCCCTCCCCCCCCCCTCCAAAAAAAAAAACACGCCTTGGTCCCCGTCAGCTGCGTAATGTACGGGGAGCCTTGCTGGGAAACAAAATCGCGCAGTGACCTTTTCGCTATCCTCGAGTCCCCGCCACTTGGACTTAGGGTTGCTACTTGGGCACCTCGACAGGCGAAACAGCGTGGACGAGCAGCATTGCTCTTGTTTCGATCCTCGGCTCTTCCGCGTCGTGCGCAGGCCGACTTATTGGGGCGCGCGCGTGGCGTCGTTGGGCTATGGGCTATCCGCTGCATTGCCTTGCATCTGTTGAAGCTTCGCTGCTATACCTCAGAAGGGTCGTGCGCTAATGACCGCCCGTCAGATATGTAAGTGATGAGGAGGAAGAGGATGATTATGAAGACGATGAGGAGGAGGAGCAGGAGGATGACGAGGAGGCTCCGACTGATGGTAGTGTCCCCAACTCTTTGCCAGGCCAAGCCATCCCAAGTTGCTGACAATACATCTACTCGTCAGGCAAAGCCCCTCCCGCAAAGAAAGCAAAGACCGCCCCTGCCGAGGAGGACGGAGTTCCCGAAGGCGAGGCCGAGGGCGAGGAAGATGACGAGGAACCCGAAGAGGAGTTCGACGAAGAGGCCGGCGGCGCCGAAGACGACGATGACGCCGAGGTGGTCGGCAACGGGACCGACAAGACAGAGGCCAAGGCTGCAGATGCTGCCGAGGCCGCGGATAAGGAAGACGAAGCTGTTGCTGCTGCAGGCGGGGACGACGAAGAGTAAACGCAGATCTTTGCCAGCAGATCTTGGTTTCAACGATATGTTGCTCTGTTTACTGCCCTTTGGCCATAGTTGGATCGTCTGCAGACCATTATGTAGAACCGGGGTGGGGACGTACATTCTGTTCAGGGAAACATTTCTCTAGTTGTCACTCGTCCAGGATAGACCTGACCTATCTTATAGCTCCCCCCCCCCCGGGCATCGACACAAGATGCGTGCGTCCTATTAGTTGTTTAAATACCTGATTCAGTCTAGCTCAAGCATTCTTTTCCCCCCAATCACGCTTCATCGGGGAGAAAAGCGGACAGTGTCTTCTTTAAACACCTGCAACTGGCCGAGAGCATTGTTGCTGCTCCCGGTTTTTTGATGACTATGGATGCAGTGCGTGATTCTCAAGCGGAGACTGGGATGCTCACCACCCTGCAGTGGTGCCACGTCAACCCGCCTGGCCCCTCCTCTCGTGGCCAAGAAAAGGGCCTTGCATCGAGCACCACCGCCCGACACCTCGACAACCCGCATCTCGGTGATATTTAGGGTTCAGGATCTAGCGCAGGGCGCGGAGCCACAGTTGCTGCAGGTACCATCGTGAATCGAGCGGCCGGCCCGCCCCGGAATGGGGGGTGGATTTGGCTTTCCTGGGGTGGTGTGCTCCACCTGGAACCACACTCGGATTCAACGTGTGTGGTCAGTGACCAGCCATCTCTGGTGTAGAGAGGACCAACTACATATATCTATGCATGGGCGGTTTTGAGAATGCTCTCGGTGGGCCTTGTGGACGGACCACGGATGGGAATTGTCGTGTGGTTTTATATGGCGCTGTGTTGGGGGCGGGATTCCGCGCTGGTCCATAGTATGGCGAACTGGCGGCACCTCAAGGTGACTAGATAACTACATACTATATCAACTTGGGAGTGCCCCAGGGCAGAGATTTCGGACCCGCTGACATTAGAGCCCGGCAAGCTACTTAAAGATGTCCTGCCTGACATCTAGACCCCCAACCGTTCAACAGCCCGTTAGAGGGCGCTGTATTCCGCGTTTATTTAATCGTAGTGGTTTTTTTTTTGGGCCCCAAAAAAGAAACGAAAAAAAAAACAGTCTGGAACAGTCAGCACCAGAAACATCCAACTGCAGCATGCCCGGGGACGCAAAGGCGCCTGTGAGTACTATTCACATAACTATATAAATACTCTACACTGCGCAGACCAGTCCAAACTTATCGGGGATAGAGCCCCGCGCCTCTAGGGGCAGCTTTGAGGTCGCCGCGTCAACCGCCCCCGCCCCCACACAGAGGGGTTAGGGAAACGCAGAGTTTAATAATTCCTGCCGGGGGAAGCCTTACCCCACGGGGCTAGGGATACCGAGTTTTAGGTGTAAAGGTCACATAAGCAGTTTTAAGTAAGATCGGGAGAGGTACATACCTCAGTAGGCAGTCACAAAGAGGCAGTCACAAAGAGGCAGTCACAAAGAGGCAGTCACAAAGAGGCAGTCACAAAGAGGCAGTCACAAAGAGGCAGTTACAAAGAGGCAATCATAAAGATAGATCAAGAGAGGTCTAGAATTTCTAAGATTTAAATAAACCTCTAAGATAGCTAAGCCTAGTAGACCTTAGGACTAAAAGGAAGTCTCAGAAGTAATTAAGAAGCGATTTCTTCTTGGGCCAGACCTTGCGCCAAAGCAAAATAAGGTACTTAAGAAACTGATCATGTGACCTTTATACCTAAACTCGATATCCCTAGCCCCGCCGGGGAAGGCTTGCCCTTAACGTAACTATAGCCTATCTGGGATATCTAGGGAATTGCCCCCATTTCCCAGTACAGTAACTAAACTAAAAACTCTACTAGGAGACTGCTGTTACGTTATAAGTCTTTAAGCATTCGCAACTATATAAAGTGCTGCTGTGGCCTTTTTGTCTTGTGGGGGAGGGGGGTATGGAGTGTGATCGGATTAAGAACGAAAACAGCTAGATACATATGTACAGTCGATCCCGCCGATATACAACATGTCCCAGCGTCGCACCCGACTAAGCTGTCACATCCTAATCTAAGAAGGGTTTGTGCAATAACAGCTCCCATCTCTGGGATGGATCATAGCTCGGCTTGAATGGCCGTCTCATCGCCTTTGTCTATGTCCTGAGGCTCTTGTGGGTCAACCACGGCGCCGGCTTCCACTAGCACCAGCTCATCGACCTTTTCCGGGGAATATTCAACCCGTTTCCAGGTCTTGATTCCTCCCGTCTCCGTATCTAGCTCCCAGACACGTGTCCGGCGGTGATATCTGTTTCCGCCGTACGAGCAGTACCCTGAAAACCCACTACCACCTCCATAGCACAACCAGGGCCGGAATTGCGTCCCGGCGGTTTGCCCACTGTTGGAAATCGAGTCTGCCTCTACACAATCTGCATTATTGTCATAACGTTGTAAGAGCAGACCGCAGAAGTCATTGGCATAGTCATACCCGCATCCTACTGCTACGACGCCTTCTCTGAGAAGAGCTTCATAGAAGTGCGAGTTGAAGCTGGGGCCCTCTGTCGGTTCTCTCCGCTGGCCTCCCGCCATCACGAGATTCTTGTCCTCGAACTCGGGGAGAGGGATATAGAAAAAAGGCAAGAGACAAGTGTGCACGGCCGTTCCAGGCGTTATTCCCTCCTCGTTTGTAGTCTTCTCGCGTCCTTCGCAACGACTGCGAGGTACGTGTGAACCAATCGATCTGGCTCTGCTTGGTCGCGTCGTAGTCTGGGTCCTTGACATAGCTCGGTACTTGGCCGTGAGAGTCGACGAAATAAAGAGCTGCCAAGGGGGCTTCGGATCCTGACTTGTTATTTCCGCCTCGGCCGAAGACGGAGAGGTGATAGTTGCCAACTCTGTCGACGTCTTCTGGCCCAGCCTGGCACAGGCTGAACGGTAGGTCCTCCAACAGCGACATCTGCGCTTCGCCTGGACATAGTGTTTAGTGAACAAAAGCCCTGCTATGGGGCGACACAGTACAGCACCGCCACAGAGTCAAATAGAAAAATATAAAGAGAAGGGAAAGGAAGTGAAGGGAAATCAACCCGGGATTTTCACTTACGTGACAAGACATGTGCGCCCTCTGAGTCATGATTACCAAAGACAGCAGCGTAGGGAATCCGGCGTGCGATCAGGGGACTGGCCACCTTGAATAGAGCGGACTGGCTGTCGGGTATATCGTGGTGCAGCTGATCGCCTGTCAGGATCACCAGGTCCGGCTTCTCGAGATCGAGGACGTCGCGGAGGAAGTCTACGGTGAGCGGGTCGGCAGCCAGGGGTGGCAGGGGTCTCCCATGGGCATCTACGGCGTCATTGCACACCCCGACGCCTGTCACCATGTGCGTGTCGGATATTTGGACGATTTTGAAGGTGCCATCCTCCCTGGCACGCAGTGGCTGCCGAGGCTCTGGAGCCGGCATGCCCCGCCCCGTTTGCCGTATCGTCAATTTCGGGACAGCCATATCTAGTTGAGCGCCGGCCAGTTGAAGCGGCTGTCGCAGGAGGGTCCAGTAGGGCCGCGGGTCGACGGCGTCTACACCGAAGAGGACATCGACTCCAGTGACAGGGAAGATATCCTGCGGACGATCCCCGAGAATGATGTCGCCATATCTCGCTCTCGCCACCTGGATGCCCCCAGGCCGGCTTTCCCATGCTGGTGTAGTGGTCCTGGCGCTGTCTGTGGGATTGTCTCCAGAAAAGTCAGGGACGTCTTCCTGGTCGTGTGAGTCAAGTGCCGCAACCCTGACGTCTGTAACCACCAGGTCATCAGCCTTGAGTTCTTCTTCATCTACCTCCGCTATCAGAAGCCAAGCGCTATGCGTGGCCGAGTGCAGGTAGAGATCCTTGTTGATGCGATTCCATTTCGATATAGCTGGGTCTTGGATGCGGTCGCACGCTGACTCAGGCGAGGTGGAGAAGCTGATGGTTAGGTCTGTGGTGATAGCACGTGTGTGTGGCAGGCGTTCCCGACTGAATTCAAGTCAGGGCTGGCGGGATGGTGTGACCTCGGCATTTTGGGGGAGCAGGCATCGGCTAAAGCCGCAAGGATGAGAAGACCACAAGCTGTTCCGGACACGGGGCCATGATCATGGACATGGAATAAGCTGGCTGGCTGCCTGATAATCCGTCTGGCCTATGTCTACTGCTCCAGGAAATCAGAGATCCACTGTCAGAAGAGTGCGGGGAACTAAGGTCCATTTATAAGATATAAGCTGTATTAGTATACTCTTCCTTAAGCAAACTCCTGAACATTATGCCCTACTTAAATTCCTTAATTTGGTGTTAATATGCTCAGGTTCAAAGACCTCATGTGGCGGCTGATGTGTTTTCTGAGGAAACCATGGCGACAAATGCTGATCTGCTTGTGTGAAGGTGGCAGAGTGAGAGGCTGGTGGCTGGTAGCTACTAGCCCTGTCAAAGACCTGCCCGTTTCCTGGTACAACGATGCTTTCAGGGTACCCTCTCTGGAAGCCACGTCAAATGGAGCTTGCCTCCCATCGTGGGAAGTAATTGATGAAAAACTTGGTTAAACATGTGGAATCTGGGGTCTGCATCTAGACCGAGGACCGTGGCTTTTCGCCTTCACCAAGGCAGTTAGGAGGTGTGCCGGCGATTCGAACGACGTATGAAGTCAAGCCGTGGCCTCTTGGTCCCGACGTTGTAGTCGTTCTAAGTCGGCTTAACTGGGAATCACAGACCAAACCAGAGAAGCGCTGTCACAGCACTTCCATGCATCCAGCCTTGAGTGATAAAACAATGATAGCATTGCTCATTGCGTTGCAGCATTTCGTAGGT
Organism: Stenocarpella maydis; assembly: GCA_002270565.1. NCBI lineage: Eukaryota > Fungi > Ascomycota > Sordariomycetes > Diaporthales > Diaporthaceae > Stenocarpella > Stenocarpella maydis. The sequence continues at coordinate 253,219 of NQMI01000024.1, read as the reverse complement.
CACGCCAAGAAGACCTAGGTACGCGCCAAAAGCCACTCCGCTCGAAACGCCTGCGCGGACAAAGCTAAACAACCTTTACAAACTGAGCAAGACCTAAAACTCCGGGCGAGCCGACGAGGTAAGCAACCAGTGCCTGGTATATCCAGCAATCTCGCCACCGTATCCCCGCCAAAGTCCCAGGGATGGCGACCCTGTGGCTAGCAGCCCCGTTTTCTGCCCACGGCGGTCTCTCCCCTAATGGTGCTGTGACCTCCCTCCCCGTCTGGATCACTCCGTGGGTTCTGGCTCGAGGTGCCCGTTATCATCGTCCTGGACGGTGTCAACGAGCTGGCTGTCTGCGACGGCCTGCAGGTGGTGGTCAGTGAAAATTCTCACCCATGCAGGGGCCCAGAGACTCCAATTTTTACTTACAGTGCTCGTCCTGCTAAGATGAGACGTCGACTTTCCGCCATTTCCGTCGCCGTCGCCACCGGCGCCGTTGCCCATGGCCTTTGTCAGCTGGAGGACCAGGTCCTGCAGCTTCTCGACCTCTGACCTGAGCTTCTGGACCTCGAGGACGGTGGCGTCGACCTCGAGGTTCGTCTTGGCCTGCTCGATCTTCTTGTTCCAGCCGTCGCTCTCGAAGTCGACCTGGTCGGCCATCTGCTCCCACTCCTCGATGGTGTCGTCGTCATCCTGGCCGCGGGCGCGGTTGGCGCGGATCTCGCGCGCGGTCTTGGTCTCGAAGTAGGCGGCCACAAGCAGCAGCGGCGAGTAGATGACGGCCATGACCACGTCGTTGATGCGCTCGTACTGCTTCTTGGGGAGCCACCACTCGAGCGGCAGGGCCAGGAAGAAGACCTCGATGAGGTTGAAGGGGGCGATGAAGACGTTCTCGTCCGGAGCGCGCACAAACTGCATGGTCTTTTGCGCGAACAGCGCCAGGAACTCGTCGTTCGCGTTGGTGTAGATGTCCTCGTACGCGGAGTTGTACAGCGCGATGAGGATGTTGAGGAGGATCACCATGACCACGAAGGTGAATAGGTAGTAAAGGATCAAGCCAAAAGGCGCCCCGAACCTGTCGAAACCGTCGAAGTCGGGCGACTGCATGAGGGCATTAGCCATGGCCTGCGAGATGAACTTGAGGTCCGTGAGGTTGTCGTCGGCCTTGTCGAGCCCAATGAAGGCCTGCAGGAAGCCAACGACGATGACGCCCAGAAGGGCGAAGAAGATGATGGACTCCTTCATCATGACCTTGAGGACGACCAGCATAGCACCAAAGAAGCGGAAGCTGTCGAGGTATAGCAGTAGGCGCATCCAGAACATGGGCGCGCAGCAGGCGAGGAAGTTGTAGGATATCACGTTCAGCCTCTCGCGGGGGCCCGGGTCAGCACCGGGGGGTGACAATTGGTGGCTGAGGGCGGCGAAGCGGAAGCCGAGACTGGTGGCAAGGAGGGCGTATAGCACGGCGTTGAAGGCGGTCCAGAACCCCCATATGTGGTAGCCTGCCTTCCAGAATTTGGTGAACTCGTCGAAGACGAAGCCCAGGGTGAAGACGTAGAGCATGATCTCGACAAAATCGACGTCGGCGTCCCTGTTGATGGAGTTGATAGCACCGGTATACAGCCCCAGGTAGATCAGCGAGATGAGCAGCTGGGCGGCGTTCTGGTACATGGGGGCGCGCATGCGATCCGGGTCGAGGTGGACGTAGAAGGTGGTATTGTCCTTGTCCTTGAAATCGACAAAGCTGGCCGGGTCGTCCTCATCCTGGACCAGCCAGCCCTTCCATAGGTAGCTCACACACCTCTGGTAGCCCGAGGAGCCGATGACGCGCAGGGCGTGCAGGTCGACGGCCTTCTCGATGACGTTGCTTGGCGGGGTGGACTGGTTGTCGACGACGATGGAGTAGCGCTTGAGCAGGACCGAGTGCATCAGGTACTCCTGGTCCTCCTCCGTCTCGATGATTTGCTTAGCGATCACCTCGCAGGCGGTGGCCCTCAGGGCGTGCAGGTCGCAGTCCCACAGCTCGGCCAGCGACTGCTGCTTGAACCAGCGCTTGCACACGAGCAGGCCGTAGACGACGCATGCGCGGTGCTGCGAGCCACCGGCCTCCTTGGCGGCCTGGATGACCTTCTTGGTGATGATCTTGGAGTGGGGGCATGTGATCTGGTCGTCGGCCAGCTCGACGGGGACGGCCTCCTCGACGAGGTGGCGCAGGCGCAGTGAGATCTTGGTGACCTCAGCGGCGGGGATGGCGGACTGCAGGGCCTCGTCCACGTAGCTGGGGAGGAGACGCTGGTGAGACTCGTGCCACCAGCTGCTGCTGCCGCGAGAGCGTGGGTTGTCGAAGCCCAGAAAGTAGCGGGGATCGAACCATCTCCTGGGCGCCATCGTGGGCAGAAGGAGAGAAGCTGCAGCGCCTCTCGTATGTTCTGTGCTCTCTTTGTCGCCTGGTCGGGTGAACCTGCCTCGAGCTTAATTTGCGGGCGGAGCTTTCACCGGATCACGGGTTTGGGTGACGGTGACGATATCCGGGAGCTGGTGAGGGCGAAGTGGAGAGAACAAATTGGCCCTTTTGACGGCAGATTCCAAAAAGCCAATTGAGTCCTCAGAGTCCTTGAGCGCCGTCTTCCTGGGCCCAGCTTCTCTGGCCTCTTTCCTCTCCTTTTTGGACGACGAGACGAGGTCGAGAGGAAGCAAGCTTTGTTCCAAAAGGGCCTCGTTTTTTGGCCTGTGGAATGACGTGGGCTGGCAGGGTAGCCGAGTGGATGCTGCTAACAACCAAACACCCGTGGCTGCCGTTGGCCTGTTAAGCGCTGGCCTTCAGCCAAGCAAATCTATGCCAAAATCAGGGAACGCGCCTTTGTCGCTGCAACCAAGAGGAATGCACCGTCTGCATCAAAACGCACGCTTGGGACGCTGTGTTCAGAGCTAAAGCAGCCAAATCAACTCAAGCCTTATGATCATAAGCTGCAGCCAACAGCGCAGCTTCAGTGAAGCACTTGATCACCCCTCGAGGTCGTCCCCCAGGCCGCCCACGTGAGATATGGCCGTTTTGCCGGCCTGCATCTGTTTCATGGCTATCTATGTAATAATCTGTATAGGGCGTAGCATCCACGGTACGTCAGCGACATCTCACCCATCTGTATGTGTACTTCCTCTCGTTTTCACGCCCAAAATAACCCTGCCGTCTCAGCTAGGGGAGGTACTCAACCAAGATTGCATGGTCCCTTGCTAATGTGAGCATCTCTTTTATCCCTTTCTTTACCTTCTTGTCTTCAGCTTCTGTTCTCTTCTTCATAGTAGAAAGCTTGGAGGGTTAAAGTGAATTGGAATGTAGAATGTAGAATGTAAGATCAATAGCATGGGTCATTTGATATCATGGATAATGCCTTGTATACCGCATCATACTTGGTAGGTACTTGATGAGTATGTCTCAATGTTGTACGACCCCAGGTTATATCACCGCGTCAGGACCATGCTTTGGAATTTTGGACGCGTCCGGAGGCTTCATCTCGTGGTGCCCTTTAAATTATGCTCCATCATATCAAAGACGTCAGTGGAACATGATACGTGATGCGTCGTCCTATTTCCAGATCAGCATCTGCGTTGATGGTAGTATGTACCGCAAAGGTGGGCAGGGTAGTTCACCGTTCGAGAAAGCCGCTGGGAATCAGTTCCACATCTAAGACTACCTTTATGGGATGGCTTGACCCTGGATCTGTCAGAGTCTCGATGTTTTCATCCTTAATCCGCATAGCCATTGCTCAATGTTGCCAGTGCCAGGGCGACACCAAGACTCCAGTCAACCGCGCGGCCTACAGGTGTTACGGAAGATGATCGACAGCACCGTCTCGTGGTGTTTTATCAGTGCCGGCTGCCCAAGCTGCCTTGGCCACACAATGATCTGGCCATGGAGACATGAACACGAAGGGCAGTCTTGACCGGTGAATTCAAAGTAGTACAAAGCGATTTTCCCACAGTGGGGATACACATCAGCCTGGTTTTCTGCTTTGGGCCAAGTACGTGCAGCAGCGCTCTCTTTGAACTGCTGGGTGCTCGGGACGCTACCAAGGCAGCACATGGCCTTGCGCTATTCCCAACAGGCCAAGTGTACCCCGCGTCTTTCTCAATATAAAAGATAGCCTCACCCATGGGTGCAAACAATTCTCTCCAGAATGCATCTCAGTCGTTCTTGCAATCTCTTGAAGCGTCCATTTCTTCGAATTGCTCTGCACCCCCCTTCAACCAATCAGCCTCACCGTCGCATAGTACCATGGCGAAACTGGAGCTTGGGCTTGAAGAGGACTGGCATAAGAAAGTCTTCGACGATGAGATAGTTGGGAAGTGGAAGCAGGAAGCTTGCACTATCCATCTCATCAGCGATGCGGCGTGGAATTGGTGTGTGACCGAACTTCGCGACAAGGCCCAGCGTTTTGAAGGGACCGGTCGGGTCCTTGTCCTCGATGGCGGGTCAAGATTGTCCAAGTCTGATCGGCGAGTGTCAGAGTCTCTCAGGCAAGAACTGAAGGACGCTATTAAGCCGTTACTCGAACGGCCTGATGGCGAGCGAGACTGGCACCCCGGCTCGGACGGCAAGGTGCTCAACCTTGTGCACCCATCTCTCTTCCCCCTCGTATTCGGGAGAACAAGGGTTCTGACCAACGGGGGCAAGGTTCCTCTGAACTTTACAGGTGTTGAAGTGTTTGAAGGTGCAGAGACCGTACCAGATCTCGCAGCCCTATCTCATGATTCACGTGGAATGGGTCATGAGGCTAGAGGCATGTGGTCCCGAAATTCCAGTGGCTTCCTTGCGAGGTCGAGTTTACCCAAGACACTGGCACCGAAGTTCACATCTCGTCCTACATCAACAATTTACATCCCGCACATCACGCAGCAGCATACAAGGTCATTGAGAAGATCATTGCGCTTGCAAGTAAGTGACTTCCACTGAATATAGTTCGGCTATCGCGGTGGTTTCTGGGTTTGCTGGTGCTCTTCAGGCATACTGTTGTCACACTCGGATAATTTCTCGCCTACCTACACCAAGTCCTTTGCTGAAGCAGTTCCAGTTGCACCTTGGAATGAAGTCCTCGTTTACGGGTACTACGGACGAACACCACCACGGATACGTACGTATGGAGCCGAATTCACTGGAGCCCTGCCGGAATGGTATGAGGTGCTTGACGAAATTACAAGAAACTGGGAATCCAAACCGGAGGCTTACGAGTCTGCTCGAAAAAGGGTGTTGGAATACAAGGGAAAATCTGAGACCGCCGATGGCTCCGCGGATGAAGAAGATCTGATGCAAGGGTCCGAGATCGACATTGAAGAATACGGACTCTCGGGTGCTATGGACGAGTTTTACCGACGAAATATCCGAAAAAACATCCACCCTGAGCCGGGAGTCTCGTTCTCCTATGAGCAGTGGAAAGCAGGGCTGACTGGCAATGCGGTCGTCGCCAAGCGGCTTAGAAGCTATGGGCTCCCCAAAGATCATGATTACTACTCCCTTCGCATCCAGGACGACTTCCGCGATGAAGGGTTGCAGGTGATCGTCAAGCTCTCCAGTATCGAGCTCACGCCAGAAAAGCCAGAATATGAGGGAGGGAATTGGCACATCGAAGGCACGCTAAACGAGCACATTGCAGCTACGGCTCTCTACTATTACGACGTTGACAACGTGTCAGAGTCGAGAATATCGTTCCGCACTTTAGCTAACTTGGAGGCCATGGATATGAGATATGCGCAGGGTAAGTGATGAGAGCTGAAACCAGCATCAGAGACTTAAAGCGGGTTGTGAAATTAACTACGTACCTCCATAGATGAACATAGACCCCTAGCTAAGATATTCGGCGTTACCTCCGGAAGCCTCAGGGATGAGCCACCCTCCCAGGATATTGGCTCCGTAACCACGCCTCAGGGCCGCCTTCTCGCCTTCCCCAACACCATCCAGCACAAGGTGGAGCTGTTCGAGCTGGTCGACAAGATGAGGCCCGGTCACAGGAGGTTCCTTGTTCTCTGGCTGGTGGACCCGCATTACCGCATCTGTTCAACACGCAGTGTGCCGCCGCAACAGGAATTATGGTGGGACAGCACTGAGGCTAAGGCGGAATCTCGCCCAGATGGTCTAATTTCTCTTGATGAAGCGAAGAGGTTGAGGCTGGAACTGATGGCTGAGCGGACAAGAAGTCAGGAACACATGGAAAAAGTGCCAGAGGCATATAACTTCTGTGAGAACTGATTCGAGCCTGGCTTGATGGTGACACTGAAATCGATGGTTGCCCCTTTTCTGGTTTGCAGCAGCTTGGTTATCACCGCAGGTGGAACCACTCAAAATTGGCCTTGTGATGCCGCATCCACGAGTCTCTGGTTCTCAATCGCGGACTCTACATAGTTAGGTAGCTATTTGGCAGCCGAATATGCTAGTAGTCTGTCGATCCGAGTGATTCATGGGGAGCAGCTAAGTCGTGTCACCCGCAAGTCAAGCCAACGCCCTTCTCCCCCCAGCCCCTCTTGTTTTCTTTAAGAAAATATTATTTATAGGTTTTGTATTGCCAAAGAGCAAATATTACAACCCTTATCCTGGCATAAAACACACTCTTGGTTGTCAGGAATGTTTGATTGTATTGCAACTGACTTCTGCCGACTTCCATGAAGAACTCTAAATAACTACTAGTAGCCTTGAACCGGGAACAGTGAATGCGCCTCGCAATTGAATTATTATATACCCACCCAGCTTGTTTAGTTTACCTACCCAGCTTCTACCTTCCGCCTCCTAAGTATAAGGAATCATATATATGGCCTATTATAACTTCTTATGCCCCCCTTTAAAATCCCTGCCTTAGTAACCCTTAACACGCCCTGGAGCTCCTTAATCTCAGCCCCTCTATATGTTTAGAGGAAGCCCCTCCTTAAAGCCCCTCTGCACAGCCCCTCTGTGAAGGCCCTCTGCGAAGGCTCTCCGCGTACTTAGAGAAAGGGCCTCCCACGCGCTTAGAGGTGCGTTCTCTGGGCATGTGGAGGGGCATTGACGCGGAGTAATTTAGAGGGCACTGGAGGTATAAGATAATATAGAAGGCTGCACGCTTACTGGGTCGGCGAATAGGGAAAAGCTGGGTAGGCGTACCTTGACAGTGGAAATGAGATCGGAAATTCGCACAGCAAAAAACGGAAGGTACACAGGTACGCTTCTGACCCCTGCGCTGCAGCCAATCAGAGCGCCCCATTCAACTACACTTGACCACCCATACCACTCACACCAGTGCTTTTTATCTCCCAGACCTGCAGACCTGCCATTCCTCTTTTAGCCACCAAATAACACTCCCTCGCCAACCATTCACCACTTATGATACCGACTAGATCTTCTTACGATCAATTGTTTTACCATCAAAAATACTTTTTTATCTGTCAGAATTGAATTTGCTGGTGTTACAGCGATGGCATAGGTTCCCAACTATACCCACCTTGAGGCATAATGGCAGACGGATTATTATAACTGGAATACCTAAATTACTGCTATAAATGGCTGCTAACCAGCACTTTCTAGCCCTCCTCCCTTCCTATAATTCTTCTATGATGGATATAATACTTACTCCAACCTTAAGGCTGAATTAGATATTGCCATAAAGTCTGCAGGATTTATGATATTAATCTAAAAGTTAGGGTTAGGCTGGGTATATTTAGGGTATTACCAGGGCAGTTAATAACCCTTAACCGCCATAATAAATAATACTATAATGATAAAAGCAGGCTGTAGATAGAAAGCACTAGCCTATACATTAAAGGCAATAGTAGGCAAATGGAAGCTTGTAATTCACAAGGGTATATATACCCACTACGGCCCTTAAGAAGTAGGGGAAGCCTAGCATAGCTGGGTAAAGCTAACAGACTTATAGCGCAAATTCCTCGCTTGTACTGCTAAGGATCCCTTAATAGTGAAGCTAAAGAAGCTTGAGTAAGCACTCTGATGGCAATATCCTAACGTCCTTATAGGACCAAATACAATGAAGGTCTGGCTGGCTACTTGGCGGAAGGAGCAGCAAGGGATCTACACTCTAATATAAGCCTCTCTAGACTTACTTAAGAAGAAGGGATATTAATATTGCTTTGCTACTAATGGCGAGAACAATGTTATAGGCATCTTTTGGTATATAAACGATTAGATGGCGTGAATCTAAGAGAATCACTTCACGCACTCCCTCTCGCTTAACTATATATACACAATAAACAACAAGAAGATACCATACTTCCAAGGCACTTATGTAACCCATATAAGGAAGAACTTGCCCCTATTTTAAGGCATTATCAATGGCAAGAAGGAACCCAACTTCTGGTGGCTTCTTGAGCAAGTTTATGAGCTCCTCCGCTATTGCCAAGCTGATGACCCGATGGTCTGTATAACCGACTATGATACTACTCTAATCAACGCCCTAAGCCACGAATTCCCCCAAGCATATCACCAACTATATATCTTCCATATCAACATAAATATTACCCTAAATATTGAGAAGAAGTGGAAGAAGCTACAGGCAATAGGGGAAGAAGAGGACAAATCAGAGGATGAAGCTAGGGAGGTGGAAGATAAGGAATTGCTTAATGGTCCCAAGAGAAATAAGGCTATAATACCCGCGAGGGTTCCTAATCTAGAGGATATCCCCTATACTCGCCAGGCTCTATTTAACCTACTGAAGATTATAGAGTTCTTAACTAATCGTTAGACTTATAATACGGCTTGGTAGCACCTTTAAGAGAAGTTTGCAGATTAGGCAGTAATTATCAACTATCTCCAGACCTAATATGTTAATAAGGAAGAGAAGATTGTTGCTAAATGGGCTGTGCATAAGACCTACAAGATCCTCAACTTTAACTTATATACAACCTCCTCTATAGAAGCTATATATTGGAAGCTGAAGGTCTATTTTAGCCATAGGATAGGCAACATTCTATACCTGATTGAGGCTGCTAATGAGATAATTCTTAATAGTTCTTATGCCTTATGCCTTAAGAAAGCCCATTAGAAGACATACTTACTAGAGAAGTTTAACGGGCAGAAGTGGTTGGGCAAGCTTCCGCTTTAAGTTATGTAGGCTGCCCTTAACCTGCTTGCAACGGAGAGAATTTCCGCTAAGCGTATACATTAAGGGAAGATCCCATAGGGCAACTGCTCGCTAGTTACATGCAATTGCCCTATTTATACTTAATTTAGCTTGCCCTATGCAAGCTGAATTATAGAGAGATTGGAGGCTAAGTTGCCCCTAATAAAGGAGGATATTTATAAGTTTTATTGGCTAGATTGCGACCTCTCGCTCGGAAACCCTCTCCTTCTAGTCCTCTCGCTTAAGAAGGTTACTACCACGAAGGGAAGATCTTATAATGAGAATACGTTTAGTAAAGATAAAGAAGGAATCCTTACTAAGCGTAGAAACGCTATAATAGGCAAGAAGACAACTTTAATAACCACCAGTCTGGGTAGTAGGGCAGGCGATAAGACAACGGCGACTATGGCTTCCATGCAATAAGTTAACTCAGCATTCGAGTGGAATGATGAGACCCTCCAGTCCCTTAACCAAGAGGACTCCTATAGTAGGAAGAACTAGCGAGAAGCAGTCTAACGGGACAAGTAATTGGAGGCAGGGCTTATAAAGCCAGCCACTTATTAGCTTTCAAAGCGATGATTTGCAGCCTTATCAGCCTTGCCAGCAGCAACAACTATAACACCCGAGCCAGTAGCCAAGAAGCGCTATACGAGCGCTTGTAAGATGGTTAACTAGCTGCTATGGGTAGATCTAACTATAGAGGACCTTATTGGTGATGAGAAGGAGACCTAGGAGGAGATTTAGGTGCTTAGATTGGTTAAGGAATGCCCCATTAGATGAGGAAAGAAGTAGTAAAACACTAGGGAAGAAGAAACAATAGGGGCAAGCAGAAATAATAATAGTGGTATTCAGATATAGTGATAGATGTGTAGTTAATAACTGTGTATTATTGATTTATATGGCAAATGGGTGGTGTAATTTAACGTTAGCGCATAGGGGGTGCACTTGTACCTGTGTACCTTCCGTTTTTTGCTGTGCGAATTTCCGATCTCGTGGAAATTAGGTAACACAGTGTAATGTGTGTAGCAAAAGCCGGCCGCATGGACGAGTGCGAAGGATGTTTCGTTGCGATGCCATTGCTCCTATTGCAATTACTCATGAAGCTCGATCTGGGTGCGAATCTCTCTGGAGGAAGCGTGTAACCTACAGCTGCGGATTTGCAGCGACTTTCTGTGAAAGACTGACTGATTGGTGCCCTCGATTACGACAACTCACGTGCTAACGGCGTATGCTCTGGAGGGTAGGTCTCGCCGGGAGTACCCCCAGAAACTGAATGCCGGACGCCGTATTCAGCTTGGCTCTTAATATCCTCGGAGTTTCTTTCTCATTTTTTTCCAATGCCGGCCCGGTGGAAGCACCTAAGGTTTTCGTCCGTTGTATGCCACCTGGTCATGTCAATATGGAAACTCCGGGCCAATCTCACTACACACCACCTTCACGTAGGCGCAATCTCTGTAAACACTCGTGATTGGCTTCGCGCTAGAACACGCCCGAGGCCACAATTTACAGTCAGACGTGCCGCGAGCTGGGCATGTCCGTACCCATGAATTGATGTGTCACCATTTAGTTTATCAGTTGTACCTGACCCTGAACTGGACTCAGAAGTACTAGTAACTTGAATATGTTGATTTGTAGGGACAACGAGATATGACGGCCAAGAAATTCGCTAGAATACTGTAAAGAATTCTGGGCATAAACAACTGGAAGATCGAGAAAGATCGAATGTGATTCCCCGGTGTCCAAGTTCCACTCCACGGCTAATCCTGGCGTGTGACTTAAAAGAAGGTAGCAAAAGCTCATTGTCGAGCGACAATAAACAATAGTCTTGCCCAGAGCTTCGGTAATAAAAATGGTGGTTTTTGCCAATCTAGCTAGCGTACTCTATGAGTGCAAGTCCATAAAGACGAAACCTTCAGAATTGCATCATGGAAAACTCCAGCCGTTGGGGCCTTGGCTGAAAACCTTATTACCCACCTTCATTCGCACTGCCTGTCTGGGTGGTGCGAGGACTCGCCTGGCAAACACTCATGAAACAAATCTTGATACGCGCACTTTTTATTCATCTTTCGATAATGTAGGTACACACAATTATAACTTGTACGTCATTTAGCGGCAGTCTTGAAATCCCCTGAATTGCTTGGTCAGGCTGTGCGGCTGATCCAGCTAATTTTGACTGAAACCCGATTTCGAAGTTTCTTTGAAAAGAGCCGGACAATAGACCTAGGGCGTAGGGGCCAACAGCCTCCAGATGAGAAATGCAAATTGACTCGTTCGCGATACCAGATGCGGACTGCTGAGACACTAGGAGCTCATATGGGGGGGCACATGGCCCAGCGCAGCCGTGGTCCGCCGTCGATCAGGGACATGATTCGTGCGTGAAATTACCACTCTACTTGCAAATGCGTGCAATGTCTCCCCCCTAACAAATCCGCTGGCTCGGGACATGGGCTGGGTCGGGACCTACCGATCTCGAAATGGGAATCTTGAGACTTCTCGCTTCCCAGAGCCGCATCAAGGGGCAGCGTCAACTTCAAACATGGCTGGAATAAGGTTATTCGGGCACTCCAGCAGCCCGTCACCGGGCGCCCCTGGTATCCCTTTCCTTTAACAAGCCTGCTGGCACCCGTGACAGCACGCGGGATCGTCTCATCTTTCTTGACAGCGCTCCTTTTCTATTCTAAACCAACAGTCACTCATTTCTTTGCTGGGTACTCGGCCCCACGTTCCTTTCGTGCGCAAGAAGGAAAAAAAAAATATCATCAATATGTTCTCTCAACGCCTTCTCACCCAGACCACCCTGGTCTCACTCGCGTCGCTGGCGGCGTCGCAGTCTCCTATCCAGTTCGACGGGCGTGTTCCTGCCGGCACTCAGCTTTCTGCTTTCGACGCAACGAATGCCCTGTTCAACCCGAAAAATGTGTTTGGCGCGAACCTGACCTTCAGCAAGCTCTTGCAGCTTCCCGATGTCGCCCCATCTCTCTTTGACGTAGGCACCGTCCCCCTGGAGGTCACTATCAAGTATGCTCATCTCATACACCCCAAATATCAAGTCAAATCTGATGGAGTCTCATTAACACTCTGTGCAGCGACGAATCCATTTTCGCCCCCAGCGCAACAAATGTTCAAACGGGCTTCCGCCGTGCCGAGCTTCTCCCTGCCAGCAATAATGGCACAGACCCGTCTACCCTGGGTGTGAAGAGCCTCCACTTCAGTCTCATGAAGGACGCTGCTCGCCCGCTCAACCTCTCACACGAGTACCAACTCACATTCGTGGAGAGCGCCGACTTCAGCACCAACCAGTTCGTCCTCAAGACGGGCACCATGCTGGACACCGCCACCCAGGGAGGTGTCGACCCGGACAGCCTCATCCTGTTCGGCAACGTCAAGCAGAGCAAGATCCTCTTCAATGCCGCCTTCACTGAGGGTGTCTTCCACAACTTCGGACTGACCCTGGACTTCAACGCAAAGTAAGTTACCCTCTTGAGATGGGATAGGCACCAATTTTCTAACCGCAAATTCCTACAGCACCACCCAGGTCTTCTACTCTACCGGCAACGACCCCCTCGCCCAGGTCACCGAGCCCCTGCCCAACGACATCAGCGGTCAGGGCCAGTACCACTTTGGCGTCCTCAAGAAGGGCCTCGGCGGCGGTAACGACATCACCAAGCTGGGCGTGCAGCCCTCTGGCATCAACGAGGGCATCATTTACGGTGGCATCTTCCAGGAGGACACCTCCGCCAGCACCATCTCCCTGGCGCCCCAGGGTGCTGCTGCCGGCAATGCCACGGCTGCCCCCGTCGACGCCTCCGCCGGTTGCACCAAGAAGAGGTCTATCGGTAGAGTTGCTGGTCGCCTGCAGTATGAGCGCAGGACTTAAGCGAAAGTGGTCCTTGGGGGCCCAAGCCTTTGGCCCGAGAAGACACGGCCGTGTCATGTGATTTTATCCAATCTGAATAGCGCTCGAGCAGCTATCACATGAAAATATACTGTGGAGTCAACAAACAATGATTCTTCTTGGTAGACCTGCAGCCATTGTGCCTGATCGTTATTCATAGGCACTTCTAGAGCCTTGGCCGGCCAGAACGGACGGATCACACCGTAGGACAATGAAGGTATGACATATTGACGGTTATGCTCTACATCTCTTTTTCTAATACGACCTGGTGACGAGCGCGTTTGAGAATTGAAGGCTTGTCTTGCTGCCCATAAGTCTTCGGCTATGGCCTCGAAGCACGCCTGTACGCTTTGAGACTCAATTGTGACAGGTTGCTGAAGTCTCACCAGTATTTAACACCGGTGCTGACCTCTCATTCTCAATACCGAGACATGATTGCTAATATATTACCACGGTAAACATTGTCTTCATCGCCTGGCAGAAGTTAAATCTACCCTGGCAGGCCGTTCGCCGCGATGGTTGGGAGGAATATCGTCATGCGGAAAGTCGCTGATTTGTACCGATTCGGAGGCTGCGAAGTAACCATAAGAGAACAACATGCTGGAGTCGATCAGCATATTTTATGACTAGGTGTTCTTTTCTTTGAGTCATAAATCGGGTTAGCTCGCGGTCTTGCTGGCAGTTTTGGTAGTCCCGCGTTGAGTCATTGAGCCACACGTGAGAAAGTCTTCGACTAAGATGTTATTAGGGAATTCCAGAGCTATAGGCGGTCCTGCTGGGTAACGGGGAGGCCAGTTATCAATTAATCTTTTATTTACCTAATATAAGGGTAATAGTAGGCTACTTCCCAGTATAATAATAAGTCTTGTTAGTAAGTTGGCTCTTAGAGTAGAAGAAGGTTATAGGTTTAATCCCTTGTTATACCAGGTGGAAAGCCCATGTCGGGGCCCTGGGAGCTCGCGGATGGGTGAAACCTGGTATCAACTGAGCAGATCACCATGGACTCTCGGGTGGCCTAAAACATGTCCACCTAAGAGTCCTTGATTGAGCTTTCAGTAACGACGTAGATCAAGCAGAGCTGCAGGTATGAATTAAGGCAATTGTCTTGCATACAAAGAGAGAAAAGTATTAATCTTGCAATATACCTACTTTAATGGCAAATGAATTGTATTTCAATCCATACGCTATGAAGAAAGCGGCGAGTGCTCCGACGGAGCTCATCGGCAAGTGCTAAGTGTTGAAAGAGATGCCTATTAGCGAGAGCTCATTATACATGAGATAATCGAGGGATTGCGCTCACATTGAACCGTTTTGGCCTTGTCATTCTCGTCTGAGAAGCGCCAAGGGCTGAGAGATAGTTCGATGGACTCACTGGAGTGCAACATCCCCTCAGTGGTTTCGGGCCTCATAGAGTGGCTTCCTGGATTCAACAATCGAGGGCTGAAATCATCTGCAGGTGTTTGGAATACCTCAACTTCTTTCTAAAAGAGGTTGAGTAGCAGTCCACGAGTGAGGCCATGTATTAAGAATCACGAGTCGGTGGGAATGGGTTCGGCTGAAGGGAGAAATCACCACAAAAGCAAGCTGCTCAAGATTGATTCGAGAGGTCATCCGGCCTGCGCCGATTATCAGGACACGTAAGGTTTTTCGTCTCGATTGTGTGCAAGCAACTTCCTCTGCCTTCGTGCGATATCAGTGGTAGTATTCGGCAACTAAACACAAATAACTACGTACTGAGAAATTAGCAAACACCAGCCTCACGTCTTTCTCTCATTCTATATCATTGATATGGAGACGTTTACCGCGCGAACCAAGTTGAAACTCTCAAATGTGAACTGAAACTTCTCTGTTAAGTTATGTGTTGGATTCCTAAGTTAGATACAGCGCTACCGAACAGATACTTTGACTTCAACGCCCCTCATATCCTGTGGATTGCGCTCAGTAGCATGTGGAGCACTCCGAGACTTGTAGACGGAGCACAAATCATTGATCCTCACAGCCCTTGTAGTCTAAAACAAGCGGCATTCATCACCTCATAGTCATTAGCGCGCAACCTTGATAGGATAGTCACATGCAAGACAGCTTTAAATTCTCAACAATGACTGAGTGAATATGGTTCGCGGCAGACATGTGAGAATAAAACTGAATGAATATTCCACCGTGTATTAACAAGCAAATGGTATCTATGCTAAACAAAGTCCAATACAAAAGCCCATGCCCTATAATACAACCCTCTGAGTGCTCACAAAATGCTTTCAGCCCGGCACCCAACCCCCATACTCGGCTGGGCCACCTTCTGCTTGCTAACCAGATTTACACTTCCTCCTTGGATGCAGACATTGGACTCAAATTTCTAAGCTCCACAGGTCAGATCACCGGTGGCCTGGTCAAACGAGCAGCGGTCGCTGTAGGTGTAGCTCAACTAGAGGCAGACGTGGTTAGTTCCCGAGGGTTCAAGAGACGCGCGGCCGGAGGCAGAACAGATGGGGATTTTGACTCACGTTGATGAAGCCATTATCACCCTGCGTGTAAAATTGGTTGTTCGCAGTCATGAACATGCAGTCATAGCTAAAGAGAGAACATTAATCAGCCTGGCTGGATATAGTGGCCGACAGCCGACAATGAAAGCCGGGGCAAACGAAAAAGAGACCACCTACTCGGTGTTGAGCTGGCCCAGCTCCAGTTTCGCCGACACCAGGCCGTCCATGCCGGCGGGGTCCTTGAGCTGGTACGCCTTGTTGTAGCAGATGGCGGCGGGGAACTTCTGGTAGTCCGGGTTGCGCGCCCACATCTCGGCGGTGGTCTTCTTGGAGAACTCCTCGCGGGCCTCGTTCCACTTGCCGAGGTTGGCGATGGTCTCGGAGCCGATCTCGATGGCGATCTTGGTCAGGATGGCAGCGCCCTTGACGGCGGCGATGCCCAGGACGACCACGACAGCACCCGCGCGCCGCTGGAGGGGCCCCGAGGTTTGCTCCTCTGGCGCCGGCGCGACGGTGAACTTCCCATCGGTCCCCTGCGAGAAACCGGTGTCAGCATGTGGGATGAAGTGAAGGCGGCTGGGATTAGGAGGAAGGTTTTTACCTTCTGACCCGTCAGATCAACGGTGGTCGAGGGGGGGATGTTGGCATTGGGAGGAGCGTCTGACGCCTGAGGAGCAGGGGCAGCCAGGGCGGAGGCGCAAAGGGCCAGCTGGACAACGGCGGAGAGGGTGAACTTCATGGTGGATGACTTTGGTGGGAACTGACGTGTCAAGATAAAGAGATGAGGCCTGAAAAGACTGGAGTATTGGATTATTGTTGGTGACGAGGCTTGGTGGGATGCTCTGGACTATACGAAAAAAAGAAAGGAAGACATTGTCTTCTTATATTCTTCGTCGTGGACCGACCCATCAGAGCCCGGTGATGATGTCCAATTCTATGGTTCTAGTTCCTGGGCACCATCACCGCAGTACGTACAGGAGCAATCGTGGGCCGTGTAGTTGGGTCGTGAAGGTGAGATGAAGCATATCTCAAGCGGTCTTCCCTACATCATATCATCATGCGCATGGGTGCCTCTCATAGCCTACCTTGGCGACAAGAATCGAAGTCGGCTGCGCTCCGGCCGCCTGGGAGGCACCCACAGCCCTGCGATGTCGTTTGTGCCCCAGATGGGACGAACATCACAACGCCCCCTGGCAGGATAAACAGCGCTGCGCCTCGCCATTGAGATTTACCGTAGACGTACTCACCCCTGATGAGCCGTTGCACCCCGTGCCGGCCCTTTCCCAGCACCATCCCGGGCCGCAACCAGAGGAACAGCGAAGTTTGTCCAAGTATCGTTGTTTCACTTGACCGTTGCCAATCGGAATTCGCGAGCCAAGGGGGATCATCACCCCAGCCGACAGGGGAGCCACGGCAGCCGGTGAGGCCTCAACTATGCGGCTGAAATGCAGATCTGGCTGTGGTGGCCAATCGGACTGTCCCTCCTGCCGGGTCTCGATCCCTTGAGCCGTCTGTCCGAACCCTCGGGTCTGGTTTCAATGACAGGTCATTGACAGGTCGCCCTCTACTGCCATCCACGACTTGTGGCAGACGGCGTCAGAGGCCGCGTGACAGTCACGGGACCTTCAGATGCCATCCGAAGTCTTCCGAACTAGAAGCGTTGGTCAAGCCATCTGGCTGAGGCATAGCCAACCGAAATATACATCGCGACAAGGCGTCAATTATATCCATGTTGCGGGATGGATAATCCGTAATCGAAAGTCTGGTGACGTGTGGGCCAAGCCACGAGAGGAGGGCGAACCCATGTTGAAGCTACAGGGAGAATGAATGCACCCACCCACCAAGCGTTGTTTGTGGCCTCATATAGTTAGTGGCTTTCCTGGGTACAACAGTGCCTGAGCTCGCGACCATTGTTAGTCCCTCCCCATGTTACCACCACGTGGTCTTCTGGCTCGTGATCATAAAAGGGTGCCACTGCAATAGGAAGTGCCTTTGGTGCTGATCCCACGCTACTGTATCAAGTTAAGGTTAAATTCACCTTGCTTGCTCCACTGCAACGGTCCGCCGACATCCAGGCACATATGGGCGTACCTACCCAGTTACCTCATTATACTATCTCGGGTATAGCGGCCGTACAGTTGCATTGTATGCGGCGATCGATCTGCAAGCATCTTCCCGTACGACCTGGTCTATGATTAGAGAAGGCCGAAGGTTCAGAGACAGCTGACATGCAATTGCCGTGGCGCACTGTGGACGATTCAACAAGTTTGCACCGTCTGATTCTTCTTGCGTGTTTGAACCAGAAATTCGATGCTCCCGAACAACCGTAACCGCGCCGCCATGGATCAACTAAACCCCGCCCCAGGTAAGGGAGATGGATAGTATCCCAAGGAATACAACGTGGCCATGTCCTACGCAAGGTCAGCCGATTTGCAATTGGGAGAAATGCATTCCGGAGAGAGACCCCCATGTCTACTTGTCAAGAGCCGCTTGAGATTTTAATAAGCCAGTCGCGTTTCAGCCCCTTTCCAAGGCTACCTAAGTACCAGTGTTTCCCGTCGATCACTTCCGTCGGGACCATCCATGGTCTGGGCCTTCCTCGTCATCGATACTCCAGATACGTATAGCACGGCAATCCGGATAGCCATCGCGTCTCCACAATTCTCCGTGTCCTGCGATGCTTCGGAGCCTTATTGCGGCAGCCGACGAGGTCGCCTCTGGGGCAGAGGACGCTTTTGTCACTCCAGCCAAAGTCGCGGCAGTACTGTTGCCGGGTGGGCCCCTTGCATTTGCTATTACGCAGTCGGCGCAGCTGGACGCCTTCTATGGCAAGCAGTAACCTCCATCCACGATGATATCGGTTCCGGTGGTGTAAGAAGCCGCATCAGAGGCAAGGAACAAGTAGGCTCCCTTAAGCTCGTGGACTTCACCCTCACGGCTAGGGATGGGGTGTTAGTGGCTTGCCGATCCCCCTGCATCCCACTCGCGATAGTTAGGTGAGACTTACCCCATGGGGATCTTGTCTTTCCAAATTTTCTTGGTGTCCTCGTCGATGAACGTCGAGATCTCGGTGGCGATATAGCCCGGGGAGACGGCGTTGGCGCGGGCGAAACCGACCCACTCAACGGCAAGCGACTTGCCTAAGGGGTATGATCTCTGTCAGATAATTTGCTTCCCATACGACGAGGGCCACAAGGGTAGGGTGCGGCTTTAGTTGGCAACAGGACTCACACATATGGCTCACACCAGCCTTGGCCGCGTTGTAAGCCGCCTGCAGCTGCGGGACATTGACAATATGCCCCGACATGGACGACGTGGCGATGAAGCTGCCGCCGCCGTAGCCCTCGAGCCTGTTGCCAGCGAGGTCGGCGCCCGTCTCCCTCTGCCGCCTCCATATCCTGCCGCACGTGCGCGCGCAGTAGAAGACACTGTCGAGGTCGTTGGTCACGACCTTGCGGTAGTGCTCGAGCTCCCCGTCGACGGCGGGGCCCTGCGTCCAGGGGATGCCCGCGTTGGCCACGAAGACGTCGAGGCGGCCGTTGAACTCTTTGATCTGCGTGGTGACGGCCGCCTCGACCGCCTCGGCCGAGGTCACGTCCACTTGGTAGGCGCGGCCTGGGGCGATGTCAGCTGTCTTGTTGTCGACGGGCTGGCGGAGTTGGTTTGTCAAATGGGTCGTCCATCCAGGGAGCACCTGCTACCTACATTTCACGCCGTATTCAGCCTCGATCTCTTTTGCACGCTCGATCGCCTTGGCGTTGCTGTTATACCAGATAATCACGTTCGCGCCCGCCTCAGCGTACGCGTGGGCGACGCCCAGGCCGATACCAGCGCCGGCGCCCGAGACGATGGCCGTTCGCCCTTTTAGGGAGAAGAGGTCGAACACCTTCGTCTTTGAAGACGCCGCTGACCGTGATGACAGATGTCAGCCACTTCGCCTGACTGAAAAAAATAAATATGATGGACGTTTCTCACCTGTGACATCGTGCGTGAACTTGCCGTCCTTCATGGTGATTGTATGCTATCACTAATATGCCTCTCAAGGCCAGTTGTTGTATATGCTCTCACGCTCAGATGGCCGGGCCTCGTGAGATGTTTATACAAGCAGTCGACGCTGACTCGCGTCGGCCACAGATAGGCGCGGCCGAGATGCCACGATGCCATTTCGACGCAGAGGCGGGGAGGTCCACTTTGGCTCAGACTAAGAAACAGGAAATTCCCAGAGTCCTGGTCCGCCTTTATGCCAGAAAGGGAAGTTCCGTCGAGCCCGGAGGTGTTCTCGCCAAAACATCCATTTTTTTAGCCCAATTCACCGCATGGCGCTACGCCGTTGGAAGATGCAAAGACCACAAAGTAGACAATCGCGATCACCTCCAACACCGGCAATGTCACCAAGGCTGTTCGAAACATTGTTGCTATTGTCCTTGTCCGTGCGGCGCTGCGTCACTTATTTGAGTTTCCTGCTGTGCTGGGACGGATTTTCACAAATTCTCTGTGCGCCTACGTACCGGACAAAACTTCTCGCATGCGATTTCATTTTCCCAGCTCACCGAACAAACCGGAAACATAATGTGGGGCTGTTCAAGCTGCAGTAAAAAAACGTGCCAACCCAGCCAGTGCGGTGTTTCGTGCGACACAGAACCTGGGTGGAACACGTGTATGCTTCTTGAAGAAAGGCGTGAAGATGGGTAGCGCGAAAGATGGCTACTGCCCTCCTGTCAAAGCCCGGGTCCAGTCGAATTTCCTCCACCTCTTCTTGAAGGCCTCCGCGCGCGGATCTCCCCGACTCCATCTTCCCTGCTTCTTGATATTGTCCGGCTCGCAGTCTAGCATACCTCCGATGATTTCCCTGGCAAACAGGTCACCCCTCGGCCACCTCGACGAGTCCTCTACAATGTGCCCCAGCCCGCCGTCGATTGTGAACCACACGTGGAAGTACGGCATTTCCTTTGCTATGCTCCTGCGGAAAGCGAGCTTGCCGGCGCCCTCCTTCGCCTTCTTGGCAGTGTCTATGAGTTTCTTGTGCTGGCTCCACTCCTCCTCGGTCGCGAGAACTGCCTCGCGGAAGAAAGCAGGCGCTGTATCGCCCAGATCCCACGGGATGGGAACCGCAACTAATGCGGCATGCAGTCGGCGATGAGGCGCGGCCGCGTTTTCGTAGAAGAGGACCTCGCGGCCCTGTTCGTGGTACAGTCTCGTGAGGCTCTTCATGAAGTTGCGTATTTCCTCCCACTCATCGTCGTCGCACTCAAGCAGGTTCGTCCTGTGGCTGATGGGTACCACGACGGCTCCGCCTTCCGCGCCCTTGAGTTCTGGCTCGGTGGCCAGCGTCAGGTACACCCGCGTCCCAAGTGCAAGGATGGGCGCAATGGGCATGTCCTGGGGCGGCTGTCGGTCCTCGTGATGACACAGCGGGCAGGTGTCGAGAACCTTGTTCATCTTTTGATACTCGTTCACGGCCATGTTCTTGAGGTTGATCTCGGACTTGTGCACTCGCTTGGCTAGCTTCTCGGCATTCTCGTCGAGATACTCCAAGTCATCGTCAAATTTGGTATCCTTGGCAATGCGCTCTGCAAGCCGGGCGCCTTCGCCGCCTGCTTGGCCCCTTGTGCGCCGCTCCTCGCGGACCATGTCGTCGATGCTCATATCCTCGTTCGCTTCAACTGTGCCGCGCTCTCGGCCGCGTTTGTTATCGACGGCCTTCACCTCGTTCCTCGTTCCTGCAAGCATCCGACTATGCGTGGCGTCCAGCACAACCGCCTTGTCTCCGCTCGCTGTGCCGTTGAAGCGTGCCAGGGCCGCATTGTACTCGGCTTCGAGTTTCGAAGCGTCTGGCGCTTTCCGTAGTTTCGCTTTCATTACTTGTGCGCGCATGCGGTTGAGAGTGGTCTGGTCGACGGGTGGGACGGCATCATCCATGACAGCCCCTTGCTGTGGTTCATCATCCTGCTCATAGAGCTCTTCTTTCGTTGGCGGACGTGTCTTGGCCATGCGTTCTCGATATAGATCTCCAGTGGGCTTTTCTGCGCCTTTGTAGCCCTCTCCGTAGACCTTGCGCCTATCCATTTCGGTTTTCTCCTCCCGCGCGTTGTCAAAATCTCTCAGACTCCCGAAACGCTCCTCACCAATTTCGTCCGCGGATTGGCCAGTATGTTCTGCTGTCCTGTAAACCGCGTTCAGCTTGGTCATCCGCCACTGGGAGCCTTCGTCGCCGAACGTATAGTCAACCTCGTTCGTCAGCCCATCAAGATCGTTGGCCCCGGCACCGCTGGCACCTCCCAAGCCTGTGTTCAGCTCCCTGTGATGAATGACTCGTTCCGGGACTTGTTTGGGAGGCGGCGTCTTCTCCTTCTTTCCGCGATGAATGTAGTCGATGTCTATTGCGCCGGTCATCCAGGAGTCTCTCTCCAGCGGGGCAGCCTCGTCTCGAGGGACCTCTTCGTCCGGTAGAGGAAGCTTCTCCTTCGGATCTGTGGAGGCAAGAAACCCTGGCTCTTCGTCTCCAGCCTGGTCCCTGTCCTTGTGTCTGTGCCGATGCCTCTTGGAGTCATCTTCGCCTTCTTCTTTCGAGTGCCGAGATCGCTTGTGCCGATGGCCCTCATCGTCAGACCCGTGGTCCCGGGAGCGATGATGTCGGCTTCTGTGGCTGTCCCTGTCCCTGTCCCTGTCCCTGTCCCTGGTCCTTTCCTTGCCATGCCTATTATCGCGATCCAGATCATGTCTCTCTGGCGACCTCGAGCTTCTATGGTGGTGGCGATGCCTGTGCTTCTTTTCGCGTCTCTCTGAACGCTCCTGTGCCCGTTCCCTTTCGGCCTTCTCAGCGGCAAGCTGCTTCTCGAAATCATCAAGCCCGTCCATTGCATGCGTACCGGACGAATTGACCTAGACCAAATTTCTGACAGCGCTCCTCTAAGTTATGTGGGTGGATGGTTGAGAGCTTCAGGCGGGCATCGCTAAGTGATGAATATCTCAGGATTCAGGGTGTGACGTGATGTTCCAGATAGATGCTCACAGCAAATACTAGACCACAGCACAGGGTAGGTAGCTCCAGAATCAAGGCCGCTCCAGGGCTGGTCTGTCAGCGGCAGGCAACTGGAGCTAGGGCCCCCACGGTGACATCGGTGGTGCGTGCCCCGCTGACAACTGGGAAACTTTTCATGTGAGTTTAGTTTCCCCGGCCACGACAAGCGACTATCCCACCTACCAGACCTTGTTGTAGTGCCCTAATAAGGCGAGCAAAGACAATGGCATCTTCTTCAACAGAACCAAACACTCAGCCTGGCGCAGAAAATGGCCAGCAGCCAGTCGCCATCGTTTGCGTCGGCATGGCCGGGTCAGGCAAGACGACCTTCATGCAGCGCATCAACGCCCACCTCCATGGGAAGAGGGACCCGCCCTACGTGATCAACCTCGACCCAGCGGTGCTGAACGTCCCCTTCGACAGCAACATCGACATCCGAGACAGCGTTAATTACAAGGAGGTCATGAAGCAGTACAACCTCGGCCCGAACGGCGGCATCCTCACGTCCCTCAACCTCTTCGCGACCAAGGTCGACCAGATCCTCGGCCTCCTCGAGAAGCGCACGCAGCCAGACCCTGCCAACCCGAACAGGAAGCCGATCAACAACATCCTGGTGGATACGCCTGGTCAGATCGAGGTGTTTGTGTGGTCCGCCTCGGGTACCATCCTGCTCGAGAGCCTGGCCTCGAGCTTCCCGACCGTCATCGCGTACATCATCGACACGCCGCGCACGAGCTCGACGTCGACCTTCATGAGCAACATGCTCTACGCGTGCAGCATCCTCTACAAGACGAAGCTGCCCATGATCCTCGTCTTCAACAAGACCGACGTCAAGGACGCCAGCTTCGCAAAGGAGTGGATGACCGACTTCGAGGCCTTCCAGGCCGCGCTCCAGGATGACGAGAACCGCAACGCCTTTGGTGGGGCCGAGGGCGGCGGCGAGGGCGGCAGCGGGTACATGGGGAGCTTGCTGAACAGTATGAGCCTGATGCTCGAGGAGTTCTACGCGCACCTGAGCGTCGTCGGCGTGAGCAGCATGACGGGCGCGGGCGTCGATGACTTCTTCGAGGCGGTCGCCGTCAAGGCCGAGGAGTTCAAGAGGGACTACCAGCCGGAGCTGGAGAAGAAGAGGAGGGAGAGGGACGAGGCGAAGCGGGCGGCGAGGGAGAAGGAGCTGGACAAGATGATGAAGGGCATGTCCATGGCTGGCCTCGCCACGGAAGAGAAGAAGGACGGGGATGGCGACATCGACGCCATCAGCGACCAGGACTCGGAAGAGTATGATGATGACGAGACAGACCGTCATGGTCTGCAGGCGAGATATCAGGCGGCGATGGAGGGCGGCGAGGAGACTCTCAGCCAGGAGGCCAGCTTTGCCAAGTTCTTGCACCAGCAGCAGAAGCAAGGCTAGCCGATGGGAAGGTTGTATGGTTGTTGCGGTATTTGTCCCTGTTTGGGCGAGTTATGTTCATCAAAATTGCATATCAGGGCGGGTCTACTCTCGGCGCAGGGGGTGCGCATCTGGGTGGCGTTCGGTTTAGGGTCTTGATACCATCAGAAATTGTCTAGAAAATTCATTCGCAAGTCATTTACGCCTCAACTCCAGATGATCAAGTGCTCTGCCCGTCTTGGTATTGTCGACCAGCAGCCCCTTTTGATCCCGTTGCTTCTCCGTACATCCTAGTACCGTGGTATGCCGCGTGAAACCCCTCCTTATCACTCCAGATGGAAACTCGATGGCCTTCGATCCTCGCCGGGGTACGAACTGCGAGTCATCCGTATGTCATACCGCTCCTACCACTTCCCTCACTTCACATGTGACTTTATCGCCCATACTCGCCCAACGATCTCTACCGGGCCTCGAACTGGATCATTCTGTGTTTCTATAGTGTCAGCCCAGCCGCATTTCCTATCCTTCAACCGTACCCGGCCTGACTCACCTCTTTGTCCGCTCCTTGTAGAGCACACGGCAACCGCAGTCCTTGCACCGGATGGGGTCAGCCTTCTTGAGATGCGTCGAGGAGCCGCAGTCGCCGCACAGGTATTTCATCTGGGCATTGTCGTCACGGAACTCAGGGTTGAAGGAGCCGGGCTTTGCTGCAAGGGCAGCGCCGCCGAAGCTGGCACCCGGGGAGCCGGTCGGGACGGTGTAGCCTTCGCGAGACATTTTGAAGGGAGATTTCGGGGGTGATTTCGAAGACTGCGAAGGATGTGTTCAGAGAGGGCGCAACTGGTCACGTGGAGAGAGGTATGGGGAGCTTCTGGTTGCGGGAGGACGGTCTGGTGAAAGAATGTCAACGGTCGGAAGCGATGCTGCTGGCTGAAGGTGAGGCCTAGCAGACGCTAAGAAAATTGGGCGGTCGAGATCGGCAGCGGCAGAACGAGCTTGCCTGCCGCGCGTTTGCGCATTTGACCGCTGCGACAGGGGCCTGAACCCAGAGCCGAGGCTTAAATCCAGGAACACCCGCAGCCTTCAGGTAAATGACGTGCTGCGACACCGTGAATCTGCTTGACCAGCCTCGAAACCCATATGTCTGGCATGCCACCTTGAAATGCCTGGAGAAGGTTGATCTACGACCATTCCTTCATGAAAACACCCCAGGCCAGCTCCGTCGAGGCCTCCGGACCTCACCAATTAACACGAAGTCACCGGTGACACGGCTGGCACGATGGCGCCTCGCGTGCCCGATGCGGCATTCGACCAACCTCAGCCCTCAAACCCAGCCTCGACACCGACGCCGGATGACGACAGAGGCAGCACCGCCCGCTGCCCCTTCTGCCGCATAGCATCCCTCTACCAGCCGTACGACCCAGCCCGCCCCCCACCAGCCGGCTCGCCCGCCCTCAGCACCACCAAGGCCGAGCCCAACCCGGAGACGTACGTCCTCCTCTCCACGCCGGACGTCATCGCCTTCCTCGACATCATGCCCCTCTCGCGCGGCCACCTCCTCCTCTGCCCGCGGCGCCACGCCCCCAAGCTGACGGACACGACGGCCCGCGAGGCCCGCGAGCTGGGCTACTACCTGCGGGTTCTGTCGGCGGCGCTGAGCCGCGCCACGGGGGTGGTGGACTGGAATGTGGTGCAGAACAACGGTGCCGCCGCCGCGCAGGTCGTGCCCCACATACACTACCATGTCATACCGCGGCCCGAGATCAGGGCCCAGGGCCGCTGGAGCGAGAAGTTCACCATGTTTGGCCGGGGCCAGAGGAGCGACCTTGATGCCGAGGACGGGGAGCAGCTTGCGGCCAGTGTCAGGGCTGAGGTCACGAGGGTGCTGGCGGAAGAGGAGGATGAGGGGACGCCGGCGCAGGCGCTTAAGGGGAAGTTGTGAGCTGCTACGTTAGGTGCGTGGGGTCAGTCCCTGCTCCCCCAGATCCCACGGACGAGAAGATGGACTCATTGGAGCTGTTTCGCCGATTTGGCCGCGGTTCTGACATTGAGGTGAGCGCGTCGTGAGACTATTTTCCTCCTCGCTCGTCAGGCTGACTGTCAATGCCTTTAGCACTAGTCGCTAGCGACCTAGCCATGACTGATGGCATTATGACAAAGATAGCGATAACGAAATGTCTCTAATACCCTTGACCCTTTATGAGAACGCACCGTCATCCAGATAGGAACCTCACATCAAGATAGCCTGACTCGTGGATCCCTCGCATAGGATGCCTCAGAACGACTCGCAAGCTCTCCTGGCAGGCGCAAGTTTATTCCCTGGACTCTACTGGTAGGTATTCTACGGTCACCGGGAGCGTGCGCCTGTTATTCTACATTTGTAAAGAAGGGGATGGGGGGGGGGGGTGAAGAAGCCCTTTTAATAGGAACCACGCTGGCTCCGTGGCAGGATATACTTCGCATGCCAAGCTCCCCACTGGCCAGAATTCCTCAAGAAACCCGAATCAATGTCGCGTTAAAGCAAGGATGGGCCATCTGCTCATGTGCGACCATGTGACGGAGATTTCATAGCTCATCAGGCTCATCATTGGGAAGTCTGGGACTCAATAGGTTGTTGAGCGGAAGGAAAGACGCATACCAAGCGAGCATTTTCCCGCATTTGAAGTACTAGACGAACTCATGGCAAGCGAAAGACGCCGCTATTTTTATTTTTTTTTCTTCTGAAGACGTTGTTGGGTATCGATCATTTAGCCGGTGTATTCCTAATAGACCTTCGCCACCAATCTTTGCAGATATCCCATATCCCATTATCTACCCCGTACATCATCCCCGGGCGACACCTACTCATCATCGCCGTGGAACACCCTGACAGGCAGCCAAGCGTCGCCGCAGACCTTGAAGCGCTCCTTGATGCCGTCCAGGGCGGCGACCTCGTCGTCGGTCAGGCTCCAGCCGTCCAGCTCCCTGTTTGCCTTGATGCGCGACTCGGTGACGCTCTTAGGCAGGACCGAGAAGCCCTTCTGCAGGCCCCAGGCGAGCAGGACCTGCTGGGGCGACTTGCCCTTGGCCTTGGCGATGGACAGGAGCGCCTCGTTCTTGCCGAGCGGGGAGTCGGTGCTCCCCAGGGGCGAGTAGGCCGAGGGGTGGATGTTCTTGCCCTCGAGGTACCTGATGAGCTTGGGCGAGGGGTTGCACGGGTGCAGCTCGATCTGGTTGACGGCGGGGGTGACCGTTGTGGTCTCGGCGGCGAGCAGCTTCTCCATGTTTGTGATGTCAAAGTTGGACACGCCGATGTTCCTGACCTTGCCCGTGTCGAGCAGCTTCTGCATCTCGCGCCACGTGTCGACAAAGTCCCAGTCCGGGTAGTGCTTCTTGAGGTCGTCCGGGTCGGTGGAGCTGGGCCAGTGCATGAGGTACAGGTCCAGGTAGTCGGTCTGCAGGTTCTCGAGCGACTTGCTGAAGCCCTCGGCGGCGCGCTTGTGCCAGGGGTTGTCCAGCTTGGTGGTCAGCCAGATCTCGGAGCGGGGCACGCCCGAGGCCTTGATGCCGTCGCCGACCTCCTTCTCGTTGCCGTAGGCGAAGGCGGTGTCGATGTGTCGGTAGCCCGCCTTGAGGGCCGCCTCAACGGCGTTCTTGACCTCGTTGGGCTTGGACTGCCATGTTCCGAGGCCAAGGGCCGGGATCTTGGCACCCGTGTTCAGGGTGTAGGTCTTGCTGGTGAGGTCTAAGTAAACATAGTAGTGAAGGTTGAAGGGGGCAGGGGAGGGTTGCTATGCACTCACGTGGTGTTCTGGACGGCAGCCATGATTCGTCTCGACATTCGGCGGATGTGGTGTATCTGGTAATTATCAGGGCGACTTTACGTCGTCAAGGTCTTGTGGGTGTAAGGGGGGGGAGAAGATGAGGGAAACAGTATGACAAGAGGAAGACGGGGAGAGCGCCAGAACGGATATTTATTATGAGGTGGGTGTAGGACAAGCCGTCACGGGTGCTTGATATTGTAGAACGATAAGAACGGCAAACAAAATATCATGCGTCTACTATGAAGATCCGCCGCGAGTATCGGACCGAACCATATGGGAAACAGCAGAATTAGGTAAGAATCTGTTGATTTGTGAGCCGGAAGGCCTTTGAGCGATCGGTGATCTGCAAAGCCGGGCGATGAAGGTCGAGATAACCCCGCCGTGGGGTATCCAAGCAAATCATCCTGCAGGACCCGCCAGGAACGTCATGAGCCATCTGCTCTCCGTCATTGGTGCGGCTGCACGGTGGGGCATTCTTTTCTCCCTACCAACTTGGAGCTACGAGGACTACTAATAACATCATCATCACCTTGGTGCCTTTTCAACTTAACCGCTATTTCGCCTTGATGATTGCCTCGCATGAGGAATAACCCGACCATCACCCTGTCCGCGAGGCATCCTAGCTCATCGGCTCATTTCTCCACGGAATTGACCGCCCTCAATAGCCACGACCGCATTGCACCGCAGGGCAAAAGCAACGCATGTCTCAGCCACATGCATAGACGGCGCCTAAGACTGATTCCATCACCTTATCACGCATTGCGAGTTCTTCGCGTCATTTCGCATGCTTGCTGATGTCAAGGCGCATACATACTTATGCTGTTTGCCAATCTGGCTTCTCTCACCCGTCTTTCATCTGCTGCTAAAGGCTGATCAAATTTTACTGCGCGACGCCTTTGTACCGCTCGACCGTTCTGGCAACTTCAAGGCGCACTGGCCTGAAGATTGCAAGAGTGACGAATGAAGTTGGACGGACGGACTCGTCTTTGGATTAATGAGTGTCCCGATGAACGGGGCCAAAGGGAGGAAAGACCTGCTCCCAACACTAGCGGTCTGCTCGATGACCCGAACTTTATACCAGGAACTTGGATATTCGCACCTACAGAAAAAGACGCTATGGTACCTATGTAGTTAGTACGTCGAAAACACGAAACCGAGTGGAAATTCAGACTCCCATAACCCAAAAACAAAACCTACATCCATAATATCCGCCACCTGTGACACCTAGACCTGACACATATAAGTTCTTGACATACCTAATAAGCAATAACATTTTGAAATACATAGATGAGCTATAAGGTATAAACCAGCTTCAAGCAGGTGATATGGGTTAGTAACCTAGGTCCCTTAAGTCTGGTTGGGACTTTCTGGTTGCTTAAGCAGATACAGTTGTTGCGCCTTTGAGTGGTGTGCGGTCTACCACCCGTCCCTGCAGATGCGAATAGCTTAAATAGTGAAATCAGATGTCAATATGTGTTATGGACTGTGTAGGAACTGTTTGGACGAGTGTCTCTGAAGTCTGAGGAGCATTTAGTTACTCCTGTTCCAATTATCAGCTCAACCCCGGGCCACCAAGAGCTGGTCATGTGCCCCGGTAGCCCACTTATGACATTCTCAAGCGGTGCTCGAGTGCTTCAGACGCTCCACGCATTTGTGCAATGATTGGTGCTCGAGCGTAACGGCAGCAGTTGGGGACCGGGGTGATTCTTCACTTCACCAGACCAGGTGGAAAGCCCCTACCTCATCCAAGGATTATAGCTTAAAAAGGATTATATAGGCGTGGAGGGGGTTCACCAAAGGAGCGAGCAGAGCAAGTGACGAGGACAGACCTCCTCCACGCCACTCAATCACCAGAGGGGCCCTTCACGCACCCAAAGGAGGCCTCTCCACAAAAGACCCTCCATATACCCAGAGGAGGGCACTCCACATACCCAGAGGGAGGGCCCCCTTCGCATGCCCCCCAGGCCCTCGAAGTTAAGGTTCTCGCACAAATCAATCAGCACTGGCATACAGACTTAATTACCAATCAAAGGTCAAACTTTTTGGCGAACCATCCAGGCAATATAGTATCGCAAGATCCCATTCATAGACTATTCTGAACGAATAGCAAATCGAAGCATCTGCAAGGCTGCAACCAATCATGGCCATTGGTCTACTTCCGGATCGCTACACAAATTGCAAGACCAAACAATACTGAGGTAGCTAGTTGCTGCCTGAGGTGATGATTGCATCATATATATGATCTGAAGCGCATAATCGTGTGTTGCCTGCGGAGATTTCCGTCCACAGGTCAGAGTCCAGATGGTTGGTTGCCGATGACACCCAATTTCTAGAGAATTGCATACCTAGGTTTTTCAACTCTCACTTTTGCGATGGAGGAATTGGGATGTGCTTGGACAGTTACGGAAACCTGCAGTCGGATAATGGCAGCATCATCTGGTCTTCCACAACTCGTAGCCAGCATGTCACAAGTTGTTTGGTGGTCTTCCCATCACTATTTAGCCGTTTTCCTCATCCACGAGCTTCTAGAGTGGTTCGTGGAGTTTGCAACCACTAGATATAGAGTCAGTGCTTTTGTGATCATCCCGTGTTTGGATTTTGATCATGACATGGGTAACATCGTGGCGAAATCACCTTCTGCCCCAGCAGTAACATATTATATATTTAGAAAATATGAATGGTTCGTCTTCTAAAATTTGAGTTTTAAATAAATATACTTGAGCAGCTGGTCTTTAAAATTGCTCTCGCCAATCATCTCGCTTACACAAACACGTACTTACGTACTGCAAGTTGCCACCGCATATGCCTGAGTGAGTCACTCCGACGTATGTCAATAGTAGGTATTGGACACACTGATAACCTTATTCAGTTCATCATGGGAGACCCTTGCAAAAACATCTCTTTTAGCGAGATAGCCCCTGGTCTCTTCATTGGCAACATGGCTTGTGTCGAGAGCCAGGCTTTCCTGAAACAACTCAAGATTACTGCAGTTGTTTCGGTCATCTCAGAATTTCGCAGACCATTTCCACAGCCCATCAAGACACCTGGCCACTTCAGGCGGCTCTCACACCCGCTAGAGGAGCTGTTCGACGTGAAGGATAGAATCGTCATCTTCGTCGACGATACTCGCTCGGAAAACATATTCCGGTATTTTGAAGGCGCGTATGAGTTCATCGACTAATAATTGGGCCGATATGGTATCAGTACTGTGGCCGCCCAGGAAAACCCGTCCCGCGATGAACGCAGGCGGAGCAAATCAGCCACCGGAGGCGGCACGGTCAAGACTGGACGTGTCCTCGTCCACTGTACCCATGGGGTGTCCCGCTCCGTGACCATTGTCGCGGCCTACATGATGTGGAAGTAGGGTTACACTGCCACTTATGCGCTCCTATGCATTCAGAGGAAGCGAACCATAGCCTCTCCAAATGAAGGTTTCATCGACCAGCTGCTTGTTTCGCAGGATCTGAGGTGTAACCCATGGGTGAGTCGAGGGCATCATACTCGACCTCGACTGTACTACGACATGGTCGACCACCTTGAGGACAACAAGCGAGTTCGAGAGGTGGAAATTTGTGGCCCTTGACAAGGCCGTCAGGGAGCACTCCATCCCGCAGGGGAAGACACTCTAGGAAATGCGGCAGAAGAGCTCATAGCACAGAACGAAGTGCAACCGGAGACAACCAAAGGCCAGGCGTTAAAATGCCGGCCCGTGGTGAGAGAGAAATGATGCTGGAGCATTCGCGAGATACCAAATACATCTAAGCCTGCTGGCAGGCAACAAAGTTATTGCCCGAGGCCCCAGTGTGTGTGATCAGCGCGTCAAAGTTGCCCTGTGTGTCAAAGACAACCCTATCCGCGCCAGGAGATCCGCCCGTGTAGACCTTGTACGAAGACAGGATCGGGAACTCATACCATGGCTTTGGGGTCGGGAAAGTGAACCCTTCGTAGTCGTTATACTGGTGAGGGTAGCCACCTGCGAAGTCATGGTTAGCAGTCTGGTCTCTGAGGACCCGGTACTCCCGTGATATGGGGAAAGATTCGTGCCATACCTGGTGCGCTGCCGGACTGGTAGTTTGAATAACCCGCAGCCAGGGCGTCGTCAATGTCAGATTGCTATGAGCCAAGATTAGTATGGACATTTCCCAGAGGATCGTCGTTTCGTTAGAACGGCTTACCCAGTAGCAAACTGATCCGCAAGTGTACACACAGGCATCCGCCGCCACAATATCGGCCTTGGTCTCTGCTTCGGCAACAAGCTCAACCGCACTTTCAACAGCAGGTTCAGCCACAGGCTCGACGGCCGGGATCACGGCCGCGACGGCGGCGGATGCGGACAGAACCGCGAGGAACAGAGATCTGAGCTGTAGCATGTATATGTTAGTTGCGTCTGCATCGCCCATTCCTGGTTTCAATTTACTAACCATGATGATAGCTTTGAGCTAGCGACTCAAAATTCTATTCTCGGAAGCTGGCCTCGGGTGCGGTAGACGGCCGTGTTACTGCAGAACGACGGTCGAGCGACGCTGGAGTGCCTGCCAGGACATGGCGAGTTCGTGTGCACTCGAGAGGCCTTTATGTATGCTCACCGAGACATGTAGTCTGAGTATGCACCTAGGTAGGTCTCAAATACCGGGCGGTCCTTGCTCATTTCCCGGAGCCATAACCACACCCAATGATATAGCACACTCCCGCGAACGTCGCAGCCGGCCGGGTCCTATATCCGAGACGGGAAGGACGAACAGCCAAATACGTGCCGCCCATCCGCACACGTGAACGAGCGTGTGGCAGCCAGATAAGCTGCTTGTCTGCGCGAGTCACCCGCCAGCTGATGCGCGGTGAGGTCCCGCTGCCTCCCTCGCCTGCCACCTTCTCGATCCATACAAGCTCGAGCCAAGGGGTCCGAAGAGGGAGGCCGAGCGACCCGTCCGCATGCGCGATTGGAGGGGCCCGCGCTGGCAGATCGGCACTGCGGATAGGCAGTGAGCTGCCAATCAGTGGACGGGACTTGGCTCAAACGGGGAGCAAGTGCCGGGGTCGCGCACGGGAGAAAATAGAAGGAAAATAGAAGCTTAATTTATGGGCTCCGTTGCCGAGGTCCTGGCTGGTGGGCACCCTGATTCCGTAGTTGGACGTTCAAGGTATCGTGAAGCTGACGGGCCTCACCGATGATTCCGTCCGAGCGTGGGAGCTTGCATTTGATCGGGACTGAGCACCACTCTTTGTGCGGGTCTCCATGTCTGTCATTCTGCAGCTACTGCTGACTCACGCTCAGCCTCGCTGGCATACTTACCTAAGTAACATCGTCGCCCCGGCTTCCGGCCGGGCCCCCCTTCCGGCCGCCCCACAACCGCATACGCGTATAAACGCATCTATACCCACCCTCTAGGAAAACTTAAATATCTTAATAAGGGATTTTTTTCTTCTTACCAAACTTTATATATATATCAATTAGACAATTATAAAGCAATAATTAGAAGTAGAAGTTTATAATGCCATTATTGCAATTAAGGATAGCATATCTATTAGGCAGGCCTCTAAGACCTAGCATATCCCTCGCACTATATTATTTAATCAGCTTAATAGTAAATCAAGCTAGCTAGAGGCTGCCCCACCTTAGAGGCTTCTTTCTAACTATTAAGAGGATTCATTAGCTCTATTTATAATAAATTAGAGTCATTTAGGGCTTACCCTTACCCGATATAATCTATAGGGTCTAGCAGCTTGCCTAGCCTTCCTAAATGAAGACCACCCTCCCCTTAGAAGGACTTAACTTAGGGGCTTCCTTTCTTATTACTTAGAGCTTTAATTAAGAAAGAATTAATATATTAAAGCCTTAAGGATTCAAGCAGGTAATAGGAAGAATATTGAGTCTTAGTTTAACTTTCTCCAGCTACTTATTATTAGGTCTATTAAACCAGCTAACCATTAGAATACTAATAAGGGTGGAATTATAGAGGCTTATTTAGAGCAAGCCCTTATCTTTAGCTATACAAAGGGAAGCCTAATTACTTAATTAGACTATAATCTCCAAGCGTAGACCTTCTTCTTAGACTGTATTAATGCCTAGGAGAGGGTATTAGTCCTATTAATTATTTTTAAAGAGAAAAGTATATAGCAATGGTAGTTTCCTACAGCTCTTAAAGATCTTAAGGGCTGGTAATTTATAGCTATAAAGAAGGGGTAGATAGAGGAAGAAATAGCTATTATGTGGCTAAGGAAGGTCTTTATCCCTTAAATAGCCCTAATTAACCCAAATGAGTAGCGTTTATTAGTAATAAACAGCTACTATACCTATATTACTATGGATTTTATGTAGGAATGCTTCTTATATAAAATCTATATAGTCTTCTTGCCAGCACATATAACACACATTTTACAGCCTCTAGATATAGCTGTATTTAGCCTATTTAAGCAGGCATTCTAGAAATATCTATACCTTTTTAAAGCCTATAATACATTAATGATTATAACTAAATGGAGATTCCTCTATTGCTACTATAAGGCTTAAGAAGAGGTATTTATGGTAGCAAATATTTATTCTAGGTGGAGAAAAACAGGGTTATAGCCAGTCAATCGAGTAAGAGCACTATTAGGCAACCATATCCTTAAAAACCGCTAGATAGAGACCGATTTTAAAGAATCTGCTATTGAGAATAGCTTCATTAATGAAAATGGAGTATATAGATCCAAATCTTAGCTCTTAAACGTTATTTTTAAGATGCCTAAGCAATTATAAGAGTTGAGGTCTATAATGGCTAATTATGCCCGCTAGAAATATTCAAGCCCTATATAACGAGTACTCTTTAGAAAAATTCTTAAAAAATGTAATAAGAAAGAGTTTGACTTGGTGATATCCTTAAAAAAATGAGGAGCTATAGGGTAAAGTTAAGGCTTGTATGAAGATCCGGAGGAAGAAGGTTTAAACTGACTTAAATGAGACTTTTGCTAATATTGAGGCTATTTGGAGGGCTTAAATTGAGGCTGGGGCTGTATTGCCTGATAGTGATGATTCTGGTGATTCCTTAACACTAACAGAAGAGGGCTCGGTAATAGTTGTGGCAGGAAATTGATGTTGGGAATAGTGGCATGGTAGGTGGGTAGGGCGGCCGGAAGGGGGGCCCGGCCGGAAGCCGGGGCGACGATGTTAAGTAGGTATCGAGGCAACGTGTAGACCAACTGAGTCGGTGCTGCGCCTCCACGAGGGCAAGATTGGGTGTGGAAATTTCTTGAAATGAATGATTACACGTAATAGTATTAGAAGATTGCAAACTGCGCCATTTTCGTCATCTCCACCATTGGGGCGCCAAATTTAATAAGCACCTTTACATAATTATTACTTGCTTGCATTATTTAGGATTTAAATCTAATCAATAAGTTATAGTTTAGACAATCTCAAACGATGTACCTACCTAGGACATATGTAGCATCCAGCTGAGAGAAGCCAATAAATGTATAATGTAGCTGGTGCCTTAGTAGTCTGGAAGGCTTGTGATTGTTTATTTCAAACTAGGCATATGGTTGGAGTCCAACATTGAAATATGTGAGGGACCTCAAGGACACATGTAAAGTCACGCCTTTTGTACCTCGTGGTGAATGTCACTCTGCAGTCAGTCACTACAATCATCCTGCACATGTGGCACTGCCAACCGCACATGGTCCGACAGGCTGCTTCTTTTCAGGGTCCAACTCATCAAGCGGGTCAAAAGCTACAGCATATTCTCCGGTCAGCGTTCACGCACCCAGCTCTTTCCGTGGGCACACCCAGTACAAGAAATTAAGCATACAAAAACAAATTTATACCTACTCAAGCTTCATGCCCACGAAGTCAAGAGACGGTCCACGCCCTTTACGCGGTAAAGGAGGCTTTTTAGGTAAAAGGTTTATATCAAATGACAGCGCATAATCTTCAAACCTTCTGTCACGGCCTTTTAACACCACACTTTCACTAACCATCTCATCAACGCGGCGGGTTTTTCTACGGGATCCACAATACGCACCCGGCGTGTGCACGTCCGCCCTGCTGACAACAACAAATCAATCACCTCATTTTTCAACATTTTCATACACAATGCGACAATTCTACAAGAACAGGCGGCCGTAACACGGACAGGCGCGCTCGCAACACAAGCGGTTCCGAGCTCTCTTATTTTACTACCACAAATTTATACACCCCCCAGCAACTTTAGGCCCCCTTTATCATGGGGTTTCACGGGACAGTGCTTAGCGGGGTTTTACGAAATTCATCAGGAAAAACAAATAGCATTTTACCATCACCCTTAAAAATTTCTGACACTACGGGGCTCCACTCCGAAACTGCGGCACCGGAGGGCGTTATTTACGGCAACCGTGCAGTTCATTCTTCCGCCGCAACTTCGGAACACTATATATAGCGAATTATTTAGAATTTTGAACCAGATCAATAGCACAACAATGTACTCATCATCTTAACGCCTGGCAGCGGGATAAATTATATGCCCTGTGCCTCGCTGCTTATATATAGTAGAACTGAGCCAGCAACACAACCTTGACACACGTTAGAAAGAGGGTTTGTCGTTCAGGCTTTAAAGCACAAAAAGGACATTCATCTTTTAAGTGTCGGAATAGGACAGCACGATTTATGCGTAACATTTGAATTGGTTTGATCTCCATAACTATCAGATGTATATCTATCTACCGTTGATGAACCCCATGGAAGCTATTTCTAAGTTGTCAAGGACTGTAAGTATCTGTGCTAGCTTCTGACTCCATCTTATATTTCAAGATGTAATGAATAAGTACTTCCAATTGATCAAGGTTAACAAGGATTGCTGCCCTTGGAGTTGGGTATGTCTAATTTGTAGTCTTCTCTTAGGTTAGCCCTAGAGCTGCATCTGCGGACAGTATGGACCTGATTACTGTCAAAAGGGATGTCGGGTTTGATAGCAGTAATTATTTTCGGACTCGGAGGCACCTTGATAGTCTCAACTGGGTCATGTTCACCTGTGGACATCAGCTCATTAGTCGTCTGAGGTACCGACTCGGCCCACTTCTTAATACTCTTGTTGTCTACATCAAATGAATGGCCGTTAGCTCGTGTTTTGAAACCTAGTAAGAGAGGTGTCTAATATAATCTACATGAGAGTGCCCATAATCACGCAGGTGATTCCTTCTAATAATAGCAATGGTAAAAAAGTAAATGGGGTTTGTACATGTAGACTTACTCCAATAGCGAGTATTATCCCTCAGCCTCCAATCGCCAAGATAGTCATCGCTATCAATAAATTCCGTTGACGGCATTTTGTTTTCCAAGACATAGATATCAAGTAAGATTTTTTTCTTCAAAAAAATACTCCGAGAAGCCTTATGGATTCAACGGAAGCAGAAAGGTCGGCATGGGTCCCGTCATTTTATATCCTGACAATAAGCTCCCGTCCTCGTACGGAATATGTTGGCTTTGTAACTCGCTTACCTTCAGTCGTAATTCAGCAGCTGGAATGACTGGCTGCAGGGGATGAATGCAATGTCGAGCCTATGATATGTGACCCATGATTGAAGAAACTTTCAGGTCCAATGTGTCCGTTGATGTCACAAACATGTGTGCACTAAAACCCCTTTGACACAGCAACATTGAAAATGTTCTCAAGCTACTCCTGGGAGCCTACCTATGTAGTAAGTGTATGCGTGGTATTTCAAAATATCTGAATAATGCAGCCATTTGAATTAAAAAATTGATAACCTTCTAATTTTCCGATTTTCTGTCTTTTATCCCTCGTTTGGGCCCAATCTGTCGGGCGATAAGTATTGCCACTTCACCACTGTTTACATACCAGGTGGAAAGCCCCGGTAGGGGCCCTGGGAGTTATTTATCCAAGTATTACGGCTTAAATAAGCGTGGAGGCGGTTAGACTTTGTTACTTGCTCCGCCCGCTCCTCCGGCGAACCCCCTCCATGCTAATGAGTAGGGCCCTCTACGTGCCTAGAGGAGGGCTCTCTACGTACCTAGAGGAGTGACCTTCTATATGCCCAGACGATGGGCCCTTTGCGTGCCTAAAGAAGGGATCTCTATGTGCCTAGATGGAGGGCTTCCGTAAGTGCCTTCCGCGTTCCCGGAGGAAGGGCTTCCATGAGGGCCCTTATGTAAGTACGTACCCAGGTAGAGAGAGTGCTTCTGCAAGGGCCCTTGCGTGCCTAGAGGAAGGTAGGGCCACCTTCCTAGGGCCTCTAGGCACTCTGGGTTAGGGTTCTCCTACGGATTAGGGGGTTTTTCTTGGCATATATACCAATTAATTATTATATATATATTATCCCGTCTCTGATTGTTAGTAGAATTTTGGCAAATTGTCTGGGTAGTGTAGTGTGTTAAGATCCCGTTCATCGACTACAATCTGGACGAATAGCAAAACTACCCCTAACTAGAGCTCACGACTAACGTATTTCTTTAATGATATCCGACAAGTTGCAAAATTCGGACTAAATCTTTCCTTTAATTGTTGTATTTTCTCAAGAATTGTTTCAAATATGATAACTCTTTGGCAAATACCTAGGTATGAATACCAGACACCAGCCTCACAGCGTTCTGTCTGCTTACTAAGCGTGATGGTCTGATCCTGTGAGATAAGCACAAGCAAAATTTCACTGCACGACTGCCAACTTCATCGGTCATTTTGCAAAGCTTAGCCCTGCAAGAAACCACAACCAAGGCCTGACCCGGGCATTAATCGTCCGAAGATTATCCAGCCATGGGAAAATACGACCGAAAGGAAAAGTCACAGCCAAAACATGGAAAGCCCCCTTCCAGCGGTGCGTCTAAGGCGCCAGCGAGGATAACTCCAGGCGTCCCAGGCTGGAAGGGGCCGGGCTACATTCACAAAAAGAAGCCCCGCAAACCGTCTGCAGACTCGAGCTCAGCGGCAGCAGAGCCTCCTAAGCTGGACCACATCCTCCCATTTGAGCTCGAGCAGCTAATGATCAACGTCTTCCGCACCACTTTTCCTGCGTCAAATGACTTCGAGGGCCTGAAGCCGACGCTACAGGAGATCAAGGACGCGCTTTTCCGCAGGGACTTTGACACGGCTTTTGGAAGGGCTGACTTCCTGGAAGCATATGCGATCCGGTGGAGCCCCAGTCGCGCGCTGGGATACGCGCAGCTGATAGCTTGGATCTGTGAGGAGAGGGCTGACGACGCTTGCATCCAGGGGCTGGTCGGCGGGGAGGATGAGCAGAAGCCAGCCAAGGTGGTATGCTTCGGGGGTGGTGCAGCAGAGATTATGGCCTTCTCGGGTCTCCTGCGTCATTTACGGCCGTCAGATGCAGCCGGCAAACCAGGTTTACCATCGGAGGATATCTCGAAAGACCTGCAAGACTTATCAATATCAGACGACAATCCCTCCCCATCACTCCTCGATCTTCATCTGATCGATACGGCAGATTGGGAATCTGTGCTCTCGAAACTCCATGCGGGCCTCGAGACTCCCCCAACGCTTTCCAAGTATGCCAGCGCAGCAGCTCGCGCCGCAAACGCTTCATTCCTCTCGCCTGGCGCTATGAGGCATACTTTCACACGGAGCGACGTACTGACCTGCAGTACTGAAGACCTCCGGGCGGCCATTGGGCCTGATCCTGCGCTTCTCACGCTGCTCTTCACCCTGAACGAGCTTTACACAGCATCGATGCCTGGAACCACCGCGTTCCTGCTCAAATTGACAGAAGCCGTTCCTAAAGGCAGCTTGTTGCTTGTGGTAGACAGC
The DNA here is from genome assembly GCA_002270565.1 of Stenocarpella maydis. Classification (NCBI taxonomy): domain Eukaryota; kingdom Fungi; phylum Ascomycota; class Sordariomycetes; order Diaporthales; family Diaporthaceae; genus Stenocarpella; species Stenocarpella maydis. The sequence goes on along the minus strand of NQMI01000024.1, from coordinate 213,827 downwards.
CCTGGGTCGTACTCTGAGACCGCGGTGGGCAGTGCAAAGCAAGGGGAGAAGAAGAAATACCCCATGAGTTGGCTGATGGACTATGCCCTCGTGCCAAAGCCAAAAAAGAAAACCAACGATGAGGAAGGCGAGGAGGAGACGGAGTCGAGTGATGCGTGGGAAAAGGTCATGACTGCGGATAGCGTTTGGTACCGGCTGGACGAGGATTTAGAGTACCAGGTCAGTCTGGAGAACATGAGATTCCAGATCCACGCCTTCAAACGCATATGATGACCAGAATGGAACGCGGTTCTCGTTTTGCTCACTTACATTCATCCACTCAGAAATATCAAATTATGCATTGTGAGAGAGACACCTGATCTCTATTCTCGAGCCGATGTACATTATGCGCGGTCTTCACATTGTTGCTCCTGCCGGCTCCAAGCCACTCATCAAGTTCGATCCTCCTTGTGTCTCCTCCGGATCGTCCAACGCGATGGTCAAGTCTGGGTCTCTAGAGTAGACCCGGAGACAAGCCACGCAAACAGCATTCCACTCACCGTTATCGTCTTCCCCACTGTCGGAGTCAGGATGCCCGTCCACGGACTCTGCGTCGGCATGCTTGTCGATAGCATGGGTTTCCCTAGGCTCCATTTCTGCTCCAGCTGTATTTTCATTTATCCCTGTGGGTTTGTCTCCTCTTCCTGGGCCCCCGTTATGTTCACCATGCTCGCGCTCGCCTTTTTCCCTCTCCTTGCGGTCAATGTCTCCCCTTAGCTTCTCTCTCGGCTGATTTCCAGGCCCTCCGTTGGCATTTCCTTCTTGATCACCGCACGGATGCCCGCCTATGGTAGGCGGGCCCTCGGTTGCATCTTGGAACTCCTCGGGCTCGGCTTGCCCCACTGAGCTGCCGCCGCTTTCTTTGTTATGTTTCGGCTCTTGTGGTGACTTGAGATCGACGGAAAATTCCACTTTGCCCCGGATTCGAGGATGATGGCGCCCTATGTGAGACTTTTCTCTAGGCTTTGATTTTGCGTGCTCAACCTTCCTATCCTCATCTGGGCTTTAATTGGCCATCGTCAGAAAGCGGCTCTATCAGCATGCAAGTGGAGCATGAAGCAGGCATAGACAGACGACGTTGGGGGACTGCAGGGGGAACTTAAATTTTCGAATCGACTTACATGCCACCCTTGGCGTGAGCAAGGTCGTATTGTAGTCCCACTTGCCTGAGTTTTTGTGGGTTCGAGTTGGCATATGCAGGGACGAGGTTCTCGACGGCTTGCTTCCCAGTACTCTCGGCGGTGATCTGCGGGATGACCTCGTACTGACCTTCCTCAAGATCTATCTCGCAGCTTACAGATCGGTCTCTGTCTGTGGCTACTGGGCGGACACGGCAAATATACTCCCCAAGCTGACTCCCCTTTTTCCGTAAGATGAAATGGAGGTTGAACTGGTATCGACCTTCCAAGCCCATGAAGTACCGAGTGTCCAACTGGAATCCAAATCAGCCTTCGGGATGATTCATGGAGTATAAGACGTGTCGTAGGGAATTTCAACTCACTTGTGCCATCACAATCACAACCATTCCGGCCTTCTTAACGTCAAGAACGAAGCTGGTGCGCAAGTAGCCAGTGACCCACGAGACGCTAAAAGTCGCCCACTGTTGGATGACCGTCCACTGCTCGTCGAACAAACGCGTGCGGTAGATGTAGCTATAAGTCTGGAGCAAATCGCCATACTCCATCCAGAATATGCCGTCATCTTTGAACCGGTGGTCGAGCTTTTCCATCCAGTACGGCGTCCACTCCTCGGAGCCATCTGACCATCTTCCGTTCCACTCGCCAATCCTTCCTCTGAAGTCTCTCTTACCCCAAGGATTTCTGCAAGGGTCAGCAAAGATTTCGTATCACAACTTTCCACGAAATGAACTCCGTGAATCCATACCTAACCTTAACCAGGCGCACCGAGCTCTTCCCGTCCTCCGTGTCCACCTCCACGGCGCGGAGGATAGTATAGGCATGCCCAAGAGCGACTCCCGAGTCTGCTTCTATCCTCTCGGAGCGTGATAAAGCAGACAGGCCGAACACAAACTGTCCATCAGAGCTGCTCAGCTCCCTCCAGAGCCTCTCCTTTCTCAAAACCTTGTTAGTAGCAATAGGGGTAGTGACCCCGCCCGTCATGTCCTCCAGTCCATCTCCAACATATCCAAGACTAATGGCCTGATAATCGCCATGGGCTTTCGCAAAGGCTTTTTCCAGCAGTGGTAACCACGTCTCGTTCTGATCGGTACATCGGCTGAAGAGGAGCGCCTCGGAGCCCCTCTGCTTCAAATATCGGAATTTTGCGGCCTTTGAACCATCCGGATCAAACTCTTCTGGGTATAATTCCCTGTAATCTCTACTAGCGAGGTAGAGGTTGTCGTCGACAACCGTGGATATCCACTCCCCGTCTCGCTGGAAGACGAACCCATACACTCCGCACTCCTCGTCCCGGTCGACACATATCCGGTCCATGAGATCCCTGCGATGGGCTATGGTCGAGATTGCGGCCAGCCACCAGCAGTCGCCGACCCCACCCTGCTGGACATCGGTGTGCGAGTAGCCATTGACGGTGAACTGCGGGTCCCTGAAGATCCAGTCCAGGCGATGTACTGACCCAGGGAACCGCGGGACATTCTGTCGCTGGTCATCTGACCGCGGCCCATCCGACAGAATTATGCTGCTTACACTGTCGTCATCGGGAACTTGGGGGCGTGGACGAGGCGGCCGGAGCAATCCAAGAAGGCAGTTCAGGCCCCAGGGGTTGTTGTCCCTGAGCACAAAGTCCGTCTCGATGTCAAAGTCCGGGTCCGTGAACTTCTCGTTCGTGCGCTCGCACTCCTCCCTGATCCGCCTGACCTTGTCGCGGCACTCCTTGGCCGCGATGTCGTAGCTCTCGGCGGCGTTGCGCGCCGATGATGCACCGCGCGGGTCCGGGTGGAGCGGTAGCAGGCTGGCGTACAACAGACGCGGGAAAATGGATGTCACCTTGCTCGGTCGCTTGCGGGAGAACTCGGACCAAAACTTGTTGACGTCCCCTTGTGGGGTCTGGGCTTTCCGCCGACTCCCAGGGGGTGGAGGATTGTTCATTTTGCCCCAGTTCATAACGAGGTGAGAGGAAAGGCACGAGTCGAAAGAGGAAGGGAATAAATGGTGTGGTTGTCATGACCCGCCGCCCAAGCCTGCAGCTGACTCTTTGAGACTCAGGGGGCGCTAATTGGCAAACCAATAGCTTATCATAAAACCAGACGTGCCAACCAACATAACTTTGGCATGGTTGTGATAGGTCGGGCTGATGTTTGATTGCGGCACAGCTGCATAACCGGGCCTGGGCAGTTGCACCACCATGGATGGCTTGAGTAATTACCACACTGGCTGCCCTTGTCTGACCATGCTGGCTCGTTTCCGGGGCATCATTCAGCTTCATATAATCATGATCAAAAACCCCTTGCCTACTTGTACTCAAAGTTGTAGCATAATGGATGTATTTCAGGGTTGCATCAGCTTTCCCAAGGTCGAAGGAACCATATCGCTTGTCTACTTAAGTATATAGGCAACAGTTAGCATCCGCCCACCCAGTCTTTTCCTTTTTTGCCTACCTCGTATAAGCATTAAGCATACAGCCTATTAGGAATTCTTATACTTCAAGGGCCCTCTAAATTACCCCACCCTAAAGATTATAAACCAGAACAGGGTTATATATGTAATTTCAAGTTATATATGAACTAGAATTATTGAAACAAGTAGCTTAAGGCAATATTAGTAAATAGTTATGAATGCGGATATTCGCACATAAGAAACCGGCTACCGCACATAAAAAAACAGATGGTACACAGATACAACGGGAAGCAGGGATCAGCCACTTATTAAGCAGCCAAGACCCTTATTTCCGTTGTACCCATCTACAAGGGGCATTGCTGGCATCGTCAGCATGCCTGGCGTTATACCATCGCCAACCTTGTTAGCATAAATTCATGGTGTTTTGCATAATTGCACACATCTTTGCAAGCCTAATTATATGCAAATAAGTACTCTATTGCACGCCCAATTACGCGCCGAATTGGCGCAATAATTCATCGCAATAAGTAGTGCGAATTGCTTAGTCAATAGATACTATTATCTGGGACTACGTTTCCTTCCCGTTACCCTCCTTATTGCCCAAATTAATAAAGCCATCATTACTCTCGTTGTTAATGTCTGAAGCGGTCAAATCTATTGCTAGAAGCCTGTTGATTGTAGCCGTAGCCGCCATATGCCGCCTCTTTGCCGGCGGCGTGCTGGGGGCCGTATGCATCCGGGAAGGCGCTGATGAAGCCAGGCCCCTGGATATTGTGGCTATCCCTTGGTGTTTTCGCTTCAAGCGGCGGCCGGCTTGGTCCTCATCATCTAGGGACTCAAGGGTTGTATCATTCCACTCAAAAGCTAAGTTTACGCGTTATGCTGAAGCCATCGTTACCCCCGTCTTATCACTAGCCCTGCTGCCTAGGCTTGTGGTATTAGAGGAGGTCTGATGGGTTATCACAGCCCTCCCAATGCTGCCGAAGATGCCCTCTTCATCCCCTGCAAACGGATTGTTATCCCAAGGCCTTCCTCTCAAGTTGAGGACCTTCTTGGGCGAAAGCATGAGGAGGAGGGGGTTCTTGATTGAGAGGTCGCGATTAAGGTATCATGCTAAGTGAACATCCTCTTTATCAAGAGGAATACCTACTTCCTCCTTATTAGCAATTCTGTTAGTATAGATTAAGCTGAATTGTGTGTAGATTGGGCAACGGCATATTAATTGCAAGCACTCTCCTTATGGTATTTCGCCTTAAAGCATATATTTCGCCTGCTTCCTTATCTTCGTAAGAAGCTTAAGTGCCTCCCTTGCTACTTAAAGGTGTAGTTTGCCAACCTATAGCTTTCCATTAAACTTTTCTAGGGCCGCCATTTTCTGCTTGGCTTCCTTAAGCTGGATATTATGAGCAATCTCGATAATAGCCTTAAATGCAGCCTCAAACAGATAGTAGACATTCCCCATCCCATAGCCCAGCTAGAGCTTGATTTTCCAGTGCATCCGCTCAGTAGAGGATGTTGTACGTAAGCCGAAGTTGAGGTTCTCGCAGATCTTATGGCCGGCCCATTTAGCAACAATCTCCTCCTTCTCATTAATATAATATATCTTGAGATAGTTGAGGATTACCCTCTGGCCTGAGAACTTCTCTTGCAAATGCTCCCAGGCTGTCTTGTAGGTCTTGCAATTGGTAGCAAACTCCATAGTCTTAAAGAAGTTAAAGAGGGCTGTTTGGGTGTTGGGGATAGCACTAAGGGCAGGCACTTTTAAAGGCGCTATGGTGGTGTTTCTCTATAGCACATTCTGAAGTCCGAAATCTTCATTATTACTCTCAGGATCCTTAGGATCCGGGCTTCCCATGGAGTTTTCATCCTTAGTAGCTATAGGCGATTCCTCCCGGCCTGGCTTTCGCCATTTCTTCTTAATATTAAGGATAACATTCATGTTAATATAGAAGATATAAAGCTAGTGTTTTGATTAAGGAAATTCTTTTGCTAGAGCATTAATTAAGGCGGTATTATAGTTTATAATAAAGAGTAAAGGGTTCTCGTTTTTATACTCCCGGAGGAGATCGTGAATCTGCTCCAGTAGCTACTGGAAGCCTGATTTCTTCTTATTATTTATGATACCCTGAAAGAGAGGCAAAATCTTCTTTGTGTGGGTTATAATAGCGCCTTAGAAGTACAGTAGCTTCTTCTGATTTATTAAGTATATATAATCAAGCAAGATATTGCTAGAGAAATGCTGCTCTTGAATCCATTAGACCTACTGTATTATATACCACAAGATACCCATAATCACGTTATCCTCATTAATGCAAAATCTATACTAAGTCTCCTTCTCTTCAAGCTAGTATAGTATTATCTGGGTTAATATATATATGCCTTATTTCTATTATTAAAAGCTAGCGAGCTAGTTCTTTATGGTGTTATTTCCCACCTTAATATCTGGGTACTGGTGATGAAGGGCAGCCTTAAGTTGCCTGGGCTTTGCTTGTGATGGGTCTTAAGCTATTTAAGTAAGGAATTCATAGTATTCTTGCGATAGCTTTATAAATCCGCATTAAGCCTCCGGGATGTCCTATAGGCCGTAATTAGTATGCCTTCCCTCCTTAACCCGAAGGACCTATTTACTAGCTATATTCCTCATATAATATGCAGTCGCCTTCTATTTGCAGCTACATTTAATTATAGAGGACTAATATTTTCTTATAGTGCTGGGCCGGGCAGTACCACCCCGGCTATACATTAAGACCACATAAGTTAGCATTAAGCTTTGCACAACTATAGAGAACCCAGATAACTTTACTAATGCATTTAGTTCCGCATAAAGATTACTGAAAGTATTATAGCCATTATGAAATAGTTGTAGGAAAGGGGGTAGGTTGGCGAGGGCTGGTTAACGGTGGTTTATAGCAGTAATATTTGCGTTCTATTATTGATAGTTGCATTGCCATTACGGCTTAAGGCCGCTATAGTCTGGCACATATGCTATCGCTATAACACCAAAAAAACGTCTGATAACCAGATAGGGGTAATTAATGATGCTTAATTGATTGGTCTGGGTAGTTTGTTTATTTATTAAGGGCGTTGGGGGTGGGTAGTGGGTGATAGGGGTTGGGTGGTGTGAGGCGCGTTGGTTAACAACATATGTGGCCCTATAGCCCCTTGAGGAGGCACTCAAAATCAGCACTCGAGGTCGTCAAATTCGAGGGCCCCCGGCACTAGCGCTATTATATTAGCGGAACGCGGCTGCCCTATTGGCTGCAGCGTTGCTGGCGGCAACCGGCCGGGTGCTTAGTCACTAGCGTTATGTTTGCCATCTGTTTTCTTATGTGCGAATATCCGCATTCATAGTTATATACTGAAAAGAAATCCAGCCTCTCGTTTATATAAATGCTTGAGCAAAGCCCTCCCTGGCTTCCATTCTGCACACCCACACACCCACACCAGGCTTGCGAGACGAGCCCTCGCCGGCGCTAAGCACCCTCATGAAACCAATTTGGCTGTGAAGATGAAAAAAAGGGGACCTGGAGGTTGGCGCATCTCTTGTTTCAAACGACTAGCGCGTACGGTCTGTCCTGCAGAGCGTGGGGGTGAGACTGATGTGCCTCACAATCCACCGCGGCAGGGGCGGTTAATGGGGGTGCAAAGAGGGCTGACCTGATATAATAGGCGGCCTACGCCAGACCACCGGACAGCGCTTATCTGTCGACCATGGTATTAGTTGATGTGAATCCTCCTGCCTCGTGTTTCTGAGGTCGATCTCACATCCTATAGTCACGCACAAACATCCAATTAATTCCTTGTCGACAAAGTTGACCCTCCATCCTTTACCCCTTCTTATCCTATTTCATCCTCGTGAACTCTGAATCTTCTCTAGAAGCTCGAGACGGCTCTGTTTGCCTTCTCGCGGCAAGATGACCAACTCTTCAGCTCGGCACACCGTACGAAGTCTCGTCCAGAGTATCGCAAAAGACCATGGCTATCTCGGCGAGCGTGTGTACGCCAATATGGACGCCGAAACCCGGCGGGAAGTTCAGGAAGCTATGATTGCCAAAGACAAGATGATCGGAAGTACCATCATGGTGCTCGCCCGAGAGCTTTACTCCAAAGATGTCCGTTTCATCTTTGAGCTCTTGCAGAACGCAGACGACAACCATTACGACAAAGCTCAAGCAATCCAACAACAGCCTAGCGTCGCCTTCCACCTGTACGAGCGCAAAGTTGTCATCGAGTGCAACGAGGACGGCTTTAACGAAGCCAACCTGAGAGCAATCTGCAGTATCGGCAACAGCTCCAAAGTCGGGGGCCATGGCTACATTGGCGAGAAAGGCATTGGTTTCAAGTCCGTCTTCAAAGTCGCCCGGAGAGTCCTTATTCAGTCAGGCGACTACTCCTTCACCTTCACGCACAACCGCGGCGATGTCGGGATGGGCATGATTTCGCCCGAATGGGAGGACTCGGCAGACGAAACACCAGATGAAGGGTGGACACGCATTACTCTGTTCCTCCACGAGGACTCTGAGTCTGCTACCCGATATCACGACATTCTCAAGGAACTGAATGAGCTGGACAACACGATGCTGCTCTTCTTGAAGAAGCTCCGTCGCATTGACGTCACCATCCACAACGAAGACGATGATGAGGTGTCGTCCACGGCTCTGTTCATCAACATCAACGAGGCGACACATAGAGCCGTTCTTACGAAGCGGAGGTCCGAGGCTGGCGGGGACTCAGCAACAACCAACACATACTGTCATGTCACGAGGCACCAAGCCAAAGGCCTGGCCAAGAGCGATCACAGAACCTACACGGCGACCGAAGAAGCAACCAAGAGTTACGGAAAGGCTGAGGTCATCCTCGCGTTTCCCCTTACATCCGACGACATTCCGATTGTTGAGGCACAGCATGTCTTTGCATTCCTCCCCATTCGCCGCCTTGGCTTCAAGGTTGGTGCTTCCTTCGCACCCTTTTCCCGTCTGCCTACGTGATGACTAAGAGTAATCGTTTGTAGTTCTTGATCCAAACTGACTTCGTCACAATGGCAAACCGAGAGGACGTGGTCACCTCTTCGCCAAGGAACTTGGGTCTCCTTGAAGGAGTTGCTGAAGCCTTCATCAAGGCCATCCATGAGATGTATAGCCATGAAACGCTTAGATACCAATGGATGAGATATCTCGCTGGCATGAAGGAGTACCCTTGGGACGACTTTTGGAGGAGACTGGTCCACAAGGTCATCGCCAAAATGGACCAGGCAGAGATTCTCGAACCTCGTCGCCGAGGCTCTCCAAGGCGCATCAGGGACCTGCGTCGTCTTTACGCCACTTGGTCACAGGATAGCAACGGAGACCCCCTTTTCGAAGACTTACCCGGGACATCGGAGATGTACATCTCTACGGGTTATAAGCAAGCCGACGAGGATATCCTCGCCGACTATGGCTTGCGGTGGCTATATCAAGAAGAATTCATGGCAAGAGTCAAACACGACTTAAGCCTTCCCAACTCGCGAATGAAGAACCCAATGACAACCACAGTCTGGCATACCCAAGCCGCGAAAAGCATTAACATAGCCTGGGACAGGAACTGGGCACAGGTTGCAGCGGAAGCAAAGACTTTGTGCCTTCTCCCCCTTAGCAGCGGGATCTGGGCCTCTGCTAACACCAGCGTTGTCTACCTTCCGACTCTCGTCAGCGGAATCAAGGTACCTACTAACCTTGGCCTTAACATACTGGCCACCTCAGCATGTAACGACGCGGAAAGGTTGAAGCTATTCAAAAACCTCGGGGCACGCTGCGCTGACGTCAAAGACATCCGGACCAAGACGCTGCAGAAGTTCAGCCAGGGCCAATATCTTTCCATCCCACATGGTAAATCCATGCTCGGATTTCTGTACCAGACGTGCACTCACCAGCTTGGCACCTTCGACCAATACAATGTTGTCAAGCTGCACAACTCGCTGCGGGAATTTCATTCACCAATACAAGTGGATTACCTCTTCCCCAGCGACGACGCATTCAGTCCATGGCAGCTCTATTTGCAGACCCAAGAAGAGTTGGACCCTATTATGAGGATCACTAACTTTATTAACGAGGATTACCTAAAAGATGAGCCTTCAAGCCCAGGCAGCCTCTCCTGGCGCGAGTGGCTCGAAGTAGCCATCGGAGTCAGGAGATTCCCCGCGCTTGTCAGCATTAACGGAGATTCGCTCTCGAAGCTTTGCAAACATGTCGCAGAGGAGATTCCCGAATCTTTCCTCGGGTTCCTGCAGTACGCATGGGAGTCAGAGAAGGACTCGGTTCTCAAGAATGCCGCTGTACTCGAGGAGTTGAAGAGCATCGAAGTCACCTGCAGCACGGACGGGGAGGGCAGATATAATCTCGGCAAGACATACCTGCCTATTCTCGGCCTTCAGCAAAAGGCCTCGGCTCTCATGGAAGAAGAAGATTTCCCCTTTCTCTGGCTTGGAGGAGAGACCTTGAACGATGGTGACCTCGGGACATGGAACTTTTTGAAACGAGACCTAGCCGTTAGCTCGCAGGATGACGCGAGGTTTTACATCGACATCGTCTACTACACCCGACTGGCAATGAGATCGCGGACCGATATCGAGCGCCCTGAGCGAATGATAGACATCTATAGCCGGATTCACACCCGCATTAGAGAGTCAACAGATCGATCATCATGGGAAAGGTACCTCCGGTAAGGAGTCCCGATCGTGCCGTATATCATATGCCGAACCGGTCCTTTCTAACCACTCAGGCAACAACAGATATCGTGTTGATCTGAATGAGCTGGTGTACATCCCTGTGTCTGGAGATGACGGGGCTGACTGGGTCAAGTGCTCGGATTGCCTGCTGAACGCACCTCGCACGTTGCGGCATAAGTACCCCATCATCGCTCGATACAGGACTGCCTTCCCCGAGGTGGACCTGACTCTCCTCGCTCAGTTCTTCGAGAGCTCGCTGGTGATGGCGAGTTACTCATGGAAGGATACAATCCGCGAGATACAGTATTTACAGGACGAGGGCTACTCCGATTTTGATCTTATAAACGATCAATATGTGTCTCTAAACGAAGCTCGTCGCGACTGGGTCACCACGAGCATCAATGCCGAGACGATGAGGTAGGGTCAGCCTGAGATTAGAGTGCTTTTTACTCCCTAAAAGACCCGACTAGCTTCTGACGCGTCAACAGAGAAGAGTTCGAAAACCAATCTCTGATCTTCGTCCAGAACGAGAACAAGCAGTACCGCTGGTTGGCCCCCTCTGAGTGCCTCTGGTCGAGCGCGACGGAGATCCAGGGCCGCACGAGCCTCAACAATTACTACGATGACAGCTTGGAGGACTTCTTTGTCACCGTTCTCAACGTGCCCCGCCTCGACGTCAACATGGTCTACGATGAGCTGCTGCGCGTCAACCCTCAGCGGACCACAGTCAAGCAGGCCAAGGACCTGCTCTGGCAGATGAACGCGCTGCTATCCGAGAATCCAAAAGGCACGGCCGAGAGGCTTCTCAAGAATGCGATCCTCCCAGTCCAGTACCCCAGCGGTGATATCAAGCTATGCTCGTGCGAGAACGACTTTGCCATCGTCGACCGCCGGCCACTGATGGAGCTGTTCGAGGGCAAGATAAAGGTGCTAGCCTTCGGTCTCGGCGAGGTGCACAGACTGCAGCCTTTCCTGGAGTGGGCGCAACTTGGACGGCGATGCCTCTCCAAGGTGGTGAGGGAGGCATCCGTGGTCGACCCGGACTCGGCCTTCCCCTTGTCTGACCTGAGCCGGGACATAAGCCGGAAGGCCCAGGCATTGACACGGTATGTTGCGGCTGACTCACCTCGTCCCCCATCTCATCTCGGCGGACTAATAGGTGCAAAGGGTAGCAGTTCATATCCGGAGCCCTCGAGCCCGCGAAGCCCAGGCATTTTACGATCTGCTCCGCAGCTCCAAGACGTTGGAGACCGATACCATCTCCTCGGAGCTGACCATCAACCAAGATGGGGCACGCATTTCAGCCACGCGGCAGCAGAGCGAGGTGTACATCGACGAGAACGCCAATCCACTGGCCATCTACGTGCCACACGACAAAGACTCTCTCGAAGTCTGTTTCGGCTGCTCCCTGCCCGAGCAGTTGGTCACCTGGATGGTCACCAACCCCGTGAACAATATGCCAGATACCCGCGTCGACGACTCCATTGTGGCCGCCGTCACAGGCATCCTGGCCACCAAGTCCGCTGTCGCCATCAACCGCATCCTCGAGAAGTATGGCATCATCGACGTGGCCATCCCCAACCTCAGCCCGGATCTCGAGGGCACCGGCGGCCTGACGCAGCCATCATCGCCCCCTTGCCGTGGACGGCGAGGGCTTGGACCGCTCGCCCTCCACGGCCCCTGGCGACGACGCCGACTCCTTCACAGGCACCACGACACCCGGCTCGATGTGGAGCAGACCGTCGTCGCCATCAGCAGGCCACCATGGCCGCTCCACGACCACGACCACGACCACCACGAGGCACCCGACCCGCACAGCCCACGACCGGTCCGCCACCCCTTCGCCCCGGGCGCCAGCCAGCGCCACGGCGGGCCCATACCGCCGCCTGCTGGCGCATGTGGTGCGGGCCGCGCGCGCGACCGCGGCCCTGCCAGGCCCCGACACGGCGAGCAGCGTGCGCGACGCCAGCGCGCTGCTGCTGCTGCTGCTGCCCCCCACGGCCGGCACGGACGGCGGCGAGGAGGGCCCCATGTTCGCGCCGTCGGCCGGCGCGTGGGCGGTGACGGGCCAGGAGAAGAAGCTGATCGGCGCGGCGGGCGAGCTGTTCGCCTTCGAGCTGCTGCGCCGCGCGATACGTGAGGGCGGCGGCCAGGACCTGTCGCGCGCGGTGTGGCAGACGCCGATCCGGGCCCTGGCGGGCGAGGGCCACGCCGAGTACGCGGGCATGGCGGGGTGGCCGCGGGAGGAGCGCGCCGACATCGTGATCGAGGACGACGGCGACGGGGACGAGGCGGGGCCTGCGGCGGTGCTGCTGCGCCTGCTGGTGGCGGGCGGGCACCTGGGCGCCGAGTGGGAGGGCCGCGCGCGGGCGCCGCGCTTTTATGTCGAGGTCAAGGCGACGATGGGGCCGTGTGAGGCGCCCTTCTTTATGAGTGACGCGCAGTACCGCAAGGTGAGTCTGCCCGTGACAGGTGCCGCGCGGTCGTCGGCCGTATCCCGCTGACTTGGGCGCAGATGAGTGAGTTGACCAACGACGAGTCGGTATACATGATATTCCGGGTGTTCAACATGGGGAAGGGATCGATTGGCGTGCGTATCTATATGAATCCGGACCAGATGAGGCTGGAGGGCCGGCTGAGATTCACGGCCGACCGGTGGGCTGTGGCCCCGGGCCAGGGGCTCCTGACATGTCAGACATCATAGCCGTTGATAAGATAGTGACAGTCTCGTGGTGAGGGCGGGTTGCCTAAGTAGGTGCGCTATAATCAGAGTCCTCCATTCAGTCGTGGAAGAAGGTTTGATAGCGACATGTAGAGCACCAGTGGTGGGATCAACTGCCATCGGTTCCAGTCGTGACTGGTTTGCTTCTCGGGCAAGACAACCGCCAGAGGTGGAAGCCCGGCTCGCGTGCGCACATGTACAGTATGCATATGCAGACAGACAAAAGCGAGTGTCGCTGCACACCTGCCCGGGCCTTTGCTCACTCTTACTGATAACCCGCATCTGTAATCCGCAATATCAGTATCTTTTCCGCTCTAACCAACGTTTCAACACCAATCTCAAGAGGCTTGTGGCTTTGGAGGACTGCACCTGGGACTTCACATTGGTCCCGTCGTTGCTGACCTGACCTGGGGAGACCTGCTTGACTACAGATTGGTAATACCTAAGCACTATAAAGACAGCCCACATGAAGACGTGTGGAAACAAGACAACTTCACAATGCGTTTCGCTGCATGCGTCTTGCCGCAATCAAGTTGATTGGCCTCAGTATTACGCAAGGAAGAAGAGCAGTACCCAACAGGCCATACTGGAAGGGTCGGTCCGGCGTTGTGTGGCCAAGCCAAGAGACCACTGGCAGACAGCACAAGGTTCAAGCAAGGCCCAGGTCATGATGGATATCTATCTCCCGTTCGGGGAGCGGCACAAATCTGGATTTTGGCCTGCGCACCGGCCTCGCCATGCGCTGCGTGATGTGCACTGCTGGACAGGCCCATGACATCAGGCTGACATGCCTTTCGCATCTCCAGAAATCGCCATGCGAAACCAGCCGGGATATGACGTACTTGCGGCTCCGAGGGGAGCTTATAAAGGCTTCACTGGCTTCTCAGGAGGCCTGACAACTCTCAAACACCATCATCCCCCGCCAGTCCACTGCAAAACCCGCAAAGACAACACCAAAGCCAGCTGCTCGAGCGCTGACCCCCGCTAGCTGCCCAATCACACCACGCCAGAACCCAAGACCAAGATGCCTCGCCAGGGAGAAGGACACATTGCCCACAACGCTATTGACCCCAACGTGCCGCAGATTGTCAACAGCGTGGGAGACCCAAAGGTAAGCCGCGCACCTCCACGCATCCTGTTCCTCTGCCGGCGCAGTACCCTGCTGACGCCGCCTTCCCACACAGGTCCCCGAGGAGGTTGACCGCTCCTACAAGTCGGCACCCAGGCCGGAGCCCGAGAGGGGCCTCGTGGCTGACGGCGTGCACGCCAGCGGAGGCTCGTGCCAGGGCATCAAGCAAGGCCCTGACGTTGGACAGGGTGCGCCCAAGCCGTAAGGAAAGACGTGGGAGGGTCTTGATATGGCGAAGGGTTGGTCGTTTGCGTAGGGGACAGGTTGTGAATTGAAAAGAAGAAGAAAAAAAAAAGGGTGTTGGGGGGGGGGGGGTTTCAAAGCATTACAATCTTAAATGATACCTAGGTACTTGAGAGGATCATTACCGTCCTCATTCCTATGGCATGTCTGGGGCAACTACCTGCGCATGAAGAGCAGCGATAGATACGAACCAAGTGCATGCCACCTATCGGCAATCAGGATCGTAGGCTGAGGCTTGGTAGATACACGTTTCGTCTGAGAGGTATTTAGCCGGGGATTCTTCGAGCATCCAGTCGCCTGGACCGCTAGGCTCGCTAGTCGGCTTCTGGAGGCACCCAGCATGGGAGAGAGAGAGAGGGCTAACGTTCATGACCCTTGGGCTGGACCTGTGAGTCGATAGCATCATGTCGTGCCTTAGGCTCTAGCTGGCTTTTCCAAGACGGAGAGCTCTTTAGTTTCGACAGCTGTAAAACATCCACCCCACCCCCCAGGAAGACTTCTGGCGTCCTCGCCCCCATTCCTTGACGGCGAATACCCAGGCAGCCATGTATTTGCCGTGTTTCTTGACCTATTCTCCAGCCCTAGGATGATGCGCTCGTGGCATGGACGGTATTGCAAGGAGGCATACCTCTGTTTTGTGAAGAGGCATCCCAACAAATACCGTGCACCTGCACGCCGCCTCGATGATGCCTGCAGAAAATCCAAGCGAGTATCAGCAGCGGGCTTGAGTGTTCCGCACTGGTGCTCCCAAATGCAACCCCCCCTCATGCGCTTGAAGCTGTTTCACCCCTGCAGCGTGCCATGGTTGCCTTCTTGAACTCTATCGTTTTTGCGATTGAAATGTCGCCCCCGGCCATGGTGGGTTTTGCGTCCATACATGAACCTCATCTCTGTCCATACGTCTTCGTTGGCGCGTCTGCTGTAGCTGCGGACCTCAAGATGCGGGTCGGCGCCTTGTCCACAGATATTTCAAGGACCCAATCGACATCGCCATCTGCACATGTCACTGAAAGGATGCTCCATGGTCCCGAATTGGAGCAAAACTCCAAGTTGATGTCTGCGCCGCGGCCGTCGAGGAAGTCGTCGACCAAATCATACCTGCCATGAACGTACGCTAGGTGCAGAGCTGTGGCACCAGACTCGTCGCCAATCTCTTCGTCGATGTCAACCGTGTTGTTGTCCAAGAGGTAGCTGATAATCTCTTGTTTCCTATCATGTATCACGACTTGGAGGGCGTTCATCCCGCACCCAACGTCGGAGGGATCAGCACCTCTCTCAAGCAGCAGCTTCGCAGTCGAGAAGCCACCTCCACATATCCCGTGGTTCAAGGGTTTCCGGGATGATCTCGCTGAGCCACAGGCATTGTTCCTCTCCCTGCAGAAGTCTGGGCGGTGACGGACGCTATTTGAGGAGCTAGGGCGCAGCAACAGGGCGCAATAGTCGCACAGTACTCCTGGATCCCAAGACATGGATGCTCCACTATCTAGTAGGATTTCCACCATAGGATACTGTCCAATATATGCGGCATATGCAAGAGAGGAGGAAGAGTTGCCGTCCCAAGCGTCGTCGTGCCAAGAGGAGTCTTGCCCCAGCTCGAAACAGTACTGTTACGGGGGTCTATGGGAGTAAATTATAGTAAGAACCCTAAAGAAACCATTATTCAGAAGGGTACCATAGGCCTAGAACTTATCATAAAACATTAACTTACCATAAGGTGTTAACTTACTACAAGACAAGCCCCCTATATTCTAAACGCTTCAGGCTTAAAATCTCCCTACTTAGAAATTTATTGCCATTTGTTTTTATATAGATTTTTTAAGACCTCTTTTTAAAGACTTCTTAAGGTACTTTGCTTAAATAACTTTCTGTGATTCACCTTCTTATATTATACTATCCTGTAATATACCTTTATAGTATGCTCTGTCATATATCTTTTAGAGGAAGAAATATATATATATATAGGCTTTATCTTATGATAAGTTTTAGGCCTACAACACCCTTCTGGATAACGGTTTCTTTGGGGTTCTTATCGTAATTCACTCCCATACACCCCCGTAACAGTAGTCAAGGAACTAAGTCGTCAGGAGTGCCAACGGTCTTTGGGATGGCATAACAACATTGGAGTTGCTTGTGGTTTTTCAATTCAGATATCAACTGGAAATCATGAGTGCAAGATAAAATGAATTGTAGTTACGGCTTGGCCTGATCGAATTCTACCCTGGCCTAAGGGACTTTGGGATCCAAAGTCCTTTGCATACCAGGGTGACTACTGGAAGACGGTTCTCAAGTTCCATCAGCTTTCTATAACCAAAATGAGTTTGAGAAAGAAGGTGTGCAAATGATGCTTCAGAAGAGGAGGCCATCAGGTCCCGGAAGAGGCTTGCGAAACTCGCGAGCAAGGCACCTGTGGGAGTGCTGCAAAGTGGCAAGGCCTGGAGGCTAAAGCTCCATGGCCTCGGAAGGAAAAAAAAACGACTTCTAAAAGGTGATCCAAGGGCGACGGCCAGGGACAGGGACAGCTGCAGCGTGCCAGGACCTCAGGTACAAGACAAATATAGACATACAGGACAAACCTATGCCGACACGCAATGGTCAAATCCCATCACGACATCAAGTAAAGCACACGGTACCACAAAGACTCAAGAGGTATTTTAATGTTCGTTTAATTCATTCACGTCATGGTATGTACATTTAATGTTTTAATAACCCCATCTCGCCAGCTTCATATAGCGATATGGCACGTAATGGGGGTTTTCATCAACGGGAGCCAAGGGAAGGTCTGTGCCTTAGGCCCTCCCGGGTTCTCCTCATCCACGTCTAGGCCAGTGGGCCACATGTGAAGGCACCTCGTACGGTTCCGGCGTTGTATTGGTCAATCTATCAGTGAGGTTAGCAACGAGTCTCCCAGGGCCAGGTAATGATATGTGGGGAGAACTTACAATATCCTGTACACTTGCGTACGTCCCAGCAACCAGGATGACCATGCCGATGACGAAGATGATCGCGTTGGTGACGGCCAGGAGCAGGTTCTCCTTGCTGCGCCAGCTGCCCTTCTTGATGAGCTTGAACCACATCCACGCGGGGAAGTAAAACGTGAAGCCGCTGATAAAGAGGCAGGAGGAGATTGAGAGCAGGTCACTGAAGAAGGGGATGGCCTCGGCGATGATCCACGCGATGAGGGTGATGATGGCGATGAGGCCGATCCATGTGATCCAGCCCATCTTGGTGTTGATGAAGCGGATCACAGAGTCCTTGTACACGCGGCCGTGGATATACCGCCCCACTGTGGTGCCGTTGATGGAGCCCGAGATGAAGATGACGGGGAGGGCGATGCCGAAGGCGATCTTGGAGAGCGTGTTGCCCGCTGAGAGAAGCGCGGGCGACTCGACCGACTGCCCCACAAAGACGTAGATGAGGGCCCCCGTGACGGTGTAGATGACCATCTCGATCATGCCCAGCCACCAGATGGACTTGACAAAGTCCTTGGGCGTGTGCATCTCGTCCATGAAGGAGAACTGGCACACTGCGAACGAGTAGGCAAAGACAATGTTGCCGAGGGCGATGAAGGCCTCGACGAACGTCAGGCCCTCCTTGGGCCAGGCGGACCAGTCGGACGCGGGGATCAGGCCCTCGCTTTGCTGGACGCCGGTCCCGATGATGGTGACCCCGATGGCGAGGATGATGGACACGAAGTCAATATACCCCAGGACAGCCAGCTCGGCAAACGACGGCGGGAGGGCCAGGAGGAACAGGATGATGGCAGACACAACGCCGAACACCAGGGAGCAGGCGCCGTTGTCGGTGATGTTGCCAAAAGCGATGGCCCCCGTCAGGCTGTGGGAGCCAACCAGGAAGATGAGCTGGAGCGCGAACATGGCGCCGACGAGCTCGTAGCCGAACTTGCCCATCAGCAGCTGGCCGGCGTCGGCGTAGTGCGAGACGTGCGGGAACGCGAGCTTCACCTGGCCGACGACGTACGAGGTGTAGATGGCGACGAAGCCGAGGCCGACGCAGAGGATGACGCCGGCGACCATGCCCAGGGACGCGAAGGCCGCGGGGATGGACAGGGAGCCGAGGGCGATGGCCTCGACGATGAGCACGACCGTCAGCCGCTTCCAGCCGAGCTGGTTGAACTTGGCATGGCCCTCGGCCGCCTTGCGCTTCTCCAGGTCGTTCCAGTCCGTCACCTCGCCCACCTCTGTCTGGCCGAACATGCCCGAGCCCGAGCCTTGTTGGCTCGCGCTGGCACTGATGGTCTTCTCAGCCTTCTTTTCGGTGGAGCCCGCTTCTTGGGCGGCGGTGATGTCGTAGTCGGCCATTTTGGTATGCGGGGTGGAGCCTCCGGGAATGCCGTCGAGTTGTCTATGTACTTTGCGTGCGGGAAGGGACCGGACCTGGGTGGCAAGGACTGTGCAGCTTGTGTAGTTGATGCACAGCTGGCCTGTTTGGTAATAATAACACCCACGAGAGACCTGGGCGAAGTAAATTCGCGGCTCGGGTCTGGTCTGGTCGTGTGAGCTCGAACCACCCGAGGTTAATTTTGCAAGTGGTCACGGGGCGGACGGGGCGATGACTTCCTTTGTCTGCGTTGAGGCTCCGGACCGGACTTTAAGAGTGGGTGAGGACTGGCCTTGTTGAGTCTTGTTGCCCCAGGAGACAGAAATGAGAGAGCAAAGGGGGGGAGGCGGTGGCAAAAGTGCTCGAGGGGGCAGACAAGACTAAATATGAATGACGGTCAGGCTTATCTCTGATGAGAGGAGACCGACCTGGCCGACCAACGGTAAGGTCCCGAATTGCATGTACAATAAAATCGACAGCATCCTATCCGCCTCTCACAGCCCCGGTCCTGTCCTGGTTATTTCATGCCACGCCCGGTCGTGCTTGCTGGCTGGCTGGCTGGCTGGCAGGGCATGGCTGGATCGGACCCGGCCGGTCCACCCAGGAACAGCATTTTTGCGCGTGTATCCATGGATAAATCCGAGCCAAGGATCATGGAACGGAACACCTGACCTTCCAGTATGCCGTATGTATGTTGTAGTGGCAGGCACCACGAGTTTTGACAGCCCGGCATTACCATGCACTAGATAGTGCGTAGCGTGTTTTCGGGGAAAAAGCCGACAAGCGAAGAGACGCCGAGACGCAGCCGACTCGTGCTTCTAGATCAGCCGGTATGTGGATGACGCACATGGCGATCGCTCGCCATGCTCGCCATTTTGGACCCTGACAAGATAGGGCCAGAAACGACGCAGACTAGGACAAGGACGTGGAGCGCCCCGCGTGGGGGAGATAAGAACAGATTGGTACGAAAAACCTTAGATCTAAGATCTTGTCAGAGCAACTTGGCTTTTGGAATATGCAAGGGCACGAGCCAGTCGCATTGGGCATTGCAGTGGGCATTGGCGAGATGGCCGTGCAGAATTGGGCGTGGGAGCAGGTCTGGGTGCGCCGGATTCTCCCGTCCTGCAACGGGCGAGAATCTTGGAATTTCGCCAGGTACCACCAAGTCAACTTGGAGGAGTATGGTGGATATTCCCTCGTACACGGTGGACCCGGAGGGAAAACTCTGAGGAAAGAGTTAGCTGACGGCGACAAGGGGGCAGGATGACGTCGGGAGGCGCATGAGGCTCTGCGGTGAGCCACTTGGCGCCACGAGTCATTTGGTGTGTAATGGCAATCCGGAAATAAGATGGACGCTGCCAAGTAAATGAAAGCCTCCCGTAATAGAATCCACTGTTGGCCTGACCCTACCCGCGCATCCCCTGCTCCCGAGGCTTGTTTCTTCAAGTACCGACCCACCCATGATCCTTTGGGTGCTAGTGTAGTGTACATCGTGTAGTACATACATTATGCAGTAGTGTAGTGTGCTATTCGCAACGACAGTCAGCCTGTCTCTCCCCATGAAGATCTCTTGCCCTGACTCGGCCGGTTTTCATTTTCCCCATCTTCTAGCGTGTTCCAGAGATAAGAGGCTAAGTCGCCGTCCAACCAGAGCCGACCAGAGAGTATCATCACAGGAAGAAGCAGCTGTACGTGTAGATCCAGGGATAGGGGCCACCGGGCAATCCGAGTGACCTGGAGCCTCGCGTCGGCATGAGGTCGGCGTATTTTCTGCAGCAGGGGCACGGTGACATTAGGCCGTACGCCGTAATACTTAGTAGCTCCAGCTCAGTCTGAATCCCCACGGTTATACATTCCACATGTGGTGACCGAGAGAGGGTGTACTCAGGGTCTACCACAGGTTGCGGGAGCGCGCAAGGAACATCCCCTTTATGCCGCGACGTGCAGGCCGTGGCTTACCCAAGCTTTCCCTGTTGGCGAGCTTGTGTGCCTGGGCGGAGCTTAGCATTGCTGATCGTCGCGGGGTCGCTCGTGTGTGTGCAGTGGCTGTTGGGTGAGCGCTTAATAAGCACGCCATCCGCAGCATCCCACATCCTTGGTCAACACCTGCAGCATCGTGAGCTGCATTATCCAACATGGTGGCGCTCCATCGCCCATCCGGTGGACATGCAGGCAGCACGAGGTCTGGTGCTAGCCGAAGCCTTGGGATCCAACTCATCGAGGGGCCCCATAGCCTCCCCATGGGGTAAGAATAATCTGGGCGGGCCTCCGCATGTCCCGCCCGCTTGGTCATGTCCAATCTGCTCAGGACCGAGCGTATCCATGATCATTCATCGTTTTATCTAACCATTACGAAATAGCCAGCACAACGGGCATGGTCGAGACTTGAAGAGGCTAGGTTTCTCCAACGTTATTTTGCATGTCTTGTTCAATAGTAAGGTATTTCCTGACTCTACCAACTCTGCCCGCACGTGGCTTGCGGTGGCAGACCTCTAATGGTATCTTGCTGACCGATAGGAATTCTCTAGAAAAGGTGTTCTGCTGTCCGTGCCTCATGGCTGCTGCGGTGCATGAGCCCATTGCGGGGTAGGCACCACCCGACCCCACGAGTTTGATGATCACTAGTCATCATCCCCGAAATCCCCGGCCTCGTACAGCTCCCCCTCCTCGTTCTCGGCGCCCTGCTCTTCGCCAAGGCCGAGGTCGTCCTCGTCGCTATCCCCATCCGAAAGCTCAGCACTGCCAGTACGACTGGTCGGCTGGCTTGCGATCTCGCTGCCAATCAAGGAGCCCGGGCCCTTTCGGTCCATGTTGGTAAGGGCAGCATAGTTGATCTTGGTCGAGATACCCCGCCGGTTGGCCGTTTCCTGGGCGGCCTCCTCAGCCGAGCTCGCCGGTGTCGCCTGGCCCTCGCCGATGCGTGGCTTCCGCGTGGTTGGCTTGCGCGGCTTCTTGACTGGGGCCATCTTCTTCTTGAACTCTTTCTCCTGCTGCAGTCGCAGCCAGTCCTTGTTCTCGTTGAGCCACAGCTGCTCCTTGATCTTGCGCTCGTCCTCGGTTAGCAGGCAGTTGACTACCTCCGGGTCGTTGGCGAATTCGTCCTCGGTGACTTCGGGCGCGTCGAGCAGTTCATTTTGCTGATAATCGGCCGGCCGCATCTTCTCGAGCTCCTCCTTCAGCTCTTGGGTGCGCAGCCCGGCCAGGTCCGCGGCAGCGACCCAGAGTTTAGAGTTGATGTCCCTGATGTTGCTGAGCATTTCCTCAGCCATCTTGTTCTCGTCCTCCGTCCACTCCTCACTCTCGTCAAAGAGTGCAGGATTACGCAAAGCGCTACCTTGGAGGCGTTTTCGGTGGGTCTTGGCTCCTGGAGCTACAGCTGTGGCCTGTGTCCCGGAGGCTCCTGGCTCACCATCCGGGAGGCTCAGACCGGGGAGAGGAACATCACCATACTTGGATGCAAGTGCCTCCACTTCATCTTGTTCGTCTGTAGGCACGGCCTCACTGATGTCATCTTCGGTCACGCGTTGTGTGCCTCCACCCGAGGGGCTGGCACGTTGTTGAGGCACTGCGGGGATGGCGAATCCATCCGCGTCGGTCCTTGATTGCTCGGAGGGCGTGGCATCGCCTTGAGAAGTGGACCCGGAATCTGGCTGGCCATCTTCCCGCTGCCTCATGTCGGGCGGAAGGGGCTGGCCGGTCTCCGTGTCAATGACCGGTCGCTTACGCTTGCGGCCTGGGTTGTTCCTCTTCTTCTCCATCTCTTCTTGATACTCTTTGGACTGGCGGTAGAAGGCTGGAGGGTCGTGGGACTGTTGTTGTCCGGGGAACTCCCCCCTCATAAACTCACTGATGCGCATCTGTGCGGCCTCTAGCCTGGCGAATTCGTCCAGACGGAGCTTGAGGGTGGCTGTGGTGACTTTTGCAACGAACGAAACTTCAAGCGGGGTTCGACGGTAGTTGAACATCCTGGCAGCAAGGATGAGGGCCGATCCGCAGATACCGGCGGGTTTCCGGCCAAGCATCATCCAGTCGCGGTCCATTCTCTGCACGATGCGCACAGCAGCCGCCTGGATGGTCTCTGTATCGTTGAAGAACTCGAGGCGGCTGGCAAGGCGCCTGATGATATCTTCTGGAACCATGGGCTCGAAGGGGTAGTTAGCCTCGTCGCCGCCGTATAGCATGTGAAGCATCTTCTTGAAGGTGCGGCCGAGCAGGAAGACGTCCATCTTCATGACGTCGGCGATATCGATGAGCATGACCGGGGTGTTGCGCGCTTTGCGGATGGCCCAATACACACAGACACTTGCAACCCTGGGGACACTCCGCCCTTGACAGAAGTTCCGACCGAGGACTTCCTTGAACTTGTTGAACGCAGAGAGGTACAACTGGCCTTCGAACTGGCCAAGTTCAAGGCGGTTGAGCAGGGCGTGGATGTGATCGCGACCCTCGAGAATGGACTTGAGACGATTCTCGCCCTCGCCGCCACCTGCAGCACGGCGCGGGCCAAAGCCGGGGCCGCCCAGCCGGGGGCCTGCTTGATCATGGCCAACAGTGACGCCGAAGGCGATGGCTTGGCCGTTGGAAGCCTCACCGAACTGGACGTCGGCGACGATGTTGCTGTCATCGACGACAGCACCGCAAGTCTGGCAAGTTCCATCGATGAGGTTGGGCGCGGAACACTTGGGGTTGGGACACTGGGAGCGGGGGTTAACGGGGGGTGGGGAGCCGGCAGAAGAGGAGGCCCTGCTGGCATTGTACTCGGCAATCTGCTTGCGCCGGTGATCTCTGTCGTTGATTGCTCGGGCAGGATTGGGACGCGAGGCCTTAGGTTTGGCGGCAGGCGTCTTGCGAGGGGTCTTGACCATGGACGACATGGCCACCAGACTGTGCTCTGCGAGCTCCTGAGCCACACAGGGGGGATATAGGAGCTGGCACCACGGGCTTGTTGTGAAGATGATAGATCGATCGGGTGGCCCTGCCGACCCGGTGTGTTGATGCTCTGGGCGCCGAGAAGAGAACGAACGGACGAGATGGGCGAGGCTGGGCAGGGCGTTGAGTCACCCGCCGAGAGACGACGGTGGGCTCTTGTGACCGGCAGTGATGGGTTTTGCCGTGGCCGTCAAAGCCTTCTCAACAAAGTTAGAGAAAGGGAAACGAATGTAGGGGATTGCAAAAAGTGTGTGATGCTATTGGGCGATGGGTGTTGATGGTGGAGGGGCGTGCGGCCGACGAGCTGGGTGTTGCGTCGGCGAGATTGCGAGTTGCGCGTTTTGGAATTTGTCGTCCTGGTTCAGTGGAAAATTTCAGCGTGCACATTGGGGAAAATTCAAAGTCGCCGTGAGCCACGGCGGGGCTGGACGCACGGGCCTCCCAAGCGTTATTTCTCTGCGACGGGGCCTGCTTATTCAGACTATTCCAGGCTGCTGCCTGCACTAAGGGACGGGTTCGAGCACAGCTTGGTGCTAAAAAAAAATTGCAGCACTTCCAAAGTTGCCAGTCCTTTTTTAGCAACTCGTCTTGAAGTGGGTCACAACTGGCCTCATCACGAGGCTATTGCTATTTTATTAGTAACATGGTATTACATTTTGATATTGATTACTATTATTATCTTATTCTTTTATTAAGCGCTGGTCGTTGAGCCTCTACGACCGTATAAAGTTCCTACTGCAACTTAAACCAGGCTAGTATACGTGGGACGATGACTGACGCATAGGAGGTCAATCGCGAACTCTAAAGTAGACTGGCATCCTGGAGAGTTTGTCCTGGATCTTTATGCTGCTGTCACGGCTATGTGTAAGTTGACGCCTTCTATGTCGACAATACGTTGGCAATTAAACATTTTCTTTTCTTTTCTTTTCTTTTTTTTTTTGGGGGGGGGGGGGGGGTATATATGATGGAAACGGACTTTGTAACCAGGTCCGCTTACGACGATGGTAGTCTTGGGGTATACTACGATCGGCTTTCCAATTGCCCGTAGGCTGGAACTCGAGAGGCAAACTACGCTCAAAGGCACGTGCAGTATCCTTTTCCGGCTTTCAATATGCTTTCATCGTACCAGATCATGCTGAGGTCCTTAAAGTACCCGTAGCGGGAGTATTGAACCCTCCCTAGAAATTCAGTAAGCGCGGACGGCTGGTGGTACATCGAATGTTCATCGTCAAGCCTGTGGCCGATCCATTACTCCAGACAGCATAAGCAAGCCACGATTCCCAAAGTCTTAAGCGTGTTAGGAAGGATTGTTTCTGGTCTTACCATGGCGGATCACCATTCGGGATACCCCACGTGCCGGGACACCCAAAATTAGAGAATACCCACCAAAACAATTCAACTTTAAGAAGCCATTATTAACTTAATTCTGCTCATAACTAGACATTTTATAAATAATTTTAAAGTATAAAAGCAGCTCTTTTAATTAGTATATCTTACAAGGAGTTTGAATGTACAACTAGAACGGGTCCGCACTTCTGCTAGCGGCTCATTTTCTATATCATCATCTTTAGACTCTTCATCTATATCAACTTTAGCCTTACCACCCATTTCTTCTTTAGCCTTAGCCTCTTTATTAAGGGCATTCCCAGCATTATTATTACCTCCCATAATATCTCCTAGTTATATGAATTTCTTATTCGGATTTGGGATGGCTTGGCGTTTCTTGGCCTTTATTCGCTTAACTTAAGCATCCAACTCCCGAATTCTCTTATATGCAAGGGCTAACTCAGCTTCTTTTGCATCAAATGTAAGGCTGATCTTCCTGAATTTACGCCATTCTAATGCCGTAGCCTCCAGGCTAGCAAGGTTTATAATTTCTCACCCAAACTTGGGTATCTTATCATTAAAATCAACTTCTAGTTCGGCTTAATGTTTTTCCTTATCCTCCTAGCATTTTGGGTATATTAACGCTTTATATCGACTAATAAGCTAGTTGCTAGTAGTCTTTTATATATTTTTAATAGCCTTCTCTATAAATCCCTTCTCCCTAGCCTACTATAGTGCCTTAATAAAGTTGATCTTATCTATAGGCTGAGAGTCTATTAGTACCTGCTATGTGCTAAGGAGCCTATAATAGTATGCCTTTACAGCATTAAAGACTCTATTATTAAGTGGTTAAAGTCTATATAAGCAATATGCTGATAAATAGTAGCAGAAGATATTATTCTTAAAGCATGTAATTATAAACTTATCCTATATAGGTTGATTAATTGAATTAGCTTAATATTATAAAACCTGGCTATATACCTATACAAGTGTAGCTAAAATGGCTATCTAATATTAATAGAATTGCCTTAAAATTATCGTTTTAGCGGGTATTTATTTATAGTAAGAAGACCTCTTGGAGCTATGATAGGCCTATCTAGTTATTTATTTCGCCATTTAGAGATATAATAAAGTGCCATAATAAGCAGGTCTTCTTAAACTTATTAATAAACCACTATACTTAGAGTTATTTGCCCTTAAAAATAATACCCGGATTAAGGGCCTCGTTATTAGCAATAATAGCCTCTATTATAGTAGACCACCACCTAGATTAATTATGTTTAACTAGTACCTTCTTTATCTCTAAAGTTCCTATAACTAGAGAATCTAGTTCTATACTCAATCCATTAGTATGAAAAGTTATAGCTTTATTAGTATTAATTTATATATTAAACACAGCTATTAATTTAGCTTTATTAATGTTAATAGTGAGCTTCAGCTTTACTTACGAGTATTCGCCCTCCTGAATATCAAAATACTAGTTAACTGCCTTTAGGGTGAACTCATAAAACCTTAGGGCTTCTTATATATAGCCAACTTTATTGTAGACCTCTAGGTAGCGCTAAATAAACCGCTTAACCTACTTCTTGCTAACTAGCTAATTATTACCGGATTATTTGATAACCTTTATCACTATATTTCTAATCTAGGAGTAGCTTGGGGCGCAATTAAGCCTTTCTTACTGTAGAATCCACTTAACAATATAGTCTTCTTGCGCACTAGATAGTCGGGAATTTAATGGTTAGGCCTTAGGATCAGTCTTTATAGTACGGCTATTCTTGCAGGCAGATAGGGTAGATATAGGTACATTATGCTTCTTAGCGGCTTTATTTAGAGACATTCCATTATCAATAATGTTATGTAGGGCATCAGCCACGTTATCCTTAGTATAGTTAGGCATTATAGTGGGCAATTGGGTCTCTAGCACTGAGGATTTAGTCTGTAGAATGTAAGAAGTCCTCTCTAATTTAGCATTTAGGGTTAATTATACACTCGGAATAAACGGCCCGAGAGGGACGCCAATCCACTTTTAGAATAGTCTACAATGTTCATTAAGCAATTCTCTATTTATCTATAGTCTCGGATTATAAATAGCTTCAATAGTTGTAGAGAAACGTATAAGTAAAGTTTGTTGATTTGTGTGGGGGTTGAGAATTTTGGGTGTCCCGGCACGTGGGGTATCCCGAATGGTGATCCGCCATGGTACGGCATAAAACTGTCTGCATTGGCCGTCACGGTCCTTCCGAAGGAACCAGTAGAAAGGCAATGTGAGGGTCTGTATTTGTTCTGACTGACAGTGACTTGAGATTCCTGTGAAATGTTTGCTAGTGGTAAATTTTAAGGATAAAGATGGAGGCTCTTAGTGATTCCTCCAGGGATCCTTTGGTCAATCCAAACTTCTAGGATACGTACGGGAATGGGGAACAACGGCCAGCAAGATCGTCTGGAAAGCCGGAGCTCTCTACCAGCTCGACCGCCGTTGTAGATCTGTATGGGGGCCCGGGTTCGGCCACTTAAGCACCATCTCGTTAGTGCGGGCACAGAACGCTGGTATCTGTCACGGTATCCACTCCAGGAACCCCCTATATAAATGCCTACATTTCACATGTATAAAATAGATACTTAGCTCTTTTCTCTTCGTGCAACAACTAGTTATTTCGTCGTACACCTAAATATGCTGTGACAGCATCTGAGGAAGCTATGGGGAATGTGGCGTTACAACCAGGCCACAGACATCAACAGAGGAAAGATGACCTACCACCCTGTTCCCATGGCTTAAGTAAGCCCTGAACCCATCC
This sequence comes from Stenocarpella maydis, assembly GCA_002270565.1. Lineage (NCBI taxonomy): Eukaryota > Fungi > Ascomycota > Sordariomycetes > Diaporthales > Diaporthaceae > Stenocarpella > Stenocarpella maydis. The sequence goes on along the minus strand of NQMI01000024.1, from coordinate 186,064 downwards.
ATCCCTGTGGTTGCACACAGACATTCAAGGAGCGCCAAATCTTACCATCTGACCCCCACTAGTGGAACACCCCTACCAGTGGAACGAGGACCTACATACAAATATCACCACATTAACTTACATATATCACAGCCAATTTTGAAGCTATACACATAGGAATTTAACCAATCTATAGATATTTACTTAGTAAATAAGCTTATAAAGGTAGTTGGTGTTTTAGGGGCATTAAAGCGGCTATAATTAGATTCCAAACCCCGCATATAAATGCCAATCCTAGGGCCCAATTGTTATGAACCAACACGATGGTAACCCGGGATCCAGGGTAACCAAGACCAACTGCCACAACGCAACCCCGCAGGCACAAGATAACGGGATGTGCTAGGACAGGGTTAGGGTTAGGAACCCACTAATCAGGGTGGACCAATAGGACCGCCAGCAGTCCTAATGACTTCAGGATAGACCGATAAAGTTATCAACAGTTCATACAATCTATCACCAAAAGACAAATAAAGAGTCAGAATATATATACAGACATAATCATCACCATAATAAATAGCTCTCATAAAACAGACTCTTCAGTCATTAATCTAAATATTTAGTCTTACCAATTAAATAGCCTTATAGCTTTTAATTATACCCTCCTTATAAATAGTATCTTTATATACTATAACTTAATTACATACCACCTCTATACCACTCTACTAATATAAACTCTATAGGTTACTTACTAAACCTCATAAAGGTTTAGTATAATCATAATATTTTAATAACTCTTATTTAAAATAGCTATATATGCAACTAATTAAGCAATATAAAGATATAATATTAATTACCTCCTTTAATAATAAATAAGCCTAGATTATAAGTACCTAGGAAATAGCCTTATAGATTATAGCCCTCTAGTAGGAAATCAATTATCTCTATATAGTTTAGCAAGCTAAAGCTTATAAGATAGATAAGCCCGGCCCCTATAAGGGAGATAAGGGAACCCTCTAGGGATTCCTTACTTAATACCGCGCTTACTTCTAATATTATAAGCTTTAGTTTGGAACTAATTATAATAAGATTATCTTTATTAGATATTAGCTTAAAGGAAATGCTCTTACTTAGTTTAAACTTACTCTTGGAGACTACTTAGAGAATAATAAAACAAACTAAAAAACTCTGATGAATTTGTGCTATAAAATAGCATTCAGTTCAGCGTGTGTTTCGGCAGGGTCGCAGTATGGTGCTCTGAGGCGAATTGGGACGATTGACAATGGTCTGGACAACTTTGTATTGAATTAAGTTGGGCTTCTGTAAGCCCTCCTTATATACCCTCCGACGTCGTCTCACCCCTGGGCACGCTGCGGTCGGCTCTGGTGCAAATTTGCAAATGCCGGAAAATTCGCCCTTCCAACACACCATCTTTGGTTCCAAACAACTAGCCAACCACAGCCCTAGCAATGCCCAAATTAAGTACATATAAACTTCAGAAATCAGGCTATCTAATGCACTAAGTTATATACTTTTTGGGTAAGAAATAAGGGTAATGCAGAGGTCTAAATTAAGGTGCAAATGCAGACCAAAATAATTGACTCACGGCCACCAAACTCATCTTGCGTCGCGCACGCACTGGGCGTACTTAGCGAAATTCGCCTGACTCGCAAGTCTAGGGTAACTCCTTGCACAAAGTCTAGGTTAACTCCTTGCTGAGCGGTTCCGTTTAACAGTAATACTACCTTATAGGACCTAAGAAACAGATTAAACTCTATATGGATTATAAGAATCTTATAACGTTTATAATAATTAAGGCACTTAATAAATGATAAGTTAGGTATATAGAGTTCTTATTATAATTCAATATTAAGGTTATTTATATGGATGGAATTAAAAATGCAAGAGCAGATGTACTTAGTTAAAGACCCGACTATTAGGATAAGGATTTACCTATAGAATGAATAGTATTTAAAACTTAAGAAGATGGAAGCCTCATTCTTAACTAAGAACTTAATGCTATAATTAAGGTTAACTTCCAAACTAGAAAAACCCTTATTAATCTGAAAGAATAAGATGAGTTGATTATAGAAATATATGAAGTACTAGCATATGGTTACTAAGGTGTTATAGTAATAATTAAAAGGATTTAAAGGAATTATTAGATTCCCAACCTTAAGAAAAAGGTTTAAGATATCATTAGCAAATGCAACTTATGTAATAAAAATAAGGCCTCTAGATATAAACCGTATGGATTGTTGAAACCCCTACTAGTACCTATAGCTGTATAGTCATCCATTAGCCTAGACTTTATCATTAAGCTACCTCTCTTATGAGAACCCTTAACTAGAGTACTGAATGATAGTATTCTAGTAGTGGTTCGTAGACTGAGCAAGTATGCATACTTCATATTATATAAGGAAGCTAGTATAGCAGAAGAACTTGCATATACATTCTTGTAAACTGTAGTAAGTAACTACGGGATGCTATATGAAATTATCCTAGATAGAGATAAGCTCTTTATATTAAAGTTCTGGAAGTTACTAATGAAGTAATTTAGAGCAAAATATAAGCTCTTAATAATAGTATACTTATAAATAGATGAATAAATGAAATAAATTAACTAGATTATAGAATAATACCTCTAATACTATATTAACTAGTTATAGGATAATTGGGTTAAACTGTTATTACTAGCATAATTTACTTATAATAGTATAACTACTAGTATGACTAAATAGTTACCTTTCTTTGCACTCTATGGATATGAACCTTAGGCATATTATGAATTATTACTAAATGATACTCTAGCGGAATTAGCGGAATAAAAAGCAATATAAATTAGATAAATCTAAAAGAATATCTAAGTAGAACTCTCTTTTATATAGGAATGAATAATAAAATATATAAATTGGAAAAGAATTAAGGAACTAATTCTTAAGAAGGGAGATAAGGTCTATCTTCTTTACTAAAATATTAAAACTAATAATTTAGTAATAAAAAGCTTAATTATAAGAAAATTAGCCCCTTTAAAATTTTATAAAAATAATTAGATACTAACTATAAACTTTTACTACCTAAAGGAATGAAATAATATAATAACTTTTATATTTTACTTCTTAAATTAGCACCTAAGAATATAAAACTGAAATATAGATTAAAACCCTTAATAAATATAATAAGGAATATAAAGTAGAAAGAATTATAGACTCTAGATAATATTAAGGAATAATGGAATGCCTTATTAAATGGAAAGAATATAACTTAAGTGAAAATATATGAGAACTAGAATAAAACCTTATGAATAGTAAGAAACTCCTAGAAAGTTTTAAAACTAAGAACTCAACTATAAGTAAAGGTAAATATTACCCAGCCAACTAGCTAAATTACTTACTAGTTGAAAAATATACTATTAGTCTAGGGATACTAGAAGATAAAAATTAGGAACTAGATAAGCTATTTATAGGTGTATTCCCTTTACTCCTAACTAAAAATCTGGATTAATCTACTACTGTATTTCTAGTACTTATAGAATTCTAATTAAAATGAGGATTAGGAAAAGACCCCTTAGTGGCTATAACTTCCTGCACTACTTTAGTAGTATAAGCCTGCTCCTCCTTAGCTAACCCCTTATTTACTAGCTTTACCCCCTTTTCCTAGAGAAAATGTTTTTACTTTCTTAAACGGGCTAAATAAACTAGGGATTTATTTAAAGAATCTTAAGCCCTTTAAAATTGAGCCTATACCTCTTTTAGATACTCCTCCTCCTTAATCTTACAACTATTTAGCTTAGCTAGCTTATTGGTAATATATAATATTATAATAATTAGTATATTAATAAAATTCGAAAAGATAAGGCACTTATGGGAAGATACTAGCGTATATAATGCATTATAGGAATAACCATGCTTGGTGCATTATGAATAGCTCTTTATGAAATTAATTATCTTGTAAATTAGACTCTTTAATAAATAATGGAAACATGGGGCAACTTTGTAACTATATTATTTAATAAAAGCGTAATGATTAAGGTAGGCTTAATGCTTCTTGGATACTCTGGTGATGGAACTTTTTATAACCTGAGAATCTTTGAATTAGAAAGGCATAAATAATAATATGAATGAATAAAAATAACTTATGGAGTACTTTTAAGGATAAAAGAAGTAGGGAGGGAGATAGTATTATGAGCCAAATATGATGGCACCCCAAGGACCTATTTTAAGAACCCAGGCACTTAGGGCAAATGCTATGATATGACCCTGCAGGACTCCAACTGCTGAGTTAGTACTGCCTATTAAGACCCAGGGTTAGGGTTGCAGACCTACTAGCTTAGTAGTGCTTATGCGAGCAACTATGAGCAACAATGAGCAATAGCTGTAAGTGCTTGCTTAAAGTTGAATGAGTAATACTAAGCTTTAATATAACTAACTGAAGAGTTGGAATATATAAGGATATAGTTATTACTATAGTAGATAGCTTTTATAGAATAGACTCTTTAGTTGTTGATCTAAGTATTTAATCCCAGTATTGGATAGCCTTATAGCTAGTGATTATTATTAGCTAATGATATTGCTTAACAACCGCCTAATAATATATTCCGAATATAAACCCTTGATCTTTTAGGTTTAACAGACTTAGAAACCCTTTGATTATTACATTAACCCAAATGAGTAGTATTTATTAATAATAGATAACTATTATACTCATACTGCTATAGGTTTTAAATAGGAATGCTTTTTATATAAAATGTATATAGTCTTCTTGCTAGTATATATTGTTCCGGGGTCTAGGGGAAACTGGTGTGTTCTGGGATCCGGGGAAAACCAGCCCTAGCGTTGCCCCCAAGACTATAAGAAGGGGCCCTCCTGCGTTGCTTTTGAAAAATTTCTAGTCCTAGAGAATCAATCTTTTTATACCCTGTGAACTTGTATCTGTCTGATATATACGTGTGTGCTGTGAAATCTTTTCTTGTGCCCTCTTCTGCCCTCCCCTCTTGGCACCCTCTATTCCCCTTATAACTCTCTTATCGCGTCAGGAGCTCCTCTTCTTGCCTTCCACGCTCCTCTTGAGGTGGTTGCTTGATCAGAACTCTGGCAGAATGTGTGCCTTTTTGTGTGTGTGGAGGTTTGTCCTCACCCCTCTGGCCCGTTTTCAATATAATATATATTTTATAGCTTTTAGATATAGCTATATTTAGCCTATTTAAGCAAGCATTCTGGAAACATTTATACCTTCTCAAAGTCTATAATATATTAATAATTATAACTAAATGGAGATTACTTTATTATTTATTATAAGGCTTAAAGAGAGGTATTCATGGTAGTAAATATTTATTCTAGGTGGAGAAAAATAGGGTTATGGCTAGTTAGTTAAGTAAGAGCACCATTAAGCAACTATATCCTTAAAAACCGCTAAATAGAGACTGATTTTGAAGAATCTGCTATAAGGAATAGCTTTAATAATAAAAATGGAGTATATAGGTTTAAATCTTAGCTCTTANGGTAATAGTTGTGGCGGGAAATTGACGTTGGGAATAGTGGCATGGTGGGTGGGTAGGGCGGCCGGAAGGGGGGCCCGGCTGGAAGCCGGGGCGACGATGTTATACTAACAGCGACGTACCTAGCTAGATCTCGAAATTAAGGTGGACTATTTGTTTAAAAGGGCGTTTCCGTTTTAGACGTAGCATTCTTAAAGAGATCGCCTGCCCAGAAGACTTCAGCGAACAGCGTGGAGGATCAGCTTCTGGAAACCATTGTATCTTTGCGGTCTGGGAAGAAGAAAATGAATATCTCAGTACCTAACAGGAGGATTCCCAGCCCAAGTTACGCCGACTATCGAAAGATGCCATGATCAATGGCACCATGGGCCTATCTACAAGCAGTGTGTGTGAGATAAGTTTTATTCCCCTCATCTGTCATTCTTCGTTGACCCAGGTCACCAAATGTCATCATTGTTTGGCTCCGGTGCAGGGCTACGGGAAACTGACTGCAAGGGCCCGGAAACTAGCAGAATCGTACAGGTGGCTAATATGAGGCAGCTGCCCGCTATTTTACAAGCTCTGAATAGCTTTCTTCATGTTGCCACAAGTCAATATACCCGCCACAGCGGTGATGATTTAGCCTAAGAGAAGTCTGATGTTCGTAAACACCGAGATGTCGGCTTTCGGCTGCGGTCAGTCATAATCCTTGTGGACAGAGTAACTTTAGCACCCGAAAACTAACTTTAAATCCTGAAACAGCCATACTACAGCTATCTCAGAGTCAGTTGCGCTCGCCCGGGACCAACGCAGTAATAATATGGCGAGCCTGGGCACCACCCCCATCGGTATTCATACCCGTCACTTTCCAGCTCGGAACGAGCCGACGGTCTAGGCCCATCTCCCCACTCGGCCAAGCGTTGCTGGATATCACAAGCGTTAATTTCATGGTGAGAGTCCAGCCCGGCCAAACTCTAAAGAGCCCAGGGTCGCATTCCATCAACAGCCTCGCCAAATCTGAAGCAGCAGGGGTTTCACACGACGAGGTCTAGGCGGGCAACATGTCGCGAACTTTGAAGCCTTATCGCTGCTATCACTGCTTTCAGGAGGTACGATGCGATAATTGGTGAGGGGCTAATGGCTTCGCTCTTGCAGGAACCCACAACCTACACTACACTACACCCACCCCTCCTCTCGATCTGAGACTGAGTGCAGTAAGCATCCGGCTGATGTTAGGCACACAGAATAATACCAACGTCTTTGCCAAGCCAAATCAATAATTTCCGTGATGGCGGTAGCAGCTTGGGGTTATCTGTGAACATAGCCTGCTGAGGCACAGCAGAGTTCTCCACTCCTTGGCTATGGCATCGTCGGTGGAGGGATCGTGTGAAGATGAGACGACAGGGTAGTCCACAGAATGACATGTAAGCCTTTACTAGTCTCGTCTGTATGTGTCAGCATATTGCAGAAAAGATGAACCATTGAATGGTGCATCCTTGGACTAGGTATTGGCATGCTCCGGGCTGCAGTAACCTTTTTATGGCGTTCAGATTTGACTATTAGCAAATTTGTGATGGATTCAGCCGGTACGTTTGTTTTTCTCTAAAACAAAAAGAAGAGAAGAGAAACGAAAGAATAAAAGTCTGAAAGTCTGCCGCGAGACTTGGTGATGGTGTCTCATTTTATTACTGAATATAATTACCACCTGACTACGTACCTGCCACTGGCGGAAAATCACCCCCCCGTTGAGCTCAGTTTCGAGGCATCATCAAGATGGTAGGCCACATGAAAGAAGATCACACCCGCACGTTCGCAGCAGATTTGGGTCAAGATCGCGATAACGCAAATCTTATAGACCTAACACATCATAAATATTCGCGGGTGGTGAGTCACAGGTGATGTGGATTATTAGTAAACGCCGTCTGCTAAAACCCATAAGGGCAAAGTGCTGCCGTGCAGCCAGCTAATTCGGACGACGGGAAGAATACATCTTTACCTAAGCGGATGAGAAAGTTCCGCTGAGTCATCTATGCTCCCTCCCCTCGCGTCACGAGGCATGTGTCAGCGGCGTTTCGTTCGTTCACCAACACCCTGCCTCCAGAATCATGCGTACCGGGCCTCAAGGCTTTGAAGCTCCTACCTCGGTGTACGATGCCACAGAAAAGAGCGTGTGATGCGTGCTATCGGCGAAAGGCAAGTCTTGAGCTAATTCAGAGATATGGCTTACTGGATGTCTCTGACCTTGCCCAGATAGAGTGCGTTATTACCGTACAAGGAACCCCGTGCAATTGGTGCCATCATCAGAGTCTTGAGTGCACGTTCCTTAGGACGTGGCCGTCACGAAAATGGATGAACAGGTTCGTTATCTTGATAATTAAATGTGTTGATTTGAGTGACTACGCGGTTGCAATCCCTCGGATAGCGAGTCCATTGCTCTAACGTAAACTTTCTTAGGGTTCAGTCAAGTGAAGTCCGGAGGCTTCGGAGTCGTGTCGCACAGCTTGAAGGCACTGTACCGCAGCCTAACGCGTCTCACTCAGGCTGTTACCCGTCTCAATCACTGGTGGCATCATCTAGGAGAACAGCGGCCTCAAAAGGTTCTGAAAGTACCCAAACCACTCCCACAGCAGTTGACTCCCAGGTGAGGATTTCCCGCCACTTCCCCGTGTCGCCTGAGACGCTGCCTTCTGCCGCAAAGTATTTTGGCCCACATTGGCTCTCCAACGGTGTGTCAATATTTTTCGATCAAGGCCAGCGATGGGTTTCATCACAGACCGGGCAGCAGGTCAAATGGAGTGAATTCCGGATTCTCACATACAGGCTAACATTACTTTCAGTCTCGCATCTTGATGAATCCGACCTAGGCCTTCTCGACCTGATAGACAAAACCACAGCCAGAAATTTCCTGGAGCCATTGTTCAGCAAGCACGCTCTACGTGTGTTCCCCATCATTGATCCTGTCTTGTTCGAGATAACGCTCGATACAGCATACGACGTTCTTGATAATCCTTTGTCGTCACCCACACACATTGCCGCCAGAGCTTGTGTTCTGGCTGCTCTTTCCATCGCACGACGTACAGGAATACCAGGCGGCAGTCCATCACCACCGGACTCAGAAAAGTTTGCCATCAAGGCGCAGCGTCTACTATCACTCATTCCTGGCTATATGAGCCTGGAAACTCTCATTACACTACTCATATTGGTATGATAGCCTAGCCCAAGCTCCCGGGTTCTTGTCTTATCATCAGTGCAGCTGTTAACAATCATTCCAAAGCAAACGCACTGCCTTTTGACTGGTAATTGGCAAGATGCGTCGTTTTACCACTCCACCGCCTGCAGGACAGTCTGTGCGCCGGGATACCATACGCATGTTCCCCCGGATCATGATATCTCCACACATTGTCCAGATCAACTACGAAGCTGTCATGGCCGCATGCTTTTTTGGCTTTGCTACACATCGGATAAAGACCTCTCGCTGCATACCGGTGTCCCTCCCCTGCTCAGTGACGAGTTCTGTGACCTTTCATTACCTCAGGACTGTCTGAACAACCGCATCTTGGGCCTCGAAAGTGGCACAACTTCTTCTGAGACCGACGAAAATGAAAGAGTTTGTACGGTATCACCCTTTCCTAGAGATAATCGGTTAGCGCAAATCAAGGAAAGGGTGTGTCGACTTTTATACTCACCACGAGCACTTAAAGACTTTGACAGCCAAGTACTCCTAAACATTCGGCACCTGGATGACGAAATTGAGAACTGGCGGTTGTCTATCCGGTCGCCACGACGTCCCGCTCTCCTCTCGTCTGCCTTTTTCAACACGCTAGGGTCAAGCGCGAAGGACATGCGCTATGTTCACCTTCAACTTGAATATCTATACTTCATGGTCGTTATGCACATGGCTGTAAGACGATTCAAATTGGCCAGCACGGAAATTAATGATATGGCAGAGGATCGCCACAGTTGATCCATTCCAGCGTCGACATATCTCTAGAGGCTAGCCGCTCGATTCTCGAGTGCTTGAAAGCCATGATCAATGCACTTTCGAAGGACGCTTTCTGGTACGTGCCCGTCTTAGCTATTCTGTTTCGCATGGAAACTTGCCATGGGCATACCACTGTCACTTTTATCGTTTCTCCAATACTCACATGAAGGTGACTTGCAGGCCAGTTGTGCATTACGTTACGCCAGCTGCAATTACCCTCGTACTTAACATCCTTGTACACCCCCTCAATGAGCAAGGACAGCAGGATTTGGAACTCCTCTTGTCGACCAGCAATCTTATTCGGTTTATTCCAAACAGTTCACTCATTCCCAGCGAGGTTGTATGCATCAAAGACACAAACTCAATTATAATGGAACTCGTGTTTCTAGGAACTTGTGCAATCAGGAAGGCTGGAAGAGAGGAGGCAGATCACCCAATCTAAGCCACCTAGGTATCTGGTAACATAATTGCGAAACTTTCTTCTCATGACGGGGCCGGGGTCAAATCATCTTGACCAGGTCATTGTTTTCTACATCTTGTGATCAAGATACCTAGGTCCCCAGAGCCGTGAGTACTTACGAGTATGCAGGCTAAGGTCCCAAATCGAGGCTCCAGCACTGCTTTCCAAAGAAGAAGGAATTATATGATCCGCACTGAGGATTGAATACACCAGAAATATCAGGAGAGAATCATACCCAATGACTAAGCGGAGGTAGGGTTCAACTCCGATCGAGCGCTTCAGGGGTTACTAAGCGGCGAGTGCTCCTCCACCGTCATGTGCATTGTGTTAACTGGTTCCTTAATACCTAAGTAAGGATATATAGAGAGGCAGAGTGCTGCCTTTGACCTGAATCAAAAACCATTACCACGCATCATCCGTCGTACATCAAGTCTCAAACGTTTCCTCAGCGGCCATGACGAAATTATCGGCAACTTGGACACTGCTCGCCCAGAGTGCGCGCCTCCAGCGCTCTTCACAGTGTCTTTCAGTCTCAGGTTCCAAAATTCTCATATTCGGTGGCGAAGTAGTGCCGCGGCAACCAGTCGACAATCAACTGGACGTGATCAGTCTCGGTGCATCTACAGGCATGGACTCACCCACCACCTCTAGTCTCATGATTCCAGCTGACCGCTAAAGATTCAGCCAAGCTCTCAACACTCAACGCACCACCGGAAGCCCCTACACCACGTGTCGGGTCAGCCAGCGCCGTAATCAAGGACTCTATCTACATGTTCTTGGGCCGTGGCGGTATCACAATATCACCTATCGAGGAGAACGGCGCCGTCTGGCGCTACACCCCGTCAAAGACGAGTTGGCAGCTTCTCAAGCCTGCGGATCCGGAGAAGCCCTTCCCTTCAGGCCGCAGCTACCATGCAATTGCTTCAGATGGGTCCGATCTTCTCTTTGTCCATGCTGGGTGTCCCAAGGACGGCCGCTTGCGGGACCTGTGGTCCTTCAGCCTCGACTCGCGGACGTGGAGCGAGCTCCCGTCGGCGCCGGAGCCCGCAAGGGGCGGAACCAGCATAGTATACGCTGGCGGCAAGCTTTACAGAATAAATGGATTTGACGGGAAGACTGAGCAGGGGGGCTTTGTTGACACGTACGACCTGGCCGCGAATAAATGGTTGTCTTTCTCATTCAGTCCTGACGGGAGGAGCGGACCCGGGCCTCGGAGCGTGTCTACGCTTGTTCCCGTGACGTTCATGGGGAAGATTTACCTCGTAACCATGTTCGGGGAATGCGATCCTAGTTCTCTTGGCCATGCCGGTGCTGGAAAGATGCTTTCTGACGTGTGGGCCTTCGATGTCGATGGTCAGAACTGGGCAAAGATCGAGACGACGGGAGATAGCCCTGCTCCAAGGGGTTGGTTTAATGCTAATACCGTCGGAGGGATTGATGCTAATTCTGTCATGATGCACGGCGGTCTTGCGGAGAACAATTCACGGCTGGGGGACATATGGAGGTTAGACTTCGCATGATCAAGAAGCGAGGGATCCTGACGCGCTCAGCTTGATGCAAGACTTATCGCTACCCACAAGGACTAAGCCGCAACCAAATGCAATTTTTGTTCTTGATCTATATATATTCTGGATGAGTTGGACTAGTCCTAAGGAGCAGGTTGTCTACTACGTGTTGATTGCACTAAGCAACGGTATCAACTCTGGCGGAATCATATACCTCGACTGGAAACAGGAACTTGCCAGAGCAGCTGAGAATTGTAAATAGTCTTGATCTAATCATCGTTTCTCCGGTCTAGGAATATCTCCCTTCAATGCTAACATGCGTAGCAGATCCCCTCTTTGCTATCCTTCAACAGCTCCGGCACAAGCCTATCCCGAGGCAGATGGGTCCAAGTGTATATGAGAATGTTTCAGGATTACGCTCGAATCGGGGCCGGTACCTCTGGTGGTTCCATGTGTCGATGGAGATTGGAATACTTCTTGATATAACGGTGAGGTCTGGAATTGGTGCAGGCAACCAAGTGCTTGTTTTGCATGGGTGCAGCTCGCACCGAATTGTCCCCTGGTATATTGTACGCAACCAAGAAACGGGCAGATAATTACACGTGGATGAAATATGCATGCTTCAGACTGGGCGAAGCTTCTCGGCAACTTTGAATGAGGAGTACTTAAGTCAGGATTTTTGACGCGCCTAAGTATCATTTATATTCCATGTCGAGGCTCAAGATTATGGCTATGAAGATGGGCCAACCAGCGTACTAAATAATTTTAAATTCAATTGAAAAATACGCGAGGGCCACATTTCATGTCTCTATCCCTTCTTCTAAAATCACGCCATTCTTATTCTACACAGCAGTACCTGGTCATACGCGGAGACGCTAGGGTTAACTTGAAGTACCACACTTCCAGTAATACCATCAATGATGATAGAATCTGGACTTTGAAGGCACCTGGGACTATCTTCACCTGCCAATACGCTTGTGTTCGAAATCTCGATGCTTCATACCGGGGTACTTGGTTAGGTACACACGGAGAAGAGAGGGTTCCCTTTAGCAAGGTTCAGAATTGAGTTATTCGGGCACTGTAGATCTTACAACCGGGAAAATTAGCACGAACTTGGTCCGCTGGAGTCTGCCAATATGCCGCCCTGAAACTTAATTTTTCTCCGGAAGGCTTGGGTCAGCTCAACAGGGATGACCAAAGTACCTCAGGCGGCTGCTCGCATCTGTGCGCGCGCGCGTGTTTAGCTTCAGGCTGCACACAACGGCCGCCAATGCACGACACTGACACTCTGGGCCCGAGTTTCTGCAGCCAAGAAGGGAGAGGTCAGCCTTTTCATTGAGCCCAAAGTCGTTTTGCATAACGGCGTCGCATAGTAGATCACTCGGCGAGCGATTCCGACCTGGTTTCATCCCTTCGCCTAGGAGGATTAGGAAATGTAGCTTTTCTGCGAGAAATTTCCCCACACCTCCCATCTCGGACGACGGGAGCGAGATCACATCATGTCAAGAGCTCAGACGGATTGGCGAAGGATGCAGATATGCGCTGCTGACGAATGTCGAAACTCACGTCTGAGCCATGGGGTCCTGAAAGCAAAATTCCTCGGCTAACACGCCCTCTTGGCCGGGTTGGCTTTTTTAGGAGTGTAGAATTCGTTTGATCCTCAATTAGGCGATGACTCTTCATCGGAGAGAAAAGCGTATAAAGAAAAAGGCCTGGTGAAATTTCTATAAACCAGTCGACAGAATCGCAATGTCTGTCAAAATTCGGATACAGGGCCTCTCATCGTCCGGGTCCATTCTCTTCAAAGTAAGTCCTCCGGGCCACAGCTACACAAGGATGTCCATCCCTAGAGCCCACATCGAGACGCACAGGGCGGGAGACGGCGCGAACCCCCAATTCATCGTCAAGCAGCCCGCGATGCTGGAGCCGACTGGGCTGCGCGGCGGGGGCCAGAGGCCGGCTAATGTCTTTGCGGCGCTGAGCGACACCACGAGGGGCCATATCGTCGCCATAATCGGGGAATACCTCGGCACGACCATGTTTCTCTTCTTTGGGTACATCGCGGCGCAGACGGCGAACGAGAAGGAGGACATCACCCTGCGAGCCGCTATCGGTGCGGCTGGCGCGCCTCCAGGCCCCAGCCTGCTACAGATCCTGTACATATCCGCCGTGTTTGGCTTGAGCCTTGCCGCCAATGCTTGGGTCTGGTACAGGGTCTGCGGCGGCATGTTTAATCCATCGGTCAGTGATACTCTTGCGGGGGGAGCCTTCCCGGGCCCGGGGGTTGGGCTCCCGTTGCTAATGGCAAAAGCAGATTGCACTTGGCCTATGGCTCTCAGGTGCGTTCAACTGGGTCCGCCTCGTCTGTGTGATCCCGGCTCAGTTCCTCGGAGGCATCACGGCCGCCGGCTTGGTATCTGCTATTCTTCCCGGGCCGCTCCAAGCCGAAAATTCTGTCGGTGAGGGTGTCAGCACGGGCGGCGGCTTCTTGATGGAGATTTTCCTGACCGCTCAGTTGATGATGACCATTCTGATGCTGGCCGTGGAGAAGAGCCGCACCACATTTATGGCGCCTCTCACCATTGGCATTGCTCTCACAATCATCCACCTTGTCGGTATGTAATCATTCGTAGTCCTCAAGCTCGGTCGAGGCTGATAGCGTGAATCGCACAGGCATTAATGTCAGCGGGGCTTCCGTCAACCCAGCACGCAGTCTCGGCCCCGCAGTTGTCAACAACAATTATGTCTCGGAGTTTTGGATCTACATCATCGGTCCAACTCTTGGCGCAGCCATTGCGGCAGGTCTTCGTCACATTCTCCGGGCTCTTGCGTATCAGACCGCCAACCCAGGTCAGGATGGAGATGGGATTGAGTACTTCCGTGTGGTATCTTCCTCCTCTCAGGGATCAGTGTATCCAACACCGGCGTTCATCCGCAAGACGAAAATTTCCGAGGACAGAGAGTTGCTCCTTCAAGACATGGTCAAGCACAGGGAGGCGTCATACGATTTTCCTTAAGCAGCAGTGACAACACAAGATTCTGACAGGGGCAAAGTCAGCGTGCCAGCGAGCATCTTATCGTAGTCTGTGACAAAGTATAAATGGCAAATACTGTATTCCGTTTCTGGTCGGCGTTTGCGAGTTATTTCTGGCTGAGATTGAACTGTAGGCACAGATTTATTAGGACTTGGTTAATGAAGCAGTAGGGCAAAGGAGACTCCTGGGCCTAGAAACTGATCATCTGCCGCATTTACCGCTTAGGTAATGTTCTCTCAGATAGCAATGAGGTCAAAGAGCTTAGCTCCTAAGCCGTTCCCTTATATGAGGTAGTGTCTTGTAGTACCACCGTGTGAATGTTGTGATGGGCCACTCAATCTTAACCTGGCTTCCAAGGCATAGCAGGCCCTCAGATACACAGGGAATACAGAACTTATGTACCCCTGTTGTATTCTGTGTCAGATATTGGAGTAACCGGGAGAGAATTGTGATGCTGGAGAACACAAATAGATGGATAAGTGTGACCTGGTCCAGTTTGATACTGTAAGGTGGCTGGCCACATGGCTAGGCAGTCATCGGGATAAAGCAGTAAACAAAGTTTAAGGGGGCAGGCTTGGAATCCATTTCCAAGTGCCTACTTGACGCCAGTCTATGTGCGGCTTGAAGTCGGTCTCAACTGGCCTCATCACGAACCTATCACTATTTTACAAGTGGCTGTTGTGTTTTGAAATTTATTGTTATCAGTATTATATTTCTTATCAAACGCTAGATCTTTCAGCATTTGTAACTGTATGAAGGGGTTGCAGTATCTTCTTTTTTTTTTTTTTTTAAAAAAAAAAAAAAGAAAAGGAATGATGACCGGATTAAAAACGAAGCTAGGTTCACTACGCTAGGTAGCTCCGTCTCTGCCTGTGAGCCTTCCCCTAGGAACAAACCCAGCAACTATTGTCATGCAGTCTAGATTTATTTCCATTGCAGCCTCGACCCCCTTCTAATTGCCCTTCTCTCCAGTCTTTGGCCTTGGGAAGCCACTCCTCTCCAGCTGAGCATACAAACATTGAACAGTATTCAGATCTTTACATTCACCCACATCTTGGGGGATAAGTCGATTCCTTCAGCTTGTCTTGATTCATCACATTGGCCTGTCGGCCTGTCCGTCAATCATCACTTACCGTTTGTGAAACCAGTCGCCTAAGGCCAGCTTCACCAGCTGGTGGGACTCCCTTCTGTGGCTTCGTTTCACCTTCCTCCAGTATCGCCGTCTTCCCTCCTGCGACAACCCACCCTACGATAACCTCCCAAGAGGCACCCTTCCCCTTTCCGTCGTGGGCACGCTCTCGCGACACACGAAACACGCGCCCAGTCCTCAAGCCCAAACAACCGACCGCGACCTCTTGGCCGTCATCGCCAAACCAGTTGCAGTCATGGTGAAGAACAACGACGACCTGGCAAGGCTGCCAGCTGAGCTCTTCCTCCAAGTCGCTGAGAGCCCCGGCCTGTTGTCCCGAGACCTCTTCCGTTTGGCTCTGACAAACTCGCGCTACACGAACCTGGCGCTCTCCGCCCTTTACAACAAGAACATCAAAGAGGAGCACGCATCTGCCTGTAAGACTTGATTTGGCCTACCGCCCCAACACACTGACAATCCCTCGTCTGGTTCATGGCCACTGACACTTCTGCTTCCATAGTACTTTGGGCTGTCCTGCAGGACAACACCAATACCATGGCTATGCTGGTTCGATATGGTGCCGACATCAACAGCGTGGAAGCATCCACACATCTGCACCGATTGAAGTCCTACCAATGGGCCAGGCGTCTACGCCGTTGGTACGCTTATGAGGGTGGCCCGCCAGTTCTCCTTCCCTTGAGTGCCATCTGGTCATCAATATTCTCAATGCCCCTTCATGTCACGGGTGGGCTCCTGCCGCCTGCCGCCCTTCCAGCCGGCGCACCTGCAAATCCACCTGCAAATCCCGTTCCAACTGGCACCCACAATGTGGCTCCAGTACAGTTGAGAATGAGAGTGACACACTCCCAGTTCAGATTCACCCCACTGGCCCTGGCCGTCAGAAAAGGCCGCGTCAAGGCTGTCAAGTGGCTCCTCAGAGCCGGCGCTGACCCAAATGTCCCAGCGAAAGACCTGTGCGGCTGTGACAACGAGCCTCACCTGTCGAAGGGCATGTGGCGGGTCCCGCACCAGGCCTCCCGCCGGCCCATGAACCAGCCGCACTGGACACCCCTCCACCTTGCCATCGAGCACGGCCACGACGAGATCGTCGGCCTGCTTGTCGCCCATGGCGCCGATACCCGCCAGGTGTGCCGCCCCAAGGACGGTCCCTGTTCCGCGCTCCACACAGCCTTCATGCACAGGCGCGTGTCGGTGATCGAGTCCCTGATGGACCGCCTCGGCGCCACCGACATGGTCCACATCAACGCCCCAGGCCGACACGGAATCACACCTTTGCACATCGCCTACTGCGTGCAGTCAACGAAGACCTCGGCAGAGCTGGACGCAAGCAGCGCCCTGAAGTCTGACAAGACATGTCTTGTCAACCTCGCGCTGCAGTACGGCGCCTACGTCAACCTGGAGTACGAGGTCGATGGGAACAAGTGGACCCTCTTCTCCATGGCCTGCGCGCAGGACGACTGGTCCCTCGCCCTGAGGCTCTTGAAGCTCGGTGCCAACGCCAATTTCGATCTTGAGCGGAGTTCTGGAGGGCGTTGGACGACGCACGACTTCCGCAGTGCCATGACTGGTGTGGCCGGCGCAGCTCTCGCACGGGAAATAGACAGGCTCACGCGTGACCACGAGGTCGCCCAGCTAGACCTGTGAGCGCCCAATGCGACAAGGCCCGCTCCATGGGTGTTGGCCAGTCTTTGGCAGGGCCGTCACTGCCCCAAAAGCTGAACCGCAGAAACCCATCGCCATTACTATTCATGCGGTTGCTGGGTAGTCATCACAGATTCGAGATGACGCTATCCCAGATGTGGTCACAGTGTCCACGCTGTATTCCGAGCCAATTTTTCGCCCTCAGCTGCGGTAATTGGCACTGTTTCCTCTTCGAGACTACAAATTTGGTTGAGGTCGATCACATCCAGCCAAAAGTTGGACAGAGAGTATGCGACAAATACCTGGTGGGTGAGTCACATCATCAGCATCCATCAGATTTAGGATGCGGCCGAGTCCCCCCGAAAAGTCTTCGTCAGCTCCATATCAAAACACATGGTCTCTGCTATATGGAAGGAGTGGTCCTTTTTTTTTTCTCTAAGGCATAACCTGCTACTCATGACGGATGGAATCGAGCTGTGGGTTGATTTCTGGCACACCACTCGAATGGAAAATGGGAAAAAAAAAAAAAGGCTTGTAAAGTAGGTAGATAGACGCTGTCATCAGCAAATGCATCTTTATGAACTTGAATTAATGGAAAGGAGCACTGCGTCTTGTGTGTGACCCATTGTGTGCCCCCACTTGTTATTTGTGGAGACGTAACATCCAGAGATGTAAGTAACATTGAAGCCTGTGTTGAGGGACATCATGGGTAGAGCCAGTGTGCAATGTATCAATTTAGGCTGGCCCACGGCTTACTTGGCATTACTGATGCTGCAAGGAAGCTGGTTTCTAAGCATGGTATCCAGTCAACTAACTGCTCACTTACCCCGCCGCTTAGATCGTGACCCTCAGCATTAACTATAAAAAGACACCTGTGCCCAATTCTTCCATTCCTTCTTGTGAGATCGCAAGCAGGCCACACACCACTCAGTAGCCAAGCCATTTTCATATCCACATCATGTCCTCATTCAAGATCAAAGCATCTCCCGACACAGACATCTGGAGGAAGCCCCCCTCCCATGACGTGTTCACGGGTAAGTTTTTCTCCTTCCGCGGCACACAACAGGCAACCCTTGAACTGATATCGCCCCTAGCCCCACGAAGTGCCAACGCCGACGCCAAGACCACAGCGCCGCTGTCAACCTTCAGGTCAGCCCGCGTGTCCTTCCTGCTTCACCCCAAGGAGCAATACGACCAAGCCGGGCTCGTGCTGTCCCTGAGATCTGCAGGCGAAGCCGGGCCCCTCCCCGGCGCCTCCCCGCCAAAGTGGCTCAAGACGGGCGTCGAGTTCTACAACGGCGTGCCCAAGGCCGCGACGGTGGCGTGCGACACGTGGGCGGACTGGAGCCTTGCCGACGTCGCCAGGGGCAAGGAGGACGGCGGCTGGGTCACCGTGCTGGTGGAGAACGGGACGGACGCCCTGGGGAAGAGCCTCTGGGTCTACCAGGTCGTGGGCGGGGAGAAGATCCCGCTGAGGGAAGTGTGCTGGGTCTTTGGGTACGGGGACCCGGGGAGATGGGAGCTCAGCGTCGAGGCGTATGCCTGCCGGCCGGCGAAGGATGCTGACGAGCTTGTGGTTGAGTTCAAGGACCTCGACGTGCAGTGGGCCTAGGTGATCTGTTGAAGATACCAACCAAGCCGGGTGATAGAGGACCTCGGGGAAGCTTCCTGCACTGGAGGAGTGTCCTGTCTTAAAATTCATCATTAGACGTAATAGAGGTATCAAACACGTATATGTGAGGAAAGAAGTCACGGACCAAGCTTCTTGTTACTTGGTTTGATGCTGGTCACATTCTTTTACTCGTTCTCGGTCAGCCTACAGCTTGGGCATCGGGCAGGATGAAATACAGCTAGTTAGACCTGCATGGTCAGATGCCTCACCTGGGCCTTCCTGACCAAGCTGCGCAGTGGGTAGGACGACTCGGCAGCACAAACTACTACTATCTCACACCCACATAGACTGCTGTATTCTTTTGAGCACCTCTGCTGAGCCGGGGCGACAATAGTAGTTGTCCTAGCGGAACGAGACACAATAGATATAGGCTATAGGCATCTTACACCTAGATGCCGTTTTTGAACCAATATTCCATTCAGCATTGTCCCTGCTCACTCGACAGATGGATCCTGCCCCGGGTTGTCGCCCATGGAGTGAGTCACCCGCTACCCTTTCCATGACGTCCTTTAGGGATGCCTCCTTCCAGATGTCCAGGACCCACGAAATCCCACCATTTCTTTCATGCGTTTTGGCCACTTTGATTCTGATCCCTAAAATCCAAGACAGCCAACGTCTAGCATACTATTCGTACAAAATCCTGCAATCACATAGTCTGAGAGCCACGTTATTGACATTTGGATGGTTGAGCATTGAGGCTCAACATGAGATGGAAAAGGCACGAGTGCTCATCATGCCTTGTAAAGAACCTGTGGCGTTGACGCAATCGCAGTGACGGGAGCTTAGCGTCAGGACCTGAAATGGCTCTCCTGAAAACAGATATTTCTGAGATTGGGAATATGCGCCATGGTCGATCCTAGAGCATCACCACACATACACGAGGGTCGAGCGGCCACTACACCCCCGTGTGCTTCCAATCACTCACCGACAATGGTACCTCAGTCACACCCTCGGCGACACGGTATTCTATTCTTTTCATCCTGTCCATTCAAGTTTCCCACTCAGTAATACTTCCTCCTCACTGATGTTTTCCTAGTGAACTAATATCTTCCCGCTCGCTAATGTCTTGCTACTCACTAATGTACTCTTACTCATTGATATCCTCCTACTCAGTAATCTTTTCCCGCTCGCTGATGTCAAGGGCCACTCGCAAACTTATAACAAAAATACGGGCATTGGCCCCTTCGGCCCAGATCTTACAACCACATGCACCCGAGCAGTTACGGGTGATAGACATCTTTGCAAGACAGCCAGACAACTTTACTACATCTGAAAGGTGTGTTTCTGCAAAACCGGGCTGTTTTGACCCTACTACATCCCTCTTCAGGACCTTGAATTCTTCCAAGCCGAAAGCGGCAAACAAAAAAAAAAAAAAAAAAAAAAAAAAAAAAAAAGACATGTCACAACGAGAGCCATGGAGGGCGAATGTCTGGAGGTGGCCGAATCTCCCATTACTAAGCCCCTCCAAGAGGGGGCGCATTGCTATCCAAGCAGAGCCAAAGGCGCGAGCCCAGCAAGAGGGCCCGAAGTAGACTACATGAGACATCATCACACAGTACACACAAACGAGTGTGCGTGCTGTGGTATCAAGATCATCAAAACCTCGTCAGTCATAAAACAGCGCTGCGCGTGTCTTGTGAGTGACACGCCAAGGGCTCCGAAAACAAACGCGCCAAAGGGTTTTTCAAAACACCAAATGCAGGCCACACACGGGGGGTTGGTTGTAGAATCGAAAAGAAAAGATATTTTTTCGCTGCTCCATCAAG
Organism: Stenocarpella maydis; assembly: GCA_002270565.1. Lineage (NCBI taxonomy): Eukaryota > Fungi > Ascomycota > Sordariomycetes > Diaporthales > Diaporthaceae > Stenocarpella > Stenocarpella maydis. The sequence goes on along the minus strand of NQMI01000024.1, from coordinate 165,401 downwards.
GCTCATCTCATACCTCCCCCGTACTATTCCTCCCTTCCATCTTCTCGACTTCCTCCTTCCTCGAGTAATAAGCCTGTCCAGCTTCTTCCCCTGATCGTGTGACAAAGGAAAAGTGTAATCAAGGCCTGGTCGAAGGTCGTCGTCGGTTTTGACAATTTGGTTTCGTTGCTGGTCTGAGATGCGATGTCGGCAGGCGGAAGAGACGGTCTGGCTGACGAACAGACAGCTGCTAAGGGCTGGCCTCTCCGTGCTGCCTGTCGTAGCCCGGCGTGTAAAAAAGCATTCTGGATGGCCTGTTTCGTCTCCTTTCCGGCCGCCGTCCTGGAAGAAAGCAGGGGTTTTCTTTTCATTTTCCCCACGTTGGAACAGTCTAATCAAAGAGTCCCCATGGAAGGAGAAAGAAATCGAGCAGAAAACCCGCGTACACAGTTCCCGAACAAAATGGCAGAACCAAGAAAAAAGTCATTGAGCTGAGAGATAAAACAAGCGCGTGACACAAACTCCAGGTGTGTGTGTGTGGTGTGGTGTGGTGTGATTAAGATGGATCGAGGTGGGTGGTTGTCCGAAGAGCAGCAAACTGCACGTGTAAAGAAAGAAAACCAATTCAAAACCAATTCAAAACATCGCTCGCTTTGAGATTTCCCTCTAAACGCCGGGTCGCCATGCGTAAGAGAGAAAATCAGAACCCTGTCCCAAGATCAAATTGTTCCAATGAAGAAGACGGCGCATGGATGAAAACACACGCGAGGCGTCAAAAATCATGAGCCAGAGTGGGGGAGTTTATGCACAAGGAGGATGGGAGGCCCCCGCCAGGGTAAGGTGTTCTTGTGGGATCCCGCAGTGTCTTGGTCCAAGATCGTCGTCCCGATCTTTCCCGGGCGGGATGGCATTAACGAAGAAGCGAAGAGCCCTGTCCCCCTTCCCCATGCTCTCCCCTTGGCTCCAAAAGTTCAAAATCAAGAATCTTGGTGAGATCGGCCAACCTCCATAAGAGAAGTGAATAAGCAAGACGCAAATCTAGCATCTCCCGAATGGCCGCGTGTACCAAAACCTCGACGTGAGTTTCCGGCCAATGGGGGAGGATGAAAGCAGAGAACGCCTCTTTGAAAACGCCAGACCAGGTCAACAATCTGTGTGGAGCAGAGCAGAGCGGGTTCCCAAACTGAAAAGAAAACCAGGAAACCAGAGCGTGTATGCCCCCCATCCATTCCTCGACAGCAGACTCCCCTCAGTGGCTGCAGATTAAGGAACCTCGCATGGGGACGTGTGTATCAATCTCTTTGTCTTTAGTAGTGGAAACGCCGACGGAACGCCCGTAAGAAGAAATTGGGATTCGGATCCACCTGCCCGTCGCGCGGTCTTGGTGTGTCGACCCGGACAAGCCTGACAGACTTTTCCTCGGGAGGCCTCCAGCTCCTGGGGAGAGTGGTGATTGCGGCTCCCTCAGACAGTCCGCGGCGAGCCCTTGTTGCCCGCCTCGATGACGTCGTCGAGGTGGTTGCACAGCGCGACAAACAGGTCAAAGTACAGCTTGCTGCCCTCTCCTCCCTTCTCCATCTCGGCCTGCATGGTGCCCGACCTCTTGAAGGTCTTGCGGCACCGGATGATGAGTGCCAGGTAGTGGGCGCGCAGGCGGCTGTCAGAGTCTGGGGTGTGGGCGTAGCAGTACTGGGCCGAGCGCAGGATGGTGCCCACGTCGATGCCCGTCTGCAGGCCCTGCTTCCGCAGCGCCAGCCGCTTCAGCTCCTCCAGCCCGTACCGCTCCGCCGCGCAGTAGACCACCGTGTCCCGGAGGAGGTGCTGGTCCACTGACGGCAGGAAGATGGTAGGCTCGACAGCCGCGGGCTGGTATGGTGACGATGCTGCGCGGCCACCTCCGTAGGTGTTTTCTGAGTTGATCCTGGGGGATGCGTTTGGCGTGCCCCCTCCTCGGCGCGCGGGGGCGCTGTCCTCGAGCTCCCAAGAGTTGCGGTGCTTGTTGTGCAGCAGCCGCGGGTAGTAGTCGCCCTTGTAGAGGTACTCGAGGACCGCCGAGAAAACTTCCGGCTCCTCATCCGGGAGCGCGATTCTCCTGGACTGCATGTACGACTGCTCGAGGTATCCGGCCTTCAGGGCCTGCTCGAAGAACGGGCTCTGAAGGAGGACGTCCTCGTGAGCCGCAAATAGTCGCCCCTCCATGCCGATGGTCAGGGTGACAATGGGCGATGGCGCGAGGTTTGCCCTGGAGGCATCTTGTGTCTTGGCCGAGTCGACCTTCATTCGTGAGGACGACCCGGAGGCCTCGCGTTCGGTTAGCGACCGCTGCAGTTTCGACATCTTGGCAGGATCCCGCACGGAACCCGCATTCGTGCCCTTCCTGGCCAGCCTTGCCGACTTATCCACACGGTGCTGAGAATCCATGGCCGCACCAGCTTGCTGGGCGTTGGAGTTGGACCTCAGGCGCTTGAACATGGTGGTGGTGGATGTGGTGACCTAGTATCGGTCGTCGGCGGGTGTTTTGACCTTGACTCTTCGGCGGCGGAGCCCCAACTTTCGTTCGTGCTGTGGCCTCGCCTGTTCAAGCTTCTCCGGAAAGCTGGCTTGTGAAGAGCACGCGGACTTGAGGCGTACGGGACGACGGGAAGACAAAAACGAGCAGAACGAGGAAACCACTTTTGCGGATCTCGCGATGCTGCTGCCTTGTCTAGGCGTTTGTTGGTATCTACCAAGGGAGTGACGAGACGAACGAAAACCAGATGGGAAACTCCCGTGGTCGAAAGAGCGACGGAACGAGAGCGGGAAAAAACAAAAGCAAACGCTGACACACTAAAGATTGACGAGAGGGCCCGTGAAGAAACACCACTGACTGTACGTAACGACCGTCCAGCTCAGTAGATATCCTATATGCACTTGGCGCCCTGTGTGTTGGTGGTGGGGGGGAGGGAGAAGAAAGAGGAGAAAGCTTCTGAAAGCTATGGGTGGTTGAAGGGGATATTTATGCGACAACGCGGCTTGGTTGCCTGCAAATGGCGCCTGCAGCCAGATCAACCGTCGAATCGAATTGGGTTCCGGGGTTGCGAGGCCAGAAACAGGGTGTGGTGCCAAGGCCAATATGCAGTAGTGTGCGTGTTCAAGCTGCAAGAGCTAGCCTGTGCCCCGGAAAACAAGGTGGGATCGCCAGAAGAGCGTGCCGTCATTAGAAGGCTGGGTGGAGTGCCCCCAGCCTACCCTGCCATCCTTTTTATAGACTTGGCTCCGGGGGTCTTCCGTCACCGTCACGGCCCAGCCTCCTCTGAGGCCTGCGACATTGAAGCCCGAGAAGGCCCAAGGACGACGTGCTGATTGCCTGTACATGGTGGTGAGGCGACTTGTTGATGACTGACGAGCAGGCATCATCGCTCCGGCGTTGACTGGTGCGTCCCGTGGATGACGCGGAGCCGTAACATGGAATCCGCGTTGCCGTGCGTTGGGCTGGCAGCACATGCGAGTGATACCGCATCTCCTCAGGGATACAGCGCCAAGTGTTGTGCGCCTTATCGCTGAGCATGTGAGCTGCATGACTGCAGCAGACACTGGACGGCAGTAAAGGAATCGCATCGAAGTCGCAAGAAGCTTCTCATATCAGGAGTGCGACGAATCGAGAGCCACAGCCTGGAGAGTTGCGTATTTCAGGATAGCCGCCAGCCCGTTCTGCAGGCCGATGGGCATGGATATCGGGTGTCAGGTTCGTGCGGAGCTGAATGCGAATGGCACATGCATGATTACAGCCCAGTAGGACTTTGGCGGCACAGCCCGATTCCCAGCGTTGGTCCCGGAGCAATGTAAATGTAAGTCGTTGAGAACATGGACGTTGGCGTCGAATATGGCGTCGTCCATATGATTCAAGGTGCCTTCTGCCGTGCAGTACGGGTGGGAACTCACCCAGAATTTGGCAACCATGATATTCGCCCCCGGCCGTGTGCACCCGGTGCCAAAAGAATTCACTGACATTCACAAGTCACTCATGGCGGTCTTCTTGGCGTGTCGGCCTCGGATAAATGCTGAGGATCCTGATTCGGGTTCGCCATCCTCACAAGCTCGGGCTAAGGGTACAAGGGAAGCCTTGTCTCGCTTCCAACTGGCTGGATTGACGCTTACCGTATCTTGTTGGGTAGCACGGGAGTCCCTGAACGGTACGTGTGCTGAGGCTGTGAGTGTGGGTGTCACTGGGTGGAGTGTCTCGCCCTGTGCACTAACTGCCGCTTAACGAACCTACCCCAAGACAATTTGGTGGCTGGTATCAGGGGTGCCGCTCGCCCACACCTTCAGCTTCTGACGTCCCGGGCTGGCTGGGAGGGCCCTCTGTGGCGAATACTAGGGGTCAAGGGTAGACTACACCGCTGAAGAAGGTAAGGCGCATGTATTGTCAATCTGAATTGCGCAAAGTCTTGATACAAGAAAAATACTTTAGGTAGGCCTGTTAACAATCAATCAAAACTCCCCAGGGAAACAAGCCGCCATTACTTCCCATCTGCCCCCTCGATGAAGGACAGCATGCATTACCCATCCAGTCGGGCTATGGTCAATCGTTGTGAGTTGCCAGCTGGGCCCCAAGCAAGCCCAACGAAACAAGTTCCCTCTCGTTTGTGAATTACCGAGAATGAGCACGGTCAGAGATACTCTCGCGCATGCCGACAATGCCGTAAAGGGTGGCAAAGGCTGTTGGCAGATCAGTCAGGCGCCTAAGCTGATGCCCGAACCGGCCCAAGGGCGAGATGCACTTACATGCGGCTGCCAGGGCGATGAAGCCAGTGCAGTATGCTGTCACCTTTTCTTTGCTGCCAACGATGCTCTCATCCAGCCAGAAGAAGGCATTGTGACCGGTGAGCTTCTTGCCGACCACCGCGTATAGCAGATACAATGTAGCTGATCCAATGGTGGTGAACAAGTGAGTCGGGACGGGCTGCCGCAATAGTCAGTCATCTCCATGGAAGAATATCAAGGAACCCATGCCTACCTCGGGACGCCTCATGCTGTTCAGGACAACGGACTCGAAGACGACCTGGAGAGCCGGGAAGACGTAAAGGTTGAACAGGCAGAATTCAGGGAACCAGCCTTGGGGCCAAACCTCCCTGAACGGGTTCTTGCCAATGCCGGCGCCATGACAAAGGAAGGCATCGCCACCACCACCAACGTCGCCGCCGCCATCACCTCCGCCCGCCCCAGGTGCTGGAAGGTGGCTGCGGCCGTTGGGCACCTGAATAGTCCAGTATACAATGACGTTCAAGAGGGCAAAGACTTGGGTGACGACATGGAACAGGCTGAAATAGATACGGCCGCGACCATCGGAAGTCTGTTCAGGCGGAGACATGAAACGGAGTAGTCGAGACTCCCAGCGAGTGTCGTTCTCGTCGATGTCGGGCCAGTGCATGTGGGTAATGGTCCAGGACTGATGGGAAATGTCAGCAAAGATGTTCCCAGGGAATTAACAGGTCGGGAGGCACTTACAAAGACAAGGACATGGTAGATGATCAGCAGGACCCAGGTGACAGCAGAGAACTGGAAAGGAATGCGCCAGTTCGTGTAGTCGCTCTCACGGTGTTTGATCTCGTAGTCGAGCAGCATGCCGGCTGTGGCGATCAGATAGGCTACGAGAGCACCGCGGAGGTAGCCCAGAGCATTCTGGTTGAGGGGCCTCCATGGCGAATGGGCAGCACGGAGGAAGATGGGCTGGAACATGTCAGCAGACCGGAGTAATGGCGGCTGCCAGGAGATGCTGCCAGGAGACGTACGTGATCGCCGCCAGAGGTCTGGCCTTCCTCGTCCTGCTGCTGGCCGACGAGGTTGCCGACCTGTGAGAGCAAAGGCTGGCGTTCCATTGTTCGACTGCTTGGTTGATACTCGGGGAAGGAGAAGTATCGAGAGGGAGAGTTTCGAACCGGCGACTGGATTTCTGCGCGGTGTCTTTCCAGGATTGCAGTAGGCTGACCTGAGGCCGAATAGATGCTTTTACATGGAAAGTTGAGTACTATCGGTAGGATGGTGATGAAACAGATGAAGGCCAGCAAGGGGACTTGGGAAGAGAAGGTGGAAGAATTGAGAGCTCGTTCGGTCCAACAAAAATGCTGTGTCGAAGGAGGATGTCAACAAAGGGGAGGCAGCTTCCCGGTGGGGGGGCGGGGGGGAGGCCGGTCTGTGTCGCTCTTGAACTCCGGGAAGGAGGAGCCCGGCACAGCTGGGAGGGCCGTCCCGGATAATCAGGAGTCGCACCCGCGGCCGAAGAGCTAGAGTTGTTGCCCGCTTCGTGACTTTTTCCCCGCCTGGAAAGCCCTCAGAAGAGCAGAGGAAAGGGAAACCAATATGCCTAGGTAATGTCCCCGAGACATTTGCCTTCATAGTCCTACGCGCTTAGAAGAGAGAAGATAAGCCAGAAACACGGTGGCAGGGCTGTCAAGTGGTGGAGCCAGCAACGCGAGAGCAGATGCACCTACCCGGAAGTTGATAAATTTGACAACCTGTTCCTACCTGTCGAGGCCAGTAAGTGCGCAGGATCGCACCGACCCTCCGGGTGATATCTATCGCCTCATATCAAGTTCCCTGTTATCTTGAAAACAGTCAACAGGTGCCTCCGGTAATACTGGCACGTGCTTGTCGAGACGCCATTTCACAACGGCGGGAGGCAGCCAAGAGAGTGCAACATGGTGGCCGAACTCATCCTCGGTGACGGACGAGGCCGATGGTTGCACTTAAACAGGGCCATCTTGCTTAGCATGAGACTTGCACAGCTGTTCCAGACTTGCACTGCGTCATTGCTGCCAGGCTGCCAGAGTCAACTTCGATGAGAGGAACTTGACGAGTGTTGGAGACGTTGAAATCAACATTGAAAGGCTCCACTCACTGCAGCTCACGGCCCATGCGGTACGTACCGAGGTATCCATCCAGCCACTGCACACTAGTGGATCCTTGACCCTGGATCCCGGGCCAGGTACGTACCCACTGTTTTTGAGAGGACAGCTTGTGAAGCTCCCCACACAGGCCACCTCTCGACTTGAGACCATCAGCAACAACAATATACCCAGCCCTTGCGATCCTCGCCCACCCGGGAAACCTGCACACTCCTGTACTATGCGATAGCCTCCCGTTCCAAAACGAAGGACCACAGCCACAGATCAAAGCGTCAACATGCTTTCCCTCCTCGGGAACCCGCGGCAGCTCGCCGCCCAAGTCCTCAACTTTGGTATGACCGTGCAGCTGCGAAGCCCGGCCGGGTCGCGATACTGACATGCGCCGGATCCAGGTCTGATTCTGTCGACCGCATTCATGATGTGGAAAGGGTACAACTCTACAAGTCACTCGTGTTCATTCTAGACCATGGCTAACTCGTTTCTCGCCAGCCTCTCGGTCGTCACCGACTCGCCCTCTCCCATTGTCGTCGTCCTGTCCGGGTCCATGGAGCCCGCCTTTCAGCGCGGCGACCTCTTGTTCCTCTGTACGACGAACCCTCGATCTTCCCTGCTGGTTTCGAGCCGTCTCGCGCGAATATTAGGAGATGTGCAGGGCTGACTGCGTTCTGTTCACAGGGAACCGAAATCTGGTCCAAGAGACAGATGTTGGCGAGGTGGTCGTCTATAACGTGCGGGACAAGGACATACCCATTGTCCACCGCATCGTGCGCAAGTTTGGCGCAGGGTATGCATTCCTTAAACACTCTGCCGAGGGCCGCCTACGCGCTCAGTGTGCGCCGGGAGAAGCATCTTGCTGACGGCATCCGTGCAGAGAGCATGCCCGACTACTCACCAAGGGCGACAACAACCAGGCCGATGACACGGAGCTGTGTACGTGTTTTCCTGGACGATACGATGAGTTATGCAATGGCTGACAGACCCGGGCAGATGCGCAAGGGCAGGACTACCTTGAGAGGAAAGACATTATTGGCAGCGTCGGTACGTTGTGATCTCGCTCCAACTTTTGCTCATTGTGCTAACACCGTGGGCAGTGGGTTACATACCATTTGTCGGATACGTGACAATCATGCTATCCGAAAACCCTTGGATGAAGACAGCAATGTTGGGCATAATGGGTCTGATGGTCGTGTTACAAAGGGAATAGCCGTCGTGAGAGACCGCGCCGTAGGCACCATCGATCATATGCTCATCGGCCTAGCCGAGCGCCATAGAACTGAAATATATGGGCTTCAGGCGATATCAGCGTACCTTCTACTATTTCAAATGCTTCCGCAAACCCATCCTCATCGTCCTGGGCAGCCCCAAGTTCTCTGGTTTCCCGTTTCTGACGCACTGGTAGTTGGCTTCCGTCTTTTACATCACCTCTTTTTAGATCTCACGCGGCATCGCGTTCCTGGCCTCTTTGTCTGCTACTGCTTCAGACTCTGCTTATTGGGCGGCACGCAACGGTTTCTAACGAATCATGCGCCTGGTTGGGTGGAAGGCTTCCATCACCCTGGCCGAATCGAGGTCTCTCACAAGAAGGCCTGATAGGACCGCTCTATTGGTTTCTCCGCCCGCTTGGAAAAGCATTTGCATCGCAGTCACTACTATCAGATGCAGGAGGCCCACCCACCAAAATCTTGCAAACAAAGGACAGCACATTTTTGATTCTTGTCCCTGGCTATCATTCTATTTAATGTGCTCGACGACCTTCGCTCAATTGAGCATCCACCATATTCTCTTCAGTATCGCCTGGCTCAATTTTCGGTTTACACTTGTCCCTCTCTACTCTGCCACCTCGAAGTAAGCCTCCTCAAGCACGAATCCAGGAGGACACCACCGACCATGCCACGCAGAAGAAGGCCAGGGCGTCCTGAGGAGCGATACTGCACCTTTCCCTCGCTGCACGATGACGTCTCGGCCCTCCTCGAGGAGGAGGACCTGTACTTCGGCTTCCGCCGCCGCGACGACCCGTCCGGCTGCGTGCGCGAGTATGATACCAACATCATGGGCCGCTTCACCTGCCGAAATGGCGCGTGCAGCGAGAGAGGATGGTCGAGCAAGAAGATCACCATCACCATCCGGAGTAAGCAGTTTCTGGACACGAGTCAAGAAGACGCCCCCGTTTCTCTGCCCTTGGCATATCCGAATGAAAATCCTTTCGTCCTCCGCTCTCTTGGCAGGAGCTGACTACCAACCCTCTCCAGTGTACCCCGGCGCCGAGTACAACGCGCGCGTGTACAAGCAGCGGTGCTGGGGCTGCAACGTGCTGGGGGAGCTGGAGCTGGAACACGGGGGCTCGTACGCGGAGAGGGTCGCGTACCGGATCAAAAAATGTCAGTACACCGCCTCATCTCTCTTCCTCTTTTCTTACATCGGAACTTTCTTTGGGGAATGTCCCAGGCTGTATCACTTTGAGTTTCCGTAGCAGGTTGTTAACTCACGACAGGGTGCGGAGTGGAAATGGAGTTGCCTACGTACAATGGAGATTCAAATGGCCCGCACCATAGCAACCTGTGCGAGGGCTGCAAGGCCGGGCGCTGCAAAGGCGACGGCTTTTGATAGCTACTCGTGATGGGGCGGCAAAAGCTGTGTCGCCTTGTCTTGGGGATGTCTATCTAACTTGGTGGGTTTTATTCGTACTTGACCGTGATCAGGCGTCGTTATAAGGCTTGTCCTCGGTATATAGAACATATGTAGCTTGGGTCTTCCTCAGTCGCCCAAATGGTTTTATTATTTGTTGCGGGAAATTGTGCAGCTTCGACCTTGCTCAAAACTGTTTAGTCGTTGGTTTTTCTACCATGTCTCTTTGTAATGGTAGAATATCCATGAACAACATTGTTCTGGGTGTTCTCCCCCCCCCCCCCCGGATGGTGAGGCTTCTAAAAGAACACAGGATGAGAGTGAGGGTGAAAATTTTCAGGTAACTAAGCCCTAAAACCGCGGGTGATTCGAGCGTATGAGTATATTTCAGATAGAGCGTTCATGGCTGATCTTACCCGAAACTCTGATTCACGGTACCGTAACTTAAAGAGAAGAGATGCCGGACTGCTTTTGTAACAAGCGGCCGGAAGGCCACGACCTTGGCCCCCAAGACACATCGGACCGCAAGCAAACCTTGAAGGAATGCAGAACCAGCCCGCACCCACCCACAGTTGGCCTCGAGTGTCGAAAGAGCTCCTCAGGGCTTGGCCGCATCAATTGATTTTCTGGGCCTGGCCTCAACGACCCGACCTGTCCTGGCCGTCCAGCCAGCATTGCAGGCCTGCTTCAGGCCGTGCAGAGAGGTCGGTCTTGACATGGTCAGCATCTGGGGGCGGCACAGCCCTGTCAATGTATGACCCGCAATATAAGGGGCGAGATTTTGCTAGGTGCCAAGATTGTTCCCCCCAGAGGCCCACTCCAGTCGGCGTGGCCTGTAGAGTTTCAGCCAGCCCTCTCAGCTGCTAGCGGATGGTTGGGGCGAGTCAGGCATGTTTTTTGTGGGTTTTCCGTCTTTTTCGATGGCTGCCGAGGTGGTGACCTACACAAGCGGTGGTCTGGTTGCCTTGTATGGTCAAAGGGGTCGAGGCAGAGTGGTCGTAGCGCCCAAGTGGCTTGGCCTTTAGGTTCCGTGAGGACCAACTTCTTCCTGAGATACACTGAGATTGTTACAGGATCCACTTCTGCGTGAAAAATTTCATTGCGGTCTCTGAATCCTATGGGTCTCGTTGTTCTTCTTAAGTGCTAGACGGGAAGACGGGATGCAGTTGCGTATACCTCACAACTTGAAAGTTCATCATTGATGGGAGCTGTTGGTACTCTAGCTTTCAATCTTGAGACGATCAAAACACAACTCCATCAAGATGGAAGCAGTGCAAGAAAACTAGTAATGCGAATCGAGACCAGATGATGATATCAACGCCTCACTCCCTTCAATACTGTCATACAAGATCAAAGGTTTTAACATCCACACCTCGTCTTCTCATCACCTCTAGATCTACCACCAACTTGCGATAATTTGAGTCTTCGCTTTTCCTGAAGTCTTCAAGGTCAACACCCAACGACTCGAGTCGGGGGTCCTCGCGAAACAGATCTAACTGAGCGGCTGTCTTTCCACTTAAACAATAACGACCCATTTTTTGAGAGGAGTACCCTTCGTATATGGCTTGGGAGTGGGCCAAGCAACGCCTCCCCTTCACGGACCATATGCATGTAACAGCAACCGACGACCAGGTACGCCCCACTTGGAGTTTCTCGAAGGACTATAGGGGTATCGCATCCAAGCACGACAGAAATGTGGTCGCCCGGCCGCGCTTCTGGCGGCACAACTCCGAATTGACCATCTGCAGTTCTAAATATTTGCATTCCGATAACGAACCGGCTGCTCCACAAAAAGTTGCTTTCATCCCATGATAGGTTGTTTGGTAGATCAGTATCAGACAGCATTGTTCGGACCATGTGTCTGCCTCCTTCAATGCTGGGTGCCCCCTTGTCGGGAGGGTCCGTACTGTCCGAGAAGTATCCACACATAAAAAGTTCGCGCGACACGTTCGATCATGTCATCACCAACAACAGTCTTGTCCGGATGGATTATATGGAGTAGCAGCCGTCGGAATTCCTTATATGACTGTTCCAGATCCCAGCCGGGCCGAAATCTTATTTCATCCGGGTGTTGAATTGTGCCAACCAATACCCCAGCCACCCGAAGCACATCATCTGCACGCAACCTGAACTCAGACGTGATTTGGGAAAATGCTAGTTGGGCCGCTTGCTGTATGATGAGATTGGAACCGGACTTTCTTGACCAATCTGGGACCCAGCTCGGAATGCCCGTTTCTTCGCGGAATTCGCAAGCGTGAAGGATAGACAAATCCAAGTTGTACTTCAGGTGACAGAGAACAACTTCTTTGTAGATGTCTCCGAAGGGCTTGGTATAGTCAAGCTCAGTCCCTTCCCGCAGCCAATCAGGGAGCATGGACAGAACAGCATAGATTCTGTCTCTTGGGTCATAGCAGTCGGCCCATTGGAACAAGACCCTCAAAGTAAGCAATGTTGTGGGCACAAAAAAGTAATTCATGAATCCTCCCAGAGAATTCATCTTGTCACGGAGTCTGAGTGCAGGTGCATCACTCATTGGACTGTGACGTCCCCTCACCTTTACGCGTAGCGGCTTGAAAAAAGTCACAAGAGCTTGTAGAAAGACAGCCCATGGTAACCGTATGTGAGGACAGCGGCTGGCGATGCAAAATGTATCTCCTGGCGCACCCACAGTCTGCTGAACCATGGCCTTGAAAGCAGGTGAAGGAGGGCATCGGCATCGCGGTCCCAGAGAGATAACGGCAAGTCCATGTTTGATATTTCCAGATCAGTGGTTCCATGGGCTGGAATGGCGGTCATGAACCCACTGGCGTCCAGCTGGATCTGTGAGCCAAGATACTCCATTAATGACATGGCTGAAGCACTGTTGTCAGCTTGGGGACCAAGCCAGACCACCACGCGGGTAGCATAGCGATATATGTCTCCCATCATTGCAACCTGCGGGCCCTTCTCGGCATTGTCTGCTTGGCTGATACAGAGAGCGTCGATCCAAAGGGTCCGCGGCTCGTCTGTGCGCCGCAGATACGTCAGGGCGGTTGCCAGATTGCGCGTAACCGAGATGGTAGGCCCATCAGTTTCGTCGACCCGAATGACATCAGGTTGCTCTTGGGACCCCCAGGCATACGAGAGCGCCTCATAGTCTGAATGCTTGTCTTTCGAGAAAGGCACGACGTCGAGGCTGATGACAATCGCTTGTTCAGATGTCTCGGGATGCAATTTGAGGCGTCGGAGGTAGTTGATATCTGGGAGAGGCGCATATTTGTAGACCGCGGCCACCGTGTGTTGATCGAGGCCAACGCTGCTCCCAGGACTTGGAGGATCGGACATGGTGCTACGAACCGTTGGAATCGGTTAGCTCACCAACATTTGAAGGCTTGAAGCGTGGCAGAATCGCAGCTCTGCCAAGTGCGTTGGAACAATAAGAGAAAACCGATGATCACTGACGTGTTCGTGCCTAGGCGTTAGTAATCAATCCCCGACCGGTTGAACCAATCAATGGATGGTGCTCCAGCTCCATTCCGAAGTGACGTGCAGTTCTATGGCTGCGCCTCCCTAACGCAGCAACAAGTCGACTCAAAGGCTGTCGGATAATATACCATGTAAAGGTAGGTGGGCGTATATCTGACATGTTTACGGCAATAGCCCACAAGCAATATACATCTCTTCGTACAGGCGATGGCCGCCGATGAAACGAAACGCCGCACAGCAACGGCCAACGCGGCACTAGCTGACGAAACAAAAATAGAAGGCAGAGGTTGAAGAGCTGTAGTCAGGAATGCCACCGAGCGACACGTGGGGCTATCTCAGGACCTAGGTAGGCAGGACTATATACGGCAAGGTCGAGTTTCGGCTGACCCTCAGCTGGCCTCAACCGACAATAAAGACGAGCCAGTGAGTTTTGTATTGTTGTGTGGTTTGTTTTGTCACCTTGGTCGCAGGGCTGCCGAGGTGGTGACCTGGTGGTCGGTCTGGTGGTCGGGTGTGGCCAAAGGGGTCCGTCCGGGCTGTCCCAAGCTTGGGGGGCTTACACTACTGAACTGGTGAAACGAAACGTCGGAAAGCGGCACCACTCACCACCAGTCAACAGCAGCCAGCGAACCAGAAACAGCGGGCAAGGCTGAGGGCCAGCAGTCAGGCGTCGACACAGCGACCGAAGGGGCTGAGGGGCTGAAGGACTGAATGACATGACAGAAGTAAGTGGATCTACGTGTGGGTATGTCAAGTGGTATCTACCTAGGTATATAATACAGTAAAAGCCAAGGTTCCATATAAGCTTGTCGTGTGGCAAAGGCCGACATATCCCGTCTCTCCGTCTCTCCGTCTCTCTGGTGCAACCCCCCGCAAATCGTAATTTCACACTCAGCCACTGCCAGGCAGGAAATTCAGCAGCATTTCGTATCCCAACCCTGCCAAGCTCCACCCGAGTCCCACTCAGGGGCTCGCCAATAGCATTCCCTGCCCGCCCTGCCGCTGCAGCGTCAGAACCCTGGATCCCAGGGGCGAGGCCTCTTCACTTGAACTGGATTGATCTCATCTCCATTCCCAGGCTTTTTTACTTTACTCTTCCGCCTGCACCATCACCACCTCCAACCTCCAACCTCCCTCCTTCATCACCAACCACGAGCCGTCGAAGTCCATTCCTTTACTTCGCACGACTTGTCTGTCTCTCTCTTCCCCCCCTTCGTTGGTATATAGTCCATCATTCATTCATTTATATAACCATTTCCACTGCTCTTCAGCACCACTCTTCGCCATGCAGTCCAAGGTCCTCGCCGCGTCTGCCCTCGTTGCAGGCGCCTCCGCCGCCAACTACCTGGGCTTCAACTCGGGCTCCACCCACGGCTCCGGCGCCGCCAAGGTCCAGAGCGACTTCGAGAAGGAGTTCACGACCGCCCAGAACCTCGTCGGTGCCCCCGGCGACTTCAGCGCCGTCCGTCTCTACACAAACATCCAGGCCGCCACCACCTCCGACCCCATCGATGCCTTCCCTGCCGCCATCGCCACCAAGACCTCCCTCCTGCTCGGTGTCTGGGCCTCTGGCACCGACAGCATCGCCAACGAGATGAACGCCCTGAAGGCCGGCCTAGCCAAGTACGGCGACGAGCTCTCGAAGCTCATCATCGGCGTGTCCATCGGTTCCGAGGATCTCTACCGTGCTGGTGCCACCGGCGTCAAGAACGACGCCGGTATTGGCGCGGGCCCCGACACCATTGTCAACTTCATCAAGGACTTCAAGAGCGAGTTCTCCCAGTATAACTTCAAGATCGGCCACGTCGACACCTGGGATGCCTGGACCAACGGCTCCAACAAGGCCGTCATCGACGCCGTCGACTGGCTCGGAGTTGACGAATACCCCTACTACCAGACCGGTGACGACAACACCATCGACAACGCCCCCTCCCTCTTCAAGGCGGCCTATGACGCCGTTGCCAACGTCGCCGGCAGCAAGGAGGTCTGGGTCACCGAGACCGGCTGGCCCTACGAGGGCCCTGACTGGGACAAGGCCGTCCCCAGCGTTGAGAATGCCAAGCAGTACTGGGACGAGGTCGGGTGTGACCAGCTCTTCGGCAAGGTCCCCACCTTCTGGTACAACCTGGTCGACGACTCCCAGGTCAACAAGATGTCCTTCGCCATCACCGACAACCTGAACACCACCCCTCTCTTCAACCTCACCTGCCCCCCTGCCAAGACTCAGACCAGCTCCTCCGCCTCTGCCTCCGCCACCTCGGCCGGCAACTCCACTAACGGCACTGCGACTGCGACCGACGCCGGCGCCACCTCCACCGGGTCGTCGGGCTCCGGCTCGGGCTCCGGCTCGGGCTCCTCCAGCTCTGGCTCCGCGTCCTCGTCCTCGTCCGCCATCGCTGCCAGCGGTGCCTCGGCTGCCCAGCTCGGCTCGTCCGCCTTCGCTGCGGTTGCCTTCATCGCTGCTGCCTTTGCTCTCCTCTAGGTGGATCGCATAATCATTGATAAAATTTAGCGGGGAAAATTGGTAGGATATCAACATTCTGGTTGGTGGAGCGTTGTTTTTCGTCCTCGTGACTTTTTGGTTAGGATGTGTGGTTATGACTTGCTGGCTTGAGAGATCTATGCTGGCCATGTCTTGCACATCAGAATCGATACCCGAAATTCTTATAGACAGATAAACTTGGCATGGTCTCGAATTATCATCGATCTTACTTGAATCGTTTGGATATTGGTGTGACTGGTGATGTGTGTATTTCATTTTGCCAAGCTGGACAAGCACGGCTCCATATCGCGTGTAAACTCTGGGGTTCTCAACAGCTCACGCCCACACTGATCGACTTCTGCCTTGAGTAAGACGGAGCAGGTCTCCCCTGGCGTGCTTGAACGGCAGCATTGCTGGCTGTTCACCCCATCTCCAGGAACCGAAGCAGCCCAGACTCGTGGTTGGGAACAGAGTGATACTCGAGGAAATGGTGCGCCCAAAAGGTTTCACGAATAGCTCATGTCCAGGATGCTGGTTATTTACCAGATACATTCCTCCCAACGCAAGAAAGGGTAAAGGGGTATCATCAGTCATTACGAATTACGTATAAAATCACGCCATGATTCTCTTTCCGCCCTCTCATCTATGCAAATCATAGATTGAAACCTCAAGACCCCTCTCACTCGTGGAACCCAACCAGATCCGCCCAACCCCCCTCCGACATCATCTCTCTCTACGCCGCCGTACCTGGAGGCGCACCCGCTGATGGAGCGTAGTACCCGTGCGCGCCAGGATCAGCGTTACCCTGCTGCTGCTGCTGGTGGTGGTGCACAGGCGGCGGCGCCAGGACCGAAGAACCCCTGTTGTTACCAGCCGCAAACGCCTGCGCGCCAGCCGGCACGTAATACACCCTCCCGTCGGCGGGCCCGGGCGCGGCGACGACATAGACGACACGGTTCGCCCTGCCGTACTTCCTCCTGCGGTCCGTCTCGACGCAGGCCATGACGAAGAGGGTGAGGTGCGAGATGAGCAGCAGGATGGAGAAGGCGGCCAGGGCCTCCATGAGGCGGAAGTACCTGTCGGCGTCGGCCTGCGAGGGGAAGCTGAAGTAGCTGCAGTACTGGTCCGAGTAGCCCGAGGTGTAGTAGCCGCTGTTGTCGCGCAGACAGTCGCTCTCGATGGAGTAGTCGCTCAGCTCGTAGGCCAGGCTGATGCAGAGCGAGGGGGCCACCAGGACGGCAAGGACCGACAGGACGAGGTGCACGCCGACGTGGGCGCCCGGGTGGATGGGGAGCCAGTCGCGCCGGACGGCGAGGGTGATGTGCTCTGCCAGCTGCCAGATGATTGAGGCGATGGCCTGTTTCGGGCGTCATTCATGAGTTAGTTATTTTGACTGCTGAAATTTCTTTTCTTTTCTTTTCTTTTCCTTTTTTAATTGGGTTCCACGGGGTCTTTTTGCACGATGGCGAACGTACGAGTGACAGGCATATGATGACGCTTATGAAGGAGCTGTACATGAAGGATGGCGCAACGAGGCCGAGCGACAGGCCCAGGGCGATGATGGCGAAGACGAGGTTGAAGGAGCCCAGGGCCAGCTTGGCCACCGCGAAGGGCTTGCTGGTCCTGAATGGCTCGGGCTTAGGGATCTCGAGAGGCTGCATCATCTGCTGCTGCTGCTGGGCGGGTAGGCCATTGGCCGGTTGGGCGGGCGAGCTGAAGACTGCCGCAGCTGGCTTCTCGGGGCCGCTGGGCTGGGAGCTCGAGGGGTTGTCCATGGTGGTTTGCTGAAGCAGACGGGAGAATGAATCACGGTCTCCTAGAGCAGACACAGGAGAGTGACCAAGGTATCGTGAGACGTGGTGGGGCGTGGTTGTCCGTAGCACTTTCACATAAAACGCAGATGAAGGAACAAAGCGAATGTGGTCAACCAGATAGATACCAGGCTGAGATGTTTGGATCGAGGGACGGTGGCTCTCACAAAGGATAAGTAAGAAGCACGAGGAAGAGGAGGAGCACAAAGGGGAAGGGGAAGTGAGGCTTTTTGGGAATGACTTCAGTCTTCATATCCTCCGCCACCCTGTTCCTCCTGCTATGGGTCATGCATACCCTGCCTGCTCGGCTGCCTTGCAAGTATGCGCTGCTACCACAAACACACGAGAGCTCGCTCAAGGCGGGGAGCACGCAGTGCAAAATAAAATTAGCAAGTGGCTGCCTGCGTTGGAGTGCTGAATCCTTCGTGCATGCTAAGCTCAAAGCAGTCTGTCTAGCCTGCTTGGCACCTCGTCTCGCCCCAGGGTACTTTCTGGCGCGCCTACACCAGGAGAAGAAACGGCGTACCGCATGAGAGAGAAAAAAGGGACAAAAGCGAGAAAGAAGGCCGAAGGGGGGAAACGGTTCGGATGTCGCCCGGGGAGCGGCCGAGTTGTGCAAAAGCCACAGCACATTTCCCATCTTGTCTCTTTGTATGTAACACTGCCGCTGTGCATAATCCGCCCCACTCGAGATCAGACGGTGCAGACGACAGGGGTGGGTTGAAGCGAGTTTGCAGTGGCTTCTGCCCTCATTCCTCATTAACATCACACCACCAAAATCAGCAAGTATTCTGTTAGCTTTGTCAGGCCGTCACATTTTTTTTTTTGACGTCGCCTCACTCTTCCACACCAGCATCGTATTCCATCAGATAACGACCACTGACGGCCAGGCCGCCCTCACATACACGAGACTGGTCCGCAAAGCCTTCTCAACTTGGCTCATTCCACCGTTTGGTTGGCCCCCCAAGCACCTCACGACTCGGCCACCCAGCACCTCAAGTCCATCGAGACCGTCCCTTCCTGCAGGCTCACTTAAACAAGCCTCGGGCTGTCAACCATGGCGTCTCCTCGTGCCCTCAACCTGACCAGCCGCTGGCGGAGTATTGCCTCCAGCCTCGCCCCTCACGCCTTCAGAGCAACTGCAACCCGCCCGGTGTCCACCAGCGACACGGGAAATCAGGAACCCAGGCCGTTCTTTTTGACCGCCCTTGAGAGAGCCGCGCAGGAGCTGTACGGCGATGAGTGGAAGCAAAACCTCAATAAGGACCAGCGGAGGTTTGTATGGTGGAAGGCACGCTCTAGAGGCCGCTGGCTGGAGATGGACGGCCGGCCTGAGTGTCGTCCTGCCCGCGACGATGAGTACCCGCCAGGACATCGCGAGAAGGTGGAAAGGCTCAAAGCCGTACTCATACAAAAGAAGCAGGCCTTGGAGGCTGAGCAGAAGAAGCTTCTTGAGGCCAAACAGAACGCAGCCTCTGAGGCTTGAGTCCACGCGCAGTACCGGGATAAGGGACGCCTCTCGAAGCAGGCCTGGGAAAGGGAATCGTCGCCCTATGGGCCTTACTGATCGAGTATACAAGTCGCCATATCAGAAATGCCAACTTGGACTGGGTTCTCATCATCATCATCGTCACACCAACACACACTGCGTTGCAACCCAATTCATATCAAACCACATCAGCCATGTCTCAGCAACAACAAAACAACTTCGGATCTGCCTCTGTGCCACTGGCAGCCAAGCCCCAGGGCAAGCTCATCTGTGCCGCCGCCCGCGGGCCCTCCCCCCCCCCCACCTCCGTCCATTGTGGCCAGCGACAGCTCGCCTCGCTACGTGAAGCCCTCTCTGTACATCATCGGCGGCGATGACTGTAAGGGTTTTTATGAATACAAGCTGAGTGAATAGAGATGCCCAGTAGGCAGCAGCATTGTGGCAATAGAATAGCTGGTTGTTTCTAGAGAAGGCACAATTGAACTTAATCTCTCTCTCTCTCTTCCTCCTTCTTTGCCCAGGGCCTTTGCCCTCCTTTTATAGACATTGCGGCGTGCGCACGGCGCCCATCTCTGAGGCCCCATTGGCTTCGGTCCCGAGCCGATAGGCATTCTTGGGCTACCGCAACATTCTTCCCCGACAATGACCTCCAGCTCGTCTGGGAAGCCCCCAAGGGCCCCACAAGAAACCCCGCCCATGGCGCCTACCGCCGGTCGTGAGGTTCTTGCCGCCACTGTACCACAACGACGATGACAACGACGACGACAACTCTTGGGACAAACGGGAGAACAGCAACTACTTCCGGCCAGCCCCTTCGCCCCCCCCCCCNAAAAAAAAAAAAAAAAAAAGTATGGTTTATGACCTTGTCTGCCAAAGCATTGTGTGGAGGGCCTAGACCCGTCCGGCTTCCACTCGACGCCCCGGCCAATGGACGGGAGAAAAAAGATCCGTCACAACTGGCCATTGGGAACGCCGGACAGACAAGACATCTCTGTAGACTTTCCACCCCTGTCCACCCAAAGTTGCCTCGCATGTGTTGGGAACCCTGGTGGGCCTGT
Organism: Stenocarpella maydis; assembly: GCA_002270565.1. Taxonomy (NCBI): domain Eukaryota; kingdom Fungi; phylum Ascomycota; class Sordariomycetes; order Diaporthales; family Diaporthaceae; genus Stenocarpella; species Stenocarpella maydis. Next base: position 145,608 of record NQMI01000024.1, on the reverse strand, counting down.
CGCCGAGGCATCGCTCTTGAGCCGGCGGTTGCGGCCCCTTCAGTCGTCGTAGTTCGGCTCGAAGCCAGACCCATTGCCCATGCGTATCGATCGTAGAAAAAGGGGAAAGAAAAAAAAGTTTGTCGCCTCGCCACCTGCTAACAGGGCTCACGTCTGGTTCCACGCCAAGGGTCGACCCAAGGCTCCTTCCCAAAGGCTCGCCAGAGTCGAAGACTGGGCCTACCGTCGAAGGCGATGGATGGCTTCCTCCCTGCCTGCCTTTCATGCCTGCTGGGAGCATTCATATCCCGCACCTCTTATGTCCTCCGCCCGTGTCGGACCTTGGCTGTCAGTCAGAGGTGGGCATGCAAACGGTAATGAGGAAAGGCAATGGAAGTGTTTTCTGATAAGTACGTAGGTGATGGAAGGTTGTGGCGGAAGGTTGTGGTGGAAGGTTGTGATGGAAGGTTGTGATGGAAGGTAAGGGTAGGCATGATGGCACTGATGGCGGTGATGGCGGTGATGGCGATGGATGGGGTTGATGAAACGCAGTGATGGAAGGTGGTGAGGAAGGTGGTGCTGAGGAGGGTGAAGTCAAGATGGAAGTGTTGGTTCATGATGGGCATGATGATTGTGTATAGAGGAGAGAAGATTAAAGGTATCTGCCTGAGTAGCCAGGTTGGGTTGAGAGAAGAAGAGAGTAAGGAAAGAAAAGAGCGAGAGTTGGGTGGGAGGGGACGAGGGTTTATATAGTTTTTCGAGGTGGGCAAAGAACGCTACTGATTTCTCACAAATTTCAAATCACTTTAGCATCACTCACTAGTTAAGTAATCAAAGGTAGAAATTATATTAATTAACTGGCTTAGTATTGGGCTGGGTGAAAGTGAAGTGTGCCGGCGTGAAAGTTGGGTCACAAGAAAAGTGAAAGTTTTGTCTAGGCAAGCTACGAGAGCACTTAGTTGCTGCCACTTGAGGAACCGGCTCAGAATCCTTTTTTTTTGGGAGGGGGGGGGGGGGGGAAATGACCATGAAAGTGCCCCCAAGTCGAAGGTTAGCTAGCAGCTTTTCTTTTCCCAGTGTTCATCAAGGTGCAGAGACTGATTTGGCTCAAGATCTAGGAGCACTTTTCACAATTACACTTCCTGGTCCAGACACGTCGTACAGGTTAGTAGGTCCTTAGCTCTGGACATCCGGACCATACCTTCAATTTGTGATTCTAAATGGTCTAAATTGACAATTAGAAGTGAAATGTCTAGAAGAGTACCCCCGAGTCATCACTTACCCTCGCTCCTGGTGTCAACGTTGACATTGCTCATTTTCTTGGTGCATTCCGAATTTCATTCTACGTTTGTCTGGCTGGCCTGTGGCACTAAAGTGAGCATTAGTCGTAGAGACTCAAGGAAATGCAAAGAAAATCTACACGGTAGCATTTTCCAAGGCTTGGGAAGTCTATAGACCTCTGTCTTTATCAGTTATATTTTGTGACTGATCTTCTTGGGCATCCTAAAGCGAACGGAGAGACTTGCAGCTGGTCCAAGTGTGTTGGAATCGAGGCTGTAGGAAGATCATTGACGGAGGCTCAAGCCCACTCCATGTCCTCTTGCTCCTTGTTTCCGGCGCTGTGTAACCAGTCAAGTTGGGTCAGGTCTTGCATGTGCTAATACTTGATTTCTGTTTGAATGGCTCCATCTCGAGGCCGTTGCTTACAGTAGGGCAGCTGAGCCTTCACTGGCACAACAGTAGAAGCAGATCTAGGCTGTGGCCCATTTCGTGACAGGAGACACACTTCGTTGGGATACCATGGGCTAAAGACAAGCGATCTCGCTGTCATCGGCACACCCCGCGGCCGGTAAGCAGCCACCTGGTGTAGGTATGAGCCTCTCCTTCCACCCCCCCGCCAACCTAAAGCACCGCCACGGAACTCAGAATGCTCCGCCACCCGCTTCTCCCCCTTCACCATATAGTCCTCGACCCCCTGCCATGCTGACGTCGCGGTTGGTGTCACCATGAAGGAGTCGCTGAACCAGCAAGGCCTTGTTCTGTGAGCAGCGCAGGGAGGGCCGAACTTTGGATACTTTGGTAAGGAAAACATCAACGTACTACCTACTGGTTGGTCACTGCCTTGACGTGCATATTTTGCCGCACACCTCGCACCAATGAGTTTTCAAGTTTCCTGTGGGTGGTCCTGTCACGCGCCAATGGCCTGCAATCACTTCGTGCACCAGAGTGCCCCTGGAATCTTTGTGCAACCGGTGCTGCATACCAGTAATGCACACATATTTACAAACGCTTGCATAAAATGAAGAGGAAATCCTGCCCACATATCGAGTCTTCAACAATGTTTCGAAAGAATCTAGCATTACTTTATCTGCTCTGTCTTCACTCGCTCCATACCGCTGCCACTCAGAAGATCCCCAGCATTCCATTGTGCATTGCCCGCCCCACACGCTTGTCAACCACCCCCACAGCCGTTACTCATGGCACCAGGCACAGATGACCCATGGTCCTTGGATCTCAGCACCTCGGTCTCAATTTTATTCGGCGTCCTCGGGGTGGCTATTTCACTTCTCAATTTGTACTTTGCCTGGGAGCAACTCGACCATGTGCGAAGGTAAGCCGAAAGGCAAACGCCACGCTTTATCACCGCACGGTGCTGACCTGTAGACGCCTCGCAGGATTCGTCGACGGAGGAGAGCTTTGAGCGAAACATGGAGATAGGTCTGCTTCTGATATCACCCTGTTAGACCGCAAACACTAGCATTCTGAAACCATTTTCTCATGTCTCAACTTGCCAGTCAACGTCCGCCTACCCAGTACAAGCATTAAGCATGCAGCTTATTAGGAACTCTTGCACCTCTTAAAGAGGAAAAGAGCTATCCCGCTACCCTAACCCTCTAGATTCTTTACCTGCAGAGCTTTCAGCACACCCAGTGAGCTTTCGGCGCACCCAGAAAAAGGGCCCTCTATATGCCCAGAGGAAGGGCCCTTCCTCTAGGCGTGTGCCTCTGGGCGTGTGGAGGGGCTTTAAGATGTGCTGAGGGGCTCTGAGAGCTTTAAGGCAGGGTGTTTTCCAGGGGGAGGGGGGCAAGAGATTATAGCAGGCTGCACGCTAAATTTCTTGTACTGGGTGGGCGAACAGGGTCGAGCTGGGTAGGCGGTACTTGACATTGGAGTTCTGGAGTTTGGGTGGGGCAGTTGGAACCTGGTAAGGCCTGCGGCAAAAATGGCTTGATTTGGAAAGCTCTTTCTCATCTCTGCAGCAACATACAGGCATTATATACATTCAAGTATGTTTACCTCCTGACGTGCTGGTCATGGCATCTTTGACATGTTTTCCTCGTCTGGCGACTGACCAGGCATGCAAGTGGTTGAAGGCCGGCCCACACCTTGCAATGATCTATACAGATGTCTGGATATCAATTGCACAGGGTATTGTCAATCAGCTAATGACAACAAATACTTTTTGTTGATATGGTGACGTCCTTACACAGGCCTGCCGAGCCGACAACGTGCGGCCCTCGGAGAATCAAGCCCCACATTTCCCGTCCCTTATCTCCGCCGGAGTCCGGAGCTTGCCCCGAGGTCTCCGGCTGCCGGGTCTCTACAGACCCGCATGCACTTCGAAATCTATCAGAGAGAAGCGGAACACCCAATCATAAACTATCAGTGCCAGGCGCGACGGAAAGGATAGTGACGCAGACGACTAGGATTTAAGCAAACTCCTCCCATAGCATCCCCGTATAGCTGCCCAGGTGCTCAGCACTCTAACAGCATAGACAACCCCCGTATCTGGACCTTATTCTCATCCAGCTATCTGGGATACACGCTGCATACAGCCAGGGGAAGCAGAGCTAAGCGCTCCTTGCCCCCCCCCCCCCCGCCAGCACGCGAGCCTGGGGACAGACGGGCCTCAGAAGGTCGAGCCGATCTCGCCCCAGCGGATGTTGGACCAGGTGACGGAGAGGCCGGGGTTCTCGGCCAGGATCTTGGCCGGGTCGCCGTCGGTGGGGCCGCAGGGGCCGGCGGAGCCCGCGTCGAGCCACTGCATGAAGTCCCCGGGCGAGACCCATATGCTGAAGGCGAGCACCATGCCGCGGGCGAGGCTCGCGCCCGCGGCCCCGAGCCCGCCGAGCCGGGTGAAGGCCGCAGGCCCGCTCGCCGCGCAGTACGCCTGGTCGATGGAGTCGCGGCCGCCCGGAGGGGTGGGCACCTCGACGACGCGGCCGTCCTGGATGTAGAGCCGCCTGATGGAGGTGAGCGCGCCCGCGGTGGTGTTGTCGGCCGTCAGGAACTGCGTCACGGCCGTCAGGGGCCGCAGGGTGTCGACGAGCTTGCCCCGCCCGTAAAAGTCCTTGGACACGGTCCGGTACGGGTTGATGCCGCACCCGGCCTTGTCGCACACGCCCGCCGCGCCCCCGCCGCACTCGTCGCCGTGGCAGGCGAAGGCGCCCGGCTCGCTGCACGTGTGCGGAGTCAGGGCCGTGGCCATGCCGTTGGCCTCCCAGATGTCCATCTCGTTGCAGCAGGCGCCGCGGTTGTCGAGGTTGGCCTGCCGGGGCGCGTCAGCCGGGGAGGGGTGGAAGCCCTGGGTATCATGGCTTGCCAGCTAAGTACTTACCAGCCCGTTGACAAAGGTCTTGTTGTAGCACTGGGCGTCGCAGTAGCCCGTGCCGTAGGTGGCGCCGCCGGGGTTCAGCTCGTTGCGGTCGCCCGACATGGACATCTCGTCCAGGTACAGGGCGCCGTTGGTGCCGCAGCCGAGCTGCGACAGGTCGACGTCGAAGGTGAACTCCTGGTTGACGAGGCTCAGGTTCTCGTAGCTGGTGCCGTCCTCGGACAGCAGGTACACGCGCGGGCCGATGGTGTCCCAGCCGCCGGTGCGGTTGGGCTGGAACAGGCGCAGCGTGAGGGCCGAGCCGTTGGTCGTGATGCCGAGCCCGTCGTAGTCGGCGCCCTCGAAGACGCAGTTCCTGGCGCACGTCTCGGCGTCCGGGCAGAGCGCCGGGTCCACGCGCGCCGTCTCGCCCCGGCCGGGCCGCGGATTCGGGTTGCACGACCTGGCCGGGTCGCCGGCCACGTGCATGGGGTGGAAGAGGGCCTCGGCCACCACGCTCGTCTGCTTGGTGGTGCACCCGCCGCCGCGGGTGCAGAACTGCGTCGGGAGCCTGGGGTGCACCTCCGGCACCAGCGTGCCGATCTGCTGGGCCGAGGCCGCCGCCACGACAGCGGACGCGAGGAACAGGCGGGCCATGTCAGTGCTAAATACGCTGCTAGACACGCAATGGGCACAAGCAGGCGAGGAGGGGTGCAGCTGTGGCCGGGTCTCGAAATGTCATATGGCGGGTGCGCAAGGGGGGCCCGAACAACTTATATACATCTATAAGAGCGGAGGACACGGAGGACACGGCGATTGCCGCAATGCCCCTGACCAGCCCCCTATTGCGGTGTGGTGCTCGGTGCAGTAACCTTAATTCGGAACTGTTAAACCTTGTTATATTAGGCCTGATCACCCACATGACAAAAGGAGGGGGATCTACACTACCCACGTAGGGTACGGGGCCTGGCATGTAGCCGCCTGGCTGGCGCACCCCCCCATTTCCGGGTGCGGCGGATAGAAGCAGTCTCACATAGAGAAAACTCAAAGAAAAAAAAAATTATGTTGTGAGAAGTTCTCGTGTGTAAGTATTTGCACGAGGCGGGCCGGAGGCGCACCGTAGTACGGGCCCTTGGCCTTGGCCTGTTTAGGATATTGACAGCATCATGGACCTCCCCAGAAACAAGTATGTACATGTGGGTGAAATGGAAAGCCTAGCCAGTCCTCCTCTGCGCCCCGCTCCCTACAGGGCATTCTTGATGGTGTTGAAGGCAGCCTTGGCCTGGTAGTTGCTGTCGAAGAGGAGGGGTTTGTCGCTGGAGCGCCAGCTGTCCTTGTCCGAGACGCCCCAGACGGTGATACCCACGCACTTTTGGACCTGGAGGCAGGCGTTCATGACGGTGAGGTAGTCGTTGGCGGCGGCGCCGGCAATGTCGAGCTCGGTGATGGCGATCTCCTTGACGTTGGCGGCGGCCAGGGCCTTCAGGGCCGCGGGGACGCCCGACGCCGGGTTCCAGCCGCCCGGGGCGGCAAGATGGGCCTGCGAGCCGATGCCGTCGATGGGGATGCCCTGGCTGACCCACTTGTTCACGTGGGCCACCATGCCGTTCGTGACCTTGGCATAGTTGGCAATATCGAGATTGTAGTCATTGATGTAGAGCTTCGCGTTGGGGTCAGCAGCGCGGGCGGCGCGGAAGGCGATGCCTACAAAGTCCTCGCCGAGGACACGGCTGAAGACGCTGTCACGGAGGTTGCCATCCTCGGCGAAGATCTCGTTGACCACGTCGTACTGGAAGATCTTGCCCTTGTAATGGTTGACCACAGACGTAACGTGGTTCTGGATGACCGTGGTCAGGGTATTGCGGTCGTTGATGCTCTGAACCCAGCTGGGCAGCTGGCTGTGCCACAGGAGCGTGTGGCCGCGGACGAGCTTGCCGTTGGACTGGGCCCAGTTGACGACCTGGTCGGCGTTGCCGAACGAGAAGCTGCCACGTGAGGCTGGCGTGCGGGTTAGCTCGCGAGGCGGGACGAGACCGGGCCGGGGCCGGACTCACGCTCAATGGCATCCCACTTCATGCTGTTCTCGCAGGTGACCTGGCCGAATTCGTTCTTGGCGATGTTCATCAGCGCCGAGTTGCTGAGATGGTAGTGGTCGATCTCAGTGCCAAAGTACTGCTTGCCCTTGGCCTTGAACTTGTCGTTGAGGCTGCCGGCGGCGCTGTTGCCTCCGCCAGTGCCGCTGGTGGGGGCAGGGCTCGACGCCGACGACGACGTGGTCGGGGCCGGGTTGGATCCGCCGGAGCCAGGCACGCACTGCGAGTAATAGTCACTGGCGATGGCGTTAGCAAAGGCACCCAGAGTCTGCCCCGGGAGACGTACTTGGACTTCTGGCATACGGCACCAGACACACAGGTCGTAGCACCGGACCAGCCCTGGCCACCACCTATAGAAGCCCTCTGTCAGCATGTTGAGGGGCGAGCGGACGTCGTGGGATGCCTACATTGGCCCCAAAGAGGAGACTGGGCAAGGACAGCCGCTGGGCTGAGGGCCAGCACGAGAGATGAGGTGCGCATTTTGAGTGACTGTGGGCGAGGCAGAGGCGGGGCAATGCGATCTGGGAGATGGTGAGCCAAGTGTCGAGCGTGCTGAACAGCTTCAAAGGCTTCTCTTCCCCCCCCCCCCTGGAGCCTTGTTATATATGGTAACACGTCGGGCGCTGCGCCAACGCCAACGCCATTCCTTTCCCCATGGCTTCTGACGGAGCCTCGTGCACACGATCCAACAGGGGCTCCCTGTGGGTGGAAGATTGTCCCCGAAAATGAAAGGGTTTCAATGGCTACACCATAGGCTGTTTGGATCTCTTGGCAATGTCGTCGCCGGCCCCCAAGGTCCGGCCCATAAGAGGCTAGAGGCTCTGGGCACTGGAGCCTCCCCATTTCCTCTGCACCGCGAGGAGCCCACTCTGTCCCGAGACACCTTCCGAAAAGGCGGCTCCTCAAGGCCTCCGTCCGTATCGCCGGCGCATGTGGCAGAAAAGCTACGCGTGACGATGCCGGAAATAGACGCCAAGCCGGGCCAGGCGCTCCGCATCCCCTTCAAGGTGGGTTGCTTGCCATGATATGCGGGCCAACCACGTTTGCGCTCGCAACACTGGCCTCCTGTAGCCTCCCAGAGGACCCCGAGAGCTTGGTTAGGGTTGGTAGGACTGGAGGGACTGGATGCGCACCTTGTGTTGGCAGAGGCGGGATGGGATGGGATTGATGGGATCTATTGAACTGATCCACTGGAAGGGATTGAGCCTCCAACCACGAGCCATTGCGCCATTGTTGTACCTTCAGCGCCTTTTTCGATGGTGAAAGAATCAACGAACAAGCCAAGGCCTGGACACATATCGATATCATAACAATCTGGCGGCTACTCCCACAAGATTGGCGGCTTTGGGGCAGTTTGGAACAGCTTTGTTCACTTAGTACCTTGCGACTGGAGAAACCTAGATCCAGGACATTTATCAAAGTTGTACTTTGCTATAGAGCCACTATGAATTGAGCCCCGAGGAATTCCCCGCAATGAAAGGGGATTGGCTAAAAATAGAACAAGAATAGTTCTCCTAACGATTCCTCTCAGATCATCATGTAATCCAACGTGCTAAGGTCTGGCTGAGAGTGAAGGTTGTATTGATTCATGAGTGACAGGAACGAATAGCGTGGCGTAGAAACCTAGGGACGATGATCTGCAAAGGACCACCTCATTACCCAATACAGCTTTATAACTAATAGGTCATGTCGCATCAGTAACGGCCTTATGACTTCAGTTGTTACTTTAAGTAATGATATCTTGAAATAGTTGAGTTAAATGTGGCATCTTTGAATCAAGGTTGCATATAACCTTGGTATCTTTAAGCTGGAGGGTGAGGTAAATCGATGGTATCGATCGGTACATCATGGACCAAACGCTTCTTCTCAGTCTTGGACTGGTGAAGCCATGAAAGAAGTGAATTCTGAGACGTTTTGACGTTTGGAAAGTTATGCACTGAAATCATGGTGTCAAGGAATCCTAGAGCTATAGGCGGTCCCGCCGGGGTGTCGGAGGAGACCCGCCATTGCTTGGTCTTTTGGTCTGTTAGTATAGCTGGTCAAGGTGGGCAGGTCCCGACAGATGGTTTACATCTAATGATTTCATCCCTGTGAGGAAAGAAGGAGCACAGCGACACAGCGACACAGCAAGAGGCGGGGCCTTCCTGGTAGCCTCTAGGACTTGGAGGGGCGAGGTCTAGGCAGCGGCAGCATGTGACCAGTCTATAGTACTCATAATGCCTGCCTGTCCCCATACCTAGGTAGCTCAAGTCTGATGTGTACATCTGAACGGTTGCGGGATTCCAGAATGTGACTTACACGGAAAAGTACCTATGTATCTAAAAACTTCACGTACCAGCTTCAGGGCTCTGCTCAGCGGGCTGCAAGATGGACACCTCATGGAAGTATGTGTCTGGACATGAACAGCGCGTTTGTACCAAGTCAATCAAGAACGTCCCATGCTGCTTTTTTCCACGTCGTACAAACGTGAACGAGGAGGCACAAATCCATATTTCGATTCGGCCATAGATTATTAATTAATGGTGATTCGGATGTCCTCACTTGTTCCGATTCAGCGTCCTCTACTAGTATTGCGCGCTGGTCCATTGCGGGGCTTAGATACACCAAAAATCGCATTTCAATACTGCTTTGCCCAATGCATCCCTTCTCTTAACTATCCATCATGGATGGTAGTAAATCGCCCGTGGTGCACAGGTAATTGAGATATATCTATATTCTTTAGTGCTACTTCAATATCATCTATCCACTGTTGACCTATACATGCAATCTACCTTTGAACCATCTTAGATGAGTACTGCGGCTGGGATTCGTGGTAGGGAAGCCCGACTACATAGTCTGATACCACACCGAGGTCGCTAAGCAGCTTTTGACTGAGCTCTGGAGTCATAGTTGCTGACGGGTAGCTCGAGTCGCGTCCGAAAACAGAGAAAACTATTAATAGTAATGACAGGAGAGATGCCAGCTCCATGAAAAGGCTGCCGCGCTTGCTCTTCGCAATGCCTGTGGGCTTCGCCGGAACGTGATCTGCCTCATCCTTCCACTTGATCGTGGCGGACTTGGTATACCTGACAGGCAGGAAGTCGAACTTGGGTGCCGTACTGCAGAGTTCCCCGAGCTGATCTGCGTAGGTGGCCATGCCCTGGATGGGGAAAACACAGCGCATGGCAAAATGATTGATGGCGCCGTCGTAGGCCTGCATCCGCGTGATCTGCGCCGAGGCATCAAAGGCCTGCTGCATGCGCGGCTTGCGCTGCTCCTGATAGGTCTGGAACATGTCGCGGATGACTGCTCGAGAAGGCCTCTCGCCTGGTTCAAGCCGCCGATGCAGACGGTAGATGCCGTTTAGCAAAGTAGCGCTGCTTTCGAGGGCACACATTGCCCCGAGCGCAAAATTGGGCGTAACCTGGACCCTTATCAATCTTACTGCTGACACGAGTGTATTCGCAGTGGTTGATGCTTACTTTATGAACAGAATCGCCGACCAACGCGATTCTTCCGAAATGCCAATGGTCGAAGATACCTTCCTCAAGACCGATGAGGTGAGCACGGAGTCTATTCTTCCAGAGTTCGCCAAACACCTAAAGATACTTTAGTAAGCTATTATTTTGTTCGAACTTGGATTTCTTGAAACGTACGGTTGAGTCCGAAATGGGTAGTTCCAACACCGACGCAGCGGCTCTTTCAGCCTCGTTGTCGGACCACTTTGCTTTGGTAGGCCATCTCATCTGCTGAGGCATCTTCCAGTTGACGAAGAAATACGTCTTATCGGGCTGTGTCAAAATTAGGAAACTAAGCCCAGGGTGACAGACCCAGTGCATGTCACGTATTCCAATCCCCGGGGGTGTCTTGGCGACCCCGACTAGGGCCTTGTACGTCGTGATGTAAGCTTCACAAGACTTGATATCAGCTAACGAGCAGCTCAATTATGATGGCGGGGGGTAGGCGGCTTACTCTTCTTTTCGCTGGAGCTGATATAGTCGGGTGTTGTCAGGTTGGCATTCCTCCACATCAGCTCTCGCACGGTGCTGTGCACGCCGTCACACCCAATGAGTATGTCGCCCTCTTCGGTAGTCCCATCGTCTAGCTTGACAGAAACACCGTCTTCTCTGTCGACGACGTCGACTACGCGTTTCCCCGTGCGAATCCGGCTCTTATCGGGAAGTTTTTCATACACTATTCGGAGGAAGTTCCGTCGCTCCATAGTGATGCACTCGAAGCCATTTCTGTTGGATAGATAGATATCAGTTGTGGTAATGTGAAAGGGGGCGCATGGTGTCAAGTAGCCTCTGAAGAATCAGCTTACCGTTCTAACATCATGTCAAAGAAGGGCTCTTCCGAAAAGGCTTTGCCGTCCGGACCACGGACGTGAAGCGTTTTCAGAGGCAAAGCTTCAGCCTCGAGAGCGTCCATGCAACCTATCTGTTCGAGAATGCGAGCACCGTTTCCCCACAAGGAGATGCTGGCACCCCAGTCTGGCGCAACAACACCTTTTTCGAGCACGACATGGTCAATCTCGGCGCGTGTGAGAGCATGAGAAATTGCCAAGCCAGCAGCGCCGGCACCCGCGATTATTACTCTGAATGGCCGCGCGGACGAAGGAGGGCGCCCGGAGCCATCAGTCAGTGTTTTGGAGTCTGCGCCTGTCATCGTAACGGAGACCGCTGTCTGGGACAGAAAATGTCGTATAACTAAAAAACTCTGAGCCTCCAGATATAAATGGAACAGTCATCAATTGCCCGGACACAACCGTCTCGCGGTGCTTTGGTGAGTGACTTGTGCTCTGAAATCAAATATATATTCAATGTTTCCTTTCCGCCCAACGAATATCGTTCCAGTAATCGTACCATACCAAGGTCGCCTCCGCCGCCGCTCCAGGTTACTTGTTGCTGAGCGGCTGGAAGAAAATACCCCGATGACGCTGACGGTCCTCGGATGCGTCACCGAGGGATTCTCGGTGCGCGAGTTCCAAGTATCGGCTTCCATGTTGGATCGTGGCGTTTTCCAATCCTTCTCGGGCTCCCGCCCGAGCGAAAGGGCGGCTGACTGATTGCCAGGCTGGTCACAATAAGACCACTGGCAATTGAGACATATTGCACTTTTCAAAATTGAATAAGTGGAACCACTTGTAGGCGAACACACTGTTCCAAGTTGTAGTAAATTTCATCATACGGGGATTTATCTGGTCTTTTGTGTTATTCAGATATTTTACATCACACTTGCCAGGATCCCACCATGGGGTCATCTATCAGCCCTGGCCTCACAGAGGAATGGGCTCAGACGAGCTCGTCTACTTTTGAGCGAGCAATCGACAGCTTGGAACGATTCTTTATCTTCATAGCGTCTGTGGGCCAAGGCAGGCCGGACAAGCAGAACTGGCATTTCACTGCGGGACTGAAGGTCGAGACTCGTCGATCCGACTTTGAAGGGGACGTCAAAGCAGCATGGCTAGCTTCCAGATTTCAATACCCCGTGCTTTCGGCTGTTATCGAAGATGATCGATGGATCTATCGTGTGGCCGACGAGAAAGAGCAGCAGAGTTGGCTGCAGGAGACGTTCCACGTACACGACACCACGCGCACGGCACGCCAACTGTTCCCATTTGAGACCAATCCTAGCACCCGATGTGTGCTGCACGTTCTCCCCAAGACACAAGAACTGGTCCTGCAGGGCCCTCACACCCACGTCGATGGCATCGGCGCGGCAACCTTCTTCAACCACATTCTGCAGTCCCTGGCCGACCCTGTCCCCGCGTCAGCACCTGCATTTGGCACTGAGGGCGCCAACCTGACGCCCCCTTGCGCTGTTGTGACCAATGTGCCACAGTGCACGGCAGAGCAAAAGAAAGCCTGGGACACCAACCTCCAGAGCTTCCTCTCGCAGTTCCCAACCGTGCGCGTCCACAATGAAAACAAAGGGGCGCGGGCGACAACCTCCAAGGTCCAGTGGATCACCTTCTCCGCGGCCGAGACATCTCGCATCGCCGCCCGGAGCAGGGAGCTTGGCCTGTCCGTGACGTCGGCGGCACAGGCTGCGCTGTCGCTGGCAGCTCGCATCCACGGGCGCGTGTCCAACACGACGCACTCCACCTTCGCCATCTACAACGCCCGCGGCTACATCGACGAGTCCAAGTACCCGCTGTCGCGGCTCGTGGGATCCAACGTCTTCTCGATGCCGGCGGTCTTCCCGCTGTTCCCGGACTCGTTCGTCAAGACGGCCAGCGCGGCGCGCGACGTCTTCCTCAGCTACAAGGAGAACGACGTCCTGCGTGCTACGAGCCGCTTCTGGGCGACCGAGATCCCGGCTGCCCTGTCGGCTCCCCTGCCGCCCGACATGCCTGTTGCGGCCGACCTGCAGCTGTCAAGCCTGGGCGTCATGGACAAGTATCTCAGTCAGGCCTACGAACCATCAGACACCAGCAGGCAGACCGGGGGCCGGCCAAAGTTGGACGTCCTCGATTTTTGGATCTCGTTGGACATGTTCTCTCCCAACGTCGCGGTCGAGATGTGGACATTTAGGAACCGCCTTGTCATCGAACTCATCTACAATGAAGCATATCATCGTGACGAGAGTATAAGTACCCTGCTGAGCCTGATTCGGGACCAGTTTGCCCAGGGACTGGGATTGGACTTGGGGTTTGACGCCAGGGGCGCTGGGGATGAGGAGTTTTTGGCGGGCTTTGCGAAGCGCGAGGCTGAAGTGAAGATCCCGGTTGATAACAGCAGCTTGATTTAATCATTCGCGTGACATTAGCAATTCATGTGCTTTGAGTCTATATTTTCTCGGATAAAGCATAGGGGCCTTGGAAGTAGTTCAGAGTGTATCGGATGACTTTCGCTGAACGGTGAGATATAATGCCATTCACAGAAGTTTTATTGCTACTCTATTCATGTTCGAATTTGACCTTGTTCTCACAAGCTAACATCGGCTCCTTTCTCCACGACTACTCATTCGAGCGGCACTCAACTTTTGCAGTATTCAGGCATAGGATACTTTTTATAGTAGATGAAAGTAGTAGAATCTATATACGAGCTAATTCAAGTAAACGCTTTTCTTATCTCTAAAATACCTAGGTACTATATATTAGTTTATATTAACTAAGCTAGTAGTAAGTTAGCATTCTCATCTAGTTATGTATTATTATTCCTATAACTCGGTTATTATTGTATCGGGCAATTGACGTTAGGAATAGTGGCATGGTGGCGATGTTGGGTGACCCAGATGTGGGCCCGGCACTACATCATAGCTGTGTGTTTCACCCAATTCTAAGAATATCCATGCTTAACTTTACCACATTCTTTCAAATATTCCACACCGTTTTTATTTGAACCCACTCCGCCAATTTCAGACCCCGATTCTACTACCGTTCCGATCGCATGTGCAGTGGTTACACGCACTTAAGGACTGTCCCGAACAGGTCTTGGCCACACAAGCCTTGGAATGCGGCCCAGCTTAAAACAATAGCCTTCATCTACAACAATTTGCTTTCCAACGCATTTGTAACTAGTATGTCTCGGCAAACTTGCTCCTGGACCTGAGCTTGGCTCCATAGCGCCAGAGAGTAAACATCCCAAAGAAGCAGGCAGCAGTTAGGCCACCAAGAACGCTGCAGCCCTTTGCAACGCTCAGGTTGCCAAATAGGGGCTGCGAGAAGTGAATTGCTCCACAGGCCAGTGCGCTTCTCATGAATGCTTGAAGGGCGGTCAGCACAAGGGCAGGGAGAAGCGAAGTGATCAGCGCCAGAACTTACCATTGCCGGCAAAGAGACTTGCTGCATAACGAGGGTAGCTGGTTGGCAGATAGATGAAAATAACATTTGCCAGCTGCGGATGTGTCATGTGGGAATCAGCTCTTGTTTCACTCTGTCGAAGTCGACTTTTCTCGACGGGTTTTGGGATGGTACCGCTTACAATGAAGACGCATGAGGAAAATATAACCACGCCAATGGTTGGCACAATCCAGTGAATTTCTGGCCTGGCGGTCCAGGCGAAAATGAAAATGCCACACGGTGCAAGTGCAGCGGCAAACACACCTGGGAAGAGACGATGTTCTGGAGTGCCGATCCCCTGGGTCACCGTGTATGGCTCGTAGATGAGGTAAACCAGAAGCAGATAAACAGATGCTCCGAGAATGCAAGCGATGATAATGGCCAGGAACACTACTCCCATAATCTCCAATGACATGTTGTAAACGCCCATGTAGACCAAGGGAAATGATTCAAAGTAAGAATACTGGGGAAACCGTCAGTGCGCTGTGCTGGTAGTAGAGGCGGAGGCAGAATGACTTACGTAGATTCCATAGATGAGCGCCGTGTAAATATTGATGAACGCGGTGGACGGATCTTGAATTGTTATGCGGAAGGGAGTCGTTAGGTATTGGCCCAACAGCTGCCCGATGCGAATCTCGCCCTGTCGAATCTCGGACTGAGAGCGCAGGGTCGAGTTCCCGGTGGTCTTCCTGAGGCGCACGGCACGGCGCAGGAGGATGGTCTCGGGGTTGGTCTCGGGGAGAAAGAAGAAGAGCATTATGTACGTGAAGGTGCCCAGGATGAGCAGCTCGTACATGGACCACCTCCACGTGCTCCGCGTGACGGCGAAGCTGGAGAGGAGCGGGCCGAGCGCCGGCCCAGCATATGCGGCGCAGCTCCAGAACGTCAGGCCGTACGGGATCTTGTGGAAGCCAAAGATGTCTGCCGCGGATGCTCCGCCGGTCGCTAGGACTGGTCCTCCCAGGAATCCTTGCAGGAAGCGCAGCACGACCAGGCCGGGGAAGTTGGTCACTCTTGAGACTGGGATCGTGACAATGATGAACAGCAGAGCGGATGTCATGTAGGGAATATTGCGGCCTAGTCTTGGTACCTCTGAGAGAGGGCTGAAGAGGAGAGGCCCGAAACCCTACAATAGGTCAATGTCTTGTATGGTTCAGTGGGCTCTGGAGTTAACAACTTACATATCCGAGCACGTACATGGAGAGCGTCAGCGAGGAACGTTGAGCTGATACGCCCCATATTTGGATGAACGTCGGCTGTGCTGGAGTTATGATGGCAGAGCCACTGTATACTACTTCCTGTTATACTCCCGCTTCACTGCATTGTGTACAGGATTAGGATATTGACTTACCAGTAAATGTCAAGAAGCATATCTGAAAGAAGACAAAAGACTTTTTCGCCGTAGACCAATTCTGAGGTTTCTCGGGGTCATTAAGTCCATACCAGTCGACAGCCTGGTCGCTGGCATGTATCTCTGCCGTATTGGGCGTGCTAGAGCCTGAATATTCATCTATTGCGTCTGACTCCGGATCATTGCTAGGCTGACTGCTCTTGTCGGCCTGCTTCTCACTGGCGTTGCTCGGGATCTTGAAGCCTGGCCTTTCATCATCGTAGGGGAGGATGCGTCCGCCGAAGATCATCCGCAGGATTGTACCCGCCGTCGCATCTCGAAAAAGGGCCGCCATTGGGGGATTTTGGGGCAGCCTCGCAGTGAAGCTACAGGCAGGTTGAAGCTAGGAGTAGGTAGAAGCTAGGTTGCCTCTCCTAGACAAGGGGAGACGATGTGATTCAGAATTCAGGAAAAGGCAAATAAGCTGGAATGTGTCGATTTCTACTAATGGGATGCTAGAAATGACGATGTCCTCATCTCATCTGCTCCTTCTGACTCATTGAATAAATGCTGGCCGTTTTGGCGCGCCAGGAGGTCGGCCGAGCACGCGTGATCTGCATCGTTCTAACTGCTTACCTAGGTATGTGCGCATCTGTATCGCTGATTCGGCACTGATCTGCTAACTAAACTCGAAATTCTGATGAGACGCGGTGAAAAAAGAGCTCAGCTCTGGATTTTCTGGCTCGGCCGAGTGCCCGAGGGTGGATGATGACATGTAATACTGTAGGATTGAAAAATGCCTTGGCGCGGTAGCACCTGCGAGGCTAAACTCTGTCGATAATTGGCTTATGATATCGCCTTTGGTAAAGTTGGAAGGGGTGGCAGAGACGACCCAAGCAGACGAATGTTTGTTATTAACCTTTTCAACTCGAGCCCATCCCAGTTGCGAATCCATATTCCTGCCAAGCAGTCAATCAAGTTGCAGATCACTGAAGTCGGCACCGAAAACCAAACATGGCATCCGAACTCGTCTCTTCCACGAGGATCCCTTTCCTCGTCCTCACCGTTGCAGCCTGCGTGCTCCTCCAAGGGATACTGATTGCCAATGGCGCATTTGGAGGCCTGCTGAAGGCTATCTGGTATGGTCAATTTGAGAATGGCAAGCCTTTGCACCGCGTTTACACTGGGCTGCCAGTGGTGGACGACCTGTTGGCCATGTCGGTCAGCTTCTGGGATGCTGTCGCCACCGAAAATCCTATCCTCCGACTGGAATCAGTGATGCTATGTGCTTCGCTGCAGACATTCGCTGTGTTGGCTTCCGTGGAGCGGATGCGAAAGGGCCAGAAGCACACCATTCTACAGTGGTGAGTACATTCTTCATGCCTTCAGATTTTACGAGGACTCGAACACTGATTAGATGTCTTCAAACCAGGGCACCAGTCTACGTCTTTTGCTGGCAATACTTCGGCACAGCGATATTCTTGCCTTTCTATTTCTACACGGAACTAAACCAACACTTCAATTCCTCAAGGGTCTCTGACCCAAGCATTCCTTATTTTGAAGCCAAGTCGCTGATACCTGCTGCGGTCCTGGCCGCTATCCATCCATACCTGATGGTCTACTTTCCGTGGCCAAGCACCACAACATCACAGCATCAGGCATTCATCGCGGTATACCAACTTGGACCCTTCATGTGCTACAGCCTTGTGTCAGCCTTTGCCAATTACCTGTCATCCCATCGCAAGCAAGGACAGTCGCGGGCCCCCAATGCGGATGCGAAATGGGTCAAGGCTACCTATGCCTTCTTTGGTGTGTTTTCCGCAGTCGTCCACGTCGCAGTGCTAGGCTTCGTCTGGATATCACAGGAGCCGTCTCTGTCCCTATCAGAGATCTTCATGCCTCGACTGAGCAAGCTGTGGAGTCCGGATGCGGTGGCTGCGCTGTACGTAGAGGAGTCCCTTTTCTTCCTGCAATGGGATTTCATTCTGGCGGTGATGGGTGGCAGCTTGTATGTCGCGAGAATCTTGGAGGGGATTTCATCTCCCGAGCAAGGCCAATGGCCCGCCTACAAGCGATCTGCCGTGCTGTTGGCCTCGGGCATTGCGAGCGTGGTGCTCAGCCCCGGGCTTATTGTTTCTCTGGCGCTGTACGGGAGGGAGGACTTCATCAGGGACTCATTTGCACAAAAGGAGTCCCAACAAAAAAGACAAGTACTGGAAGACCAAAAGCTCCGGGAAGGGGGAAGGTGGTGAGAGAAATAGTTCCGGGAGAAGTTGTGGTGGGGGTTGGGGTGTTCTGAGCACAGGTGAGCCGTCAGGCCGTTAAATGTCATTTGCAGTTGTTCTACAGCTGCAATATATCGGTTTGCCTTATCCGTCTTTGCAAGAGATGACTTGGTCAGTGAAAAGAGTGCAATGTGGCTTTCTACCACAGATAGATTGAATTTGTGTTGAGGAACAATCCAATGAAAAATATGCTTTTCTGTGGACCGTTACTTAAGTACCTAGGTAACTATCAGTTTCATTCTACTTTAAAGATATAGACCTTCCGCACTTCAAACCCGCGATACTGAGTTTCGCTACTCTCTAGATTCTATTTGTTCGGTCTGGCGAATTCTGACCATGGATATGTAACGTATCTAACGCAATGCGTAAAATATTCGGGGATGTCCTATCTAAACACCTCAACTCGATCACTGGCATACAGGTCCAAATCAACAGAATATACTATGACTCCTCGCTTTATTTTGACCAAATAGAAAACAGTACCTTATCCTTAATTAAGTCGCTGTGAAAGATGCACCGTAACATCAGGTACGTTAGTTCAGACGCGATCTTGAGGCTGTTCCCAAGACTTTCCCAATGAGTGGGCTCTCAGAGCATCCTTGCATTCCCTGAAGAGTGGCTCGTACTGTCCTGTCGAGCATCTGAACGCCCCGATCGCCGCACAGGTGATTTCCAGCGTGTGGCGGATCTCTCGGTTCGCATGATATGTGCTGAAACCACCGTCGCGAGGCCGCTGCCGCAGAAGGCTGAGTTGCGTCTCGGCGGCGATCGCCAAGGGCGGGAGGATGAACAGAGACATCTCTCTGTACACGGGAGCCTTCCACACAAAACATCAGCCTGATGCGATCACTCTGAGGTGTGCCGAACACAGTCAGCAATCGATGACTTTGGCTTACCCTGTCGTCTCCCAGCGCGTTGACCTGCAGCAGTACGTCACACATTTCACCTGCCGTTGCGATGCTGATCCTTTGGCACTCCGATATGACTGGGCTTAGGAACTCGGCCTTTTGTGAGTTTACAATGGCGGCTTTGTAGAGTTTTATGCGCACTCCGAGCACGATCAGGATTGTGAGGACGCGGAGCTCGTTGTCCGGGTCGGCTGGTGACGAGGACAGCGCGGAGAGGATGGCGGTAATCTTCGTTTCGATGTCCTCGTGATGGTAACAGAAGTTATAGTCCAATGCGCCTGTTCTTTCGACGTTCTGTCGGGTCATGCGTACGTGTTTTTCTGTTTGGCTGGCCAATCTCAGGGCGAGGACAAGCCATGAAAGTGGCGTCGGGTTTTGGGCCGGTACGCTCTTGAGAGCAGAGCTCAATGATATCCCCTGAAGGGATGATGCTGGTTCGCATGGTAGTAACGTTTGAATCTAAATTAGACTTTAGCAATAAGAAACATCAAAGGTATTCGTCCCGGCTACGGTTTTTTAAGGCTTACATGGTCCGCCTCGACTGGGCCGCAGTAGGTAACATCCGTCGAATAGTTGCAGTAGATCGCATACGCAATCCAAAATGCAAGCCTTTCCTCCTGCATTCTCGCGTCATTCTCGCCCTTGCTCGACCCTCTCGAGTGAAAGCCATTGTTGAAGCTAGTCGGGCGTGCATCTTGGCCGTCAAGGTTATCGTAGCCCATCAGGTTTACCAACTGCATCAAACGGGCCATGTTGAGGATCGCTCGTGGTCTAGCTTTGCAAGAGAACTCGAATCGAACCAGGAGAATCATTGCCTGAACCGTCTGTAGGCTGAGCATCGATGAATCGTCCACTTGTGTTTCAGTCTTTTCCAGGTGGTATCGAGCGGAAGCATAGTACTCATCACACATACTTTCCGGTTGTTGGGTCGCAACGGCTCCCGACATCGCCACGGCATATTGCAACGCGTTGCTTTGGTGATCTCCCCTTGGCAGGATCTTTTCCAAGAAGTCTTCTCTGTTGATCAAGGGCAGATGTTTCTGGACAATGCTGAAATGTGCTTCGAAACTGCATTCGAATTAGCTTCAATGTCCGGCTTGAACAATGCTCAATCCGAAATTTGTTCTACTCACAAATGGTTCAAAGTGTTCTTGGAGATATGATCCTTGGTTTGGTCCTCCACCCCTGGTGAATAATGCAAGACCGACTGTGCTCTTCCCATACAGGGTGGGCGAGGCGGCTGTTCTATCCATTGGAAGCATGATGGGTCGGAACCCCAGGATTTCGAAGCGTTGGTCAATTGCCCTGAGATAGCTGAGTTGGGCTCGGAAGTAGCGAAAGCGTGGCTCTGTACATTTTCTTGGTCTAGATCGGGGTCCTCGGCCGAGAAGACGGGGATTTGAGCAAAATCGAAGTATGATGGCTGGCCCCTACACTGGAGGAAACATGAGACCGTGGTTAGTCCATCAATGTTGTGCTTCAGCACAAGTAGGTAGCTGGTTGGAAGGTTGACCGACCATGTCGATAGATCTGATGCCTCGAGTCCCAACATGTCTATTCCAGATGAAGCTGATGCCATGGGAGCTTCCTGGCTGGGACTGGGAAGTCCTCCATGGCGGGCAGCTAGTCCTGATCTGTCTGGCGGGACAGAAATGCTGTGTTCCTGAAGTCTTTTTTCGGCCTGGCCTACTCAGATGTGAGCGAGCAACATCTCTGGAGCTGCGAGAACCTCACGATGACGACTTACCTAGGCGGTAATGCAGAGTCTGTAACGCTATGTTGAGTTTGGCAGCCTCCCCTTCAGCTGATGGATAGACGCATCGATGGCCAGCTCTTTTGCACCTCAGGCACTCGGGCTTAGTTCTATCGCATCGAACCTTGCGTCCACAGCAGAGATTACATGTTGTTCGTTTGAGCTGGGAGGAGCTGATGTTGATTTGGGGAATCGGCTGGACTGGGCTTCCCGTCGACATGACCAAGTAGGGAGTAAGAGTAGCGCACTCGATGTTAGACCCGGAGGGAATTATATCCACTGCCACCAGCTATAGAAATATTGCGAGCCCGGTTCCTGGTATATTTCAGTGGCCAGTATAACTCAGATATCGACTTCAATAAAGATGCACCTTGAAAACCACGTGTCAGTTGAGCCGATTGAAATCTGGACGGGTTCCGCCGCACTAACCGAAAACGTGGCGGCCACCCTTAATTCCCCTGATTTGTATTTGTCCTTTCTGACCGCTCCGTTACAATGGAATTTACTCGTGTTACCTATGAGTAACTACTGGAATCAAAGATCCGATTGGAGGGGCTAGTTGGCGAACGTTGGCTTGGGATCAAGACGGATGAGCCAAGCAGCTCCTTAGCGTTGGATTCCAAGGTTATATGTTAGGGCGACATTATGGACGCAACCACAGGTAGCGAAGGATACTACTGCAAAGGGCAATCCTGGCAGAGATTTCGGGGCATTGAGGACCAACAGTCCGATGTACGAGGTGATCGATATATGAAGCGGGCACCTGGGCACCTGGGCACCTGGGCAGCTCTGCACCCCATGTCTTGCTGGGCATTCCAACTCGTGCGATACAGGATGAGCACACTCTTCTGACCCTCACCCCCAGGCAGAAAGATCTTGAAGCGTATCAGGCACTGGTTTATGAGTGGGTGGGGTGTTGAGGCAGGAAGAGATATGTTAACAAAGCCAACAGAGCCAACGAGGCAGGGTACGGGTACCTAGGTAGGTACCTAGGTACTTACCTAGGTATATATATGTATGTTGCCACGATTCGTCACCCTGTGGGGTTCCTTTCTGGACTAAGTGAATCCATCCATCTCAAGATGCCAGCAGTTGTTATTGTGTGCATGCAGACTTTATGTACATGCACACTTTAATTGGTACATAAGTAGGTAAGTAGGAACTTGAAGCGTGCAGTAGCTCACTGCCATGGGTGGTGTATGGGTGTTTCAGTGTGTGGTGCATACCTACTCCGTACTAGGCAGGTAAGTAAGCGCCGTATTTCTGAGATAGATCCCTTCGTCCGTCCTGCAGTTGCTTGCCCAGTTGCTTGGGCCTCCGTCGTGTGTAGAGCTTCAGGGGCTAGACCCACGGCGCGTAATAAGGCTATGTACAGCTGTACAGTGCGGCACATATCTGCCAGGCAGAAGAGTATATACCAAGTGCTTACACGAACGATCCTGATTCTGTGGGTAGGGTAGCATCATCTGCACTCCAACAGACCTCTTCAAGCCCGCATTTTTCGGCGTAGGGCTGGCCGACATGTGAAAGTTTGAGTTAGTACCTTCCAAGGTTCCTGTGATAGTGAGCACGAAAGCATATGTGTAACTCAAAATGGCTATGCGAAATAAGGAATTCGATTGACCCCTCTGTTGCGCTTATCAAGAATAATTGGCCCATTTCAAACGGTGCTCGTTCCACTCACAGTTCCTGAAGTAATTTCATTGGATGAGCTACGATAACCGCATCTGTTGAGGGTGGTACATCTCTCAGTTTGTTGTTCTATCGTCTATTTAGTAGGTTAGGCCACTTCCGAATGACTTGGGACTTGCTAAAGAGGCACCCATCCATCCCTGACAGCATCCGCCTCTTAAGGGTCACCGTGTTCTCAGAAAGCGGTGCACGCGCAGCCAAGCAACGTGGCGTAGTACTGCTATGCACGTAAGATCACACTGCACAACCCCTGTCTGGACCGATCGATCAATGGCAGGCGAAAAGGCACACGCAGTCAGCGCTCAAACGAGGTTGCTGTCTTTTGCTGGCTGGTAATAGGCTCGACACTAATAACCCCATCCTCTTAGCCAACGCTCTACCAAGTGTCTTGTGATAGGTTGCATATCCGCCATGGTCTGACTCTGTCCCACACTTAGGTCCGTTGCAAATATCAGCTTGGCTGTCAGCGCGGATCTCCCCATCTCCTGGAAAAAATCTGCCAGCTTCGCCGCAGGGTATCTCTCCAGGTCGCCGTGGGCCCCTTCCTGCAGCTTGCTCACCTCATCGATCCACTCGGAGAAGCTGACACCCACGACAGGGCTGCCACGAGCCTCAAAGGATTTCTGCACAGCACACAAAACCTCCCCCCAGGTAGCGGAGCGGGGGTTGACCACGTTGAAGCAGGCCACCCCATCCTCATCGTGTGTGTTCCTACTCCCGAGTACCCGGATCCGCGATAACGTCAGCTCGACTATTGCTTGGGCTGCCCTGTCCACCGGGACCCAATCCAACTCGTCAAACGTCCCGAGCGAGCGCGGGATTTTCCCCAGGTTTTTTGACGTCACGATTAAGGAAGGCATCCACTCTGTTTCTTGTCAGATTGGGGGCAAAGGATTTGACGGGGTGGCTGACTACGATCATCGATCAGCTTCTGACTCACCCCGTGTATTCCAGATTCCTCCTCCTTGCTCGGGACCGCAGAGCTGGCCGATCCTCATGATCGTCCCCCTGACACCCGAGATCTTTCCTGCTCTTCTCAAGATGCAGCTTGCAACATGTTTGGACTCACCGTAGCCCTGTGCAAGCGGCAGGCGGTTATCCTCTGTGAACTCCTCAGGTATTGCTTGACCATCGGTATGGACCTGGTGGTAGTTGCCGACGCTCGCGATCGAAGAGATGAAGACAAAGTGCGGGCGGCGGTCAGCCGCAGCGACGAAGTCGACGCATCTCCGCATCCCCGCGATTGCTGCGGCCTCGAAGTATTCGAGATCGTTGTTGAAGTTGACTGGCCATGCGTTGTGGATGAAGACATCTACACTCCGCGAGAGCCTCGAGTACACCGCAGGCTCGAGGCCAAAATTTTCTTGGTTCAGGTCCACTGTCAGGAAGTTGACTCGAGAGCACATGCTGCTCCAGTCTATCCCCCGGTCGTGAAACCCCTTCTTTTGTCTCTCTTCAGCGTCTGCTGACCTGTTGAGGCAGAGAATCTTCTCAACGTCTGGCTCCGCAACCAAGCGGTGCAGCAAATCCGAGCCTAGAGAGCCGGTGGACCCAGTCAGTGCTACAATGTGGCCCTCATTCCTCTCTCTGGCATTCTTTGTGAAAAGTTGGCGTCTTTTTGGAAGTGTCCGGGTGTGTTCGTGTACCATTTTAGACATTCTTTCCTCCCGAGAGGGAATTGCGAGTGAGCTTCCGTTCGTATCGGCCGCCTCATTATTTCTTAGCGCAGTCGTAATTGAATGAGCCAGGCGCTTAATTGTTGGGTTCTGGTATATTGCCCGTGGTGAGCAGACTGCGCCGGAAATCTGCCTTTCCTGCATATGAGATCTCAGGATCTTGCTGAGCTGCAGAACTTGCAGGGAGTTCATTCCCAGAAGGAAAATGTTCTCGTCCCGGCCTATATCCCTTCCAGAAGGTCCTAGTACGGATTGGACAGCATCTCGTACATGTGTCTGTACTGTTTTCGCGTCGTCTGCGGAGCCTATCATCCCATGAGAGGCTGCTCTCTTTGGTGGTTCCGTGCCATTCTCATATAGTGAGGCAATCTCGGCCTCATACAACTCGCATGTCGTTCTCCGTACTATGGAGCCCTTTGGTGACCGTCTGAAAGGCTTCCGAGAGTCAGCAATAAGGACCATGGACGACCAGACCCTAGCATGAGTCGGATACTGTCCGTTTGCTCTCTCAACGAGTGGCCATATTTCTCTAAGGAAAGCCTCGGAGTCGACAGGTGTTTCGTCCCTTCGCGGCTCGACTATCAGGCCGGCTTGAAACCTCTTCTGCCCGACCACCAGCGCACCTTGTACCCAAGGGTGTCCCTCAATAATCTTCTCGAACGAAATGGGATTGAACTTCTCGCCATTGCTCAGGACTATAATGTCGTCGATTCGTCCCGCGTACTTCCATAGACCGGGACGTTCTGGATGCTGTTCAAATAGGTCTTTTGTCCTCCACTCAGACACATTGGGAAAGTTGTGAAACACAAATTGATGTTCTCGGTTGAATTTTTGCTTGATGACCATTTCGAACTTGTTTCCGGACCTTTCTTCGAGCACCGTTCCAGACAGTGGGTTGAATTCGAAGTATTCCCAATCTGTTCTGTGAAGTGGAATATAGCATGCAATATTCAGAGCCTCGGTGCTCCCAATGGTGTTGAATAAATTCGTCACCCTGGAAATCCTGTCACCGCACGAAGCGGCCAGTGGCGCGCCTCCGTAGTAGACTCCCTCAAGTTGAACCAAGGCATCCATCCCGTCCTGAGTGTTTGAGATTTCCTCTAGAACTGAGGGTGCTACCGCGAGAGCGGAAGGCCTCGTCTGGGTCATTGCGTAGATGACCAGCTCGGCGCTCACTGGTTTCTCCGGAGGCAGTAAGACGAGAGGTCCCCGGTGGTAAATGGAACGGGCCAACAAGACTATGCCCATTACGTGAAAGAAAGGCATCATAGATACCATGAGAGTATCTGAAAATAGCTCATCGTGGAGGTTTCGGCGTCCACTGGGCGTGGGCATCTGCTTGATATTTTCCACTGCCGCCAGCGCACCAAAGGTGATGTGTACCGGTTTTGGCAAGCCAGTCGTGCCACTAGAATGCAATATGACTGCAGTGTCGTGCGGGGCGGCTTCTTTGGTAGTAAAGTCCGCAGCTCTCTCGCCCGTTTGTAGTAGTTCGTCAAGGGCTGGAATCTCAGCTGTCAACAGAGAGCCCATCTTTTCCGCTAGCTGCCCAATTGCAGTGCTGTGGGCCTTGGTGTAGACGATCTTTGTGCACCGAGTAGAGTTCAGAAGAAAGATTTGCCCTTCCACTGAGTTCCTTGGTGAAGTCAACAGACTCTATAGGGTATTATCAGAATATTTGGCTGATTGAACGATTCCAAACGGAAAATCATTGGCTCACCTTATAGCCCATCTTCATGGAAGCCAATACCATTATCGGATATCTTATGTCATTTATACCCGAGTATGCCACAGTTTCATTCATCTTTGCGGGTCCCAGCGTCGTTTCCATCCAGTGACACAATGAATCCACGGCTCCCCTGAGATGCGACCATGTGACATCCCGCCATTCAAGGCTGGAAGCAGCAGGCACAGGTATCTTGACCCAGACAGCGTTGGGTGTTTGCTTTGCCAGAGTGTCTACCACCTCTGGCAGTGTGCGCATGATCGCTTGGCCTTGTTTCTCCATCTCTGCTGTGGCTTTCCTAGATTGGAAGGAGACTGCACACGATTGGCTGTAGAATGATCTTCGTTGAGGAGCGTCTATACTGGCTTTCACGATACCGTTACGGCAATCTCCACCGTGTTTGTACCTAGCTGCCCCCACATGTAAAGTGCGCTCCATCCCTTAAGATGTCTTGAATCTCCAGGCAGGTGCAGTTTGGGATGGCTTAGTTACGCTGGAGTTCAGGCCGGGTCCCTGCCCGAGGTGCACTTGGGATCCTCCTCGGTGCCAACGCCGAGTCTGCTGCAGTCAGCATGCACGTGGGCGAGGCTTCGCACGTCTCTAGACCCCTTCAGCTGGAATGCATAAGCAACCAACAAGCCATCATCCTTCGCTTATTGTTGAGACCGAGCTCTCCACTGCTTCGTACCTACTTCCGATCCCAACCACCCGTCTGCCCTAATACGAATCTATCCTCTCACTGTGAGTTGTGAAAAGCAAAGCAACTGTCAAGATGCCAATTGAGAGCGACGTTGTTATCAATCAGGCTAGCTTTAGCCCTGACAAAATATCCCAGGACACGGAGAAGGTCAACAATTTTCTCAAAGCCATCGGTACTAAGGGTCCAAGATGGTATGAGGTTGGCGCGGCCAACTATCGTGAGCTCCGCGAACAAGGGAAAACCCCTTTGCCCGTGCCGGTATATCTGCCAGGAGCCAAGGATGAGGACATACCGTCACGCGACCAAGGACGCAACATACCTATTCGCGTCTACCGGCCGGACAACGGGGAGCTGAGCAAAGGCATCTTCCTTCACTTCCACGGCGGTGGTTTCGTGCTATCAAGCCACACGCAGTAAGTCTTGCTGCAGGGAGTCGGGCTCCTCCTTGGCTGCCGAGGAGTGTTTTGGCCCTGCTGGCTAACGGCTGCGCCCCCATTAGGCAAGACAACGTGCTGCAGAGGTACGCAAACAACTGCCAACTCACCGCTGTGTCGGTGGGCTACTCACTGGCACCAGAGAATGCCTTTCCGTCGGCCTTCAACGACGCCTGCGATGCCGCAGAGTACCTCGTAGACCACTCGGAGGCAACATACGGCGCCAAGGTGCTCTTTATCAGCGGAGAGTCAGCGGGGGCTTGCCTGGCAGCCCTGGCGGCATTCCACCTCATGCGCGCGCGCCCGTCGCACCGCCTGGCCGGCCTGATCTTCCCGTTTGGTCATTTTGACCTGACTCTTGGGATGCCGAGCATCGCGTCGGCGACGTACTCGCCCATTGTCATCAACCTCGAGGCGATGCAGAGGTTCACGGATGCCTACACCCCCGGGATGAGCCTGCAGGAGCGCCGGAACCCCCAGCTGTCACCATTGTACGAGAAGCTGCAGGAGCTGGCGTCGGCGTCGCCGTCCAAGACGTTGCCGCCGGCATTGTTCCTATGTGGGACCCAGGATGCCCTGCTGGACGACACTCTTCTGATGAGTGTCAAGTGGATGGCAACTGGGAGCGAGGCAGTGGTCAAGATCTATCCAGGCGCCCCTCACGGATTCACGGCGCTGCCAAGCCTGAAGGCGGCTGAGGAAGCCATTGCCATCGAGCTGCAATTCACAAAGGAAAAGCTGGACGCTTACTTTGGCGTAGCTCATTCTACTTAGACAGAGATTGATGGCATTGGTAGTCAGAATCCCAAATGTTAGGTCTTCAATAGAATTAGAAAATTGATCGACCTGACTGGGATTAAATGTGTCCGTAGGCTAACTTTGTGGTGACTTCGTCGTGAGCGAGATGCGATCAAAAAGAAAACGCTAGCGAATGCAGACATCATAGAAATTAAGGGGGGGGGGGGCTGAGCTAGCTTAAAACAAGGATGTCAAAGGTGAGGTGGACTTTTCCTGGACCTGAGCAGCGTTGCAGCATACTTTGCGAGCTTGTATTTTAATGCTGCTCGTCGGCTGTGTCTAGTGGCTGCAGAAAGAGTAGGGAGAATCTGAGATCTCTACGATATAATACGGCCTGCTTTTAGATTGTCATTTCGAACACTGGAAGTTCTCTTTGGTTATGGTCAAAGGTTAAATTACCCTAATAGAACGTTGTGAGTAACTTGGCAATGCCTAGCCTCTGCAGTGTTATTCGTGATGAAGGACCGAGGAGCTTTACGGCATATTTCTGTCCTATAAAAGAAAGCAGATGCTCAGTTGTCCGCTCCGCCGGCCACTGGGTTCCAGAATGACGGTCTGGACTTTTTGCAAGTGAGACTCTCTGCACGTACCTCTTTTCTTACGTCGACCTTAGAGCAAAAGGAGGGGGCGTTATGATTGTCATATCTGGAAGAGCTATGTATAAACCTGCTCTCTGCCTCTTCCACCACGTATATATGGTCATGTAAAATGTTTCACTGCTTGTTCCAATCCTCCTTGATCAAATCGCAGGCACGCTCTGCGACAGCGTAGACCGTGGCTTGGATGTTACCCATCGGGATCATCGGGAAGATGCTCGCATCGATGACACGCAGGTTTTTGGTCCCATGAACCACCAAACGGTCATTAACCACACCCCCGAGCTCCCGCGGCAGCATGGCGCAGGTGCAGGAGGGGTGATATGTCGTCCAGAGCCTATCCCTGGCCACCTGCTTGGCGATCTCTAGGTCCTCGAGCTTGTTCGCGAGCTCCGGCAGCCGCTTGCCCGTCTCGGTCTTGAGCAGGCGCTTGAAGGCATCCTGGTTGACCAGGGTGTCGAGGAACTGCACGCCGCGAGCCAGGATCTCCATGTCCAGCGGGTGGGAAAGGTACTTGGGATCGATGGCCGGCGCCGCCTTGGGATCGCTCCCGCCAATGTGCACGCTGCCCCGTGAGAAGGGGTGGTTCAGGCCGACCATGATACTGAAGAAGTTTTCTGGGCGCTGGGGGCTGTACGCCTCTTGCATGGTGGTCTTGCCCTCAGTCTTGACGTTCATCTGGCTGGGCATGAGGCCGAAGAAGCACGAACTCTCCGCCGGGTCGAGCAGCAAATCTTTGACTTCGCGAGCGTGATTTTTGGCCGCTAGAGATAGTGCTTCGTCGTGAATATCTGGGTGCGCTCCTGCTAGCTTTTTGACATCCTCTGAGCTCATCCGTCCTTTACTGTCAACAGGTGGCGTGACAGCGAGACTCAGGGGTATGCCCGACAGCATACCGCTCTTGGTTTCCATGTACTGCTTGACCAAGGCTTGTATGACTGATGGGTCGCGAGCCATATCTCCGCTTATTTGGTCATCCTTGACCTCCACGGAAATGGTGGCAAAGGCATGATCTTGAAGATTCTCGCCCACCCCTGGATTTTCGATCAAAACCTCGATGCCGTTTTTCTTCAACAGGGCACCTGACCCAATACCTGAGTATTCCAATAGCAACGGCGATTGGAAAGCTCCCGCTGCCAGGATGACCTCTCCAGCGTAGATGTCGATAGTGCTTGAGCTGCTGTTTGAGACCCTGACACCTTTGGCTTCCACCCCGTCCGACTGTTCCAGGAGCACCTTCTCCACGAAAACTTCAGTCAGAATATCGAGATTTGCTCTCTTCTCCACAACGGGGTTTAAATAAGAGTTCGCAGCGTAGGAGCGCTGTTTTGTATCCGGATCGACTGTGTTCGGGGGCGTGAAGGCGCCTTGCTTCCTCCCGAGGATAGGGTCGGTCTCGTCTGTGAATCCAGCAGAGTCAAAGGCCTCCATCCAAGCCTGGTTGAAAGGGCCATACGCGTCTGGGAAGCTAGATTTCAGCGGACCTTGACTGCCATGGAGCTCAGGCTTGAAATACGAGTCCAGAGACAGCAGCTTGCTTGTTCCAGCAGATGCTGGGCTGAACGTTTGGAACTTCTTGTAATATGGCTTGACGGCGTCATAGGTCCAACCTTGGTTTCCAAGCCTGGTCCATGCATCAAAATTCCGAGGCGATGGGTATACCAGAGCGGCGACATTGATGGCACTGCTTCCGCCGAGGACTTTTCCTCTTGGTTGGGGCACCTGTCTTCCATTGAGAGAGGCCTGATAGAATAATTAGACCGTTGATCACGAAGAGTGTTTGGCTAATCTATCGAGAGAATAAGAGATATTGACTCACCTGGGGTACTGTCCAGAAGTCCCAGTCGTAGGTGGTATTTCCCCAAGTGTTCATGAAAGATCCCGGTATGTCGATCATTGGATCACCGCGACGGTCGGATCCCGCCTCGACAAGAAGAACGCGCTTCTCTTCAATCTCTGATAGTCGAGACGCAGCCACGAGGCCAGCAATCCCGCCCCCGATGATGATCACATCGTAATGTTGGTTCTGCACTGTCTCGAGCGTTGGCTTACTAGATGAGGCTGAGGCCATGCTGGGCAATGATTTCAAAATGAAGCTTCTGAGTTGTATCTTCAATGACGACTGTAGGATGATTCGTCGGGGCAATTGTCGCCGTTCCTTATGTCTTCGATTTATCCAGGGAATTCAAGTTCGTGACAACCAAACTAGGCACTTCCGAGGAGTCAATCCTGGTCGGATGTCGTTCCGAAGGCGAGTGCAGCGATACCGATATCCTCCGTCGCGAATTGCGCACTTGAGCAATCAAAGCGGCTTGGTGGCGTCCGTGGTGGTGAGGCGACCTTACATCAGCCTGGGCCTTGAATCCTCTGGTTTGAATCCTCCATCTAACTCATAAGCGATGATCCTTTGAGTGGGTTTTAAATACTTGGGGGCCAGCATTGGTGAGCTTCGTCGGCCGAGACGGCCGACTTACATCAGCTGGGACTTGGCCACCTAGGTAAGTTCCTTCTCGGCTGCCAGCCCGAGCCTCGCAAATTCCTATCTGTGCGATTGACAAGGCCGAGGAGGAGATGTTGTGAAGGCTGCAATTACTCGTGTGAGGCGAGGCAGTCGCTGAGGGCGGGATGGATTCCTATCATCGAAACCGCGCAATTCGGGTGGGCTTGCGGTAACAGCGCAGCCAACACCCGAATGATCGTCGTGTACATTGTAGCCTTGTGTGGGCATTTAATAATGATGGCTTCATATATGGAGCGTTCGCAACCCTTGAAACGCAGCCTGTTTTTTTACCTGTTG
Source organism: Stenocarpella maydis (assembly GCA_002270565.1). Taxonomy (NCBI): domain Eukaryota; kingdom Fungi; phylum Ascomycota; class Sordariomycetes; order Diaporthales; family Diaporthaceae; genus Stenocarpella; species Stenocarpella maydis. The sequence goes on along the minus strand of NQMI01000024.1, from coordinate 114,482 downwards.
TACGACAGCCTGCATTCGACTCTTTGTAGAGTTCAAGCTCTCCTTGGCCTCTGACACACAGGCTTGTCTCCATTCATCTTCTTACATTATCAACGATTATAGAATATAGAGGATCCGACATCCTACGTTGTTGTACGGGCATTTATTTTGATATATTCAATTCAAGATGCCGTTCCTCCATGGAGATACTCCCAAGGAGGACCCTATCCTGGAGCCAATCGCCATTTGTGGAATGGGTGAGCGTTCAAATTAAGAACCTGAATGATTCTGACCATCTAACGTTTGTTGACAGCCTGTCGGCTCCCGGGAAATGTCGATTCGCCTTCCTCTCTATGGGAGCTTCTCGTGAGAAAGGGATCCGGGAACACTGAAAAGGTCCCAAGCACGAGGTTCAACATTGATGCGCATTTCCACAAGAACCTGGAGAGGCCTGGCAGCTTCAATGTCCTTGGAGGTTACTTCTTGGACGGGCCTGCTGAGAACTTTGATCCGACCTTCTTCAATCTCACACCAGTTGAGGCCATGTGGCTGGATCCTCAGCAGCGGAAAATGCTCGAGGTCTGCTATGAAGCGATTGAGTCTGCTGGGCTTTCTCTCGACGCAGTCTCTGGTACCAACACCGGCGTCTGGGTTGGCAGTTTTACTGCCGACTATCAGCAAATGACCTTCAAGGATCCTGATTTCCGCCACAGCTATGCTGCAACTGGTGTAGACCCGGGCATCATCAGCAACAGAATCGGAAATGTCTTTGACCTGAACGGCCCGAGGCAAGTGGCCCGCACAATGCTAACCCTTCGTGATACCAGTCCATGCTAACAAACTGACAGCTGCACTATCAACACTGCTTGCTCGTCGTCTGTCTATGCCATCCACAACGCATGTCACTCATTGCGTGCTCGCGACTGTGACTCAGCCCTCGTTGGTGGAGTCAACCTTATATTGACAGTAGATCAACACATGAACACTGCCAAACTTGGGGTCTTGTCACCGACGTCTTTTTGCCACACATTTGATGAGTGTGCCGACGGCTATGGACGTGGTGAGGGTGCCGGAGCTTTGTATCTCAAGCGCATGAGCGACGCAGTCAAGGATGGCGACATTATCCGAGCCGTCATCCGGTCCTCTGCAGTTAATACGAACGGCAAAGTTCCGGGGTATGGCATCACCTACCCTAACGTGAACGGCCAAGAAAAGGTTATCCGTCAGGCCTACAAGAGGGCCGGTTTGGATCCCAACCAGACTGCTTATTTCGAACTACACGGGACAGGCACACCTGTCGGAGACCCTATCGAAGCCCGCGCCGTGTCGAACGCCATGAACGACACTAGGTCAACTGATAGGCCTCTGATCATCGGTGCCGTCAAGCCGAACATTGGGCATAGCGAGGCCGCGAGTGGGATTTTTGCTGTTATCAAGGCCGCACTCATGGTCGAATCCGGTGTCATTCCCGGAGTGGCAGGTCTCAAAAAGGTCAACCCTCTCATCCCCGAGGCAGAGCTCAACGTGAAGGTAAACAAGGATACGTCCCTGTGGCCCGAAGGATTCGATTCGCGCCGTGCCAGCGTCTCATCATTTGGCTATGGTGGCACAAACGCTCATGTCATTATTGAGAACGTCCAGGCCCTGGTGCCTGGCTACCAGCATGGCGCACGCAGGTCAGTTGCCACATACGACCACTCGTCCAAAAGACCACTCCTCGTGGCGCTTTCGGCCCACGACAAGACCACCTTGATCCGGAACATTGAGGCCAATGCCTCGGTCGTGGACAAATACTACCTGGCCGATCTCGCCCACACACTGAACCGACGGGGTCGACACGCCCAGCGCGCCTACGCGGTGGCCACGGAGTCGACGGCAACAGACGACTTGGCAACAGCGAATTTCAAGATCGGCTCCGCCACAAAGGCTCTCAATCAGCTTGCGTACATCTTCACGGGCCAGGGCTCCCAGTGGGCCGAGGTCGGCAAGGACGCCATCAAGACGTTTCCCGTCTTCCGCCAGACGATCCGCATGTTGGACAGAGTCTTGGGAAATCTGGAGCATCGCCCGAGCTTTTCGATCGAGAAGGAACTAACAGCACCGCCTGAGACGAGCAACATCAGCAATGCCAATGTCTCGCAGCCCACACTGGTGGCCACTCAGATTGCCATTGTCGACCTGCTCTCGTCGTGGGGCGTTGTCCCGACGGCTACCGTGGGCCACTCGGCCGGGGAGTATGCTGCTGCTTACGCTGCTGGTCTTGCTTCTGCGCCCGAGATTATCATTGCCGCCTACTACAGAGGCTACTGCCTGGAGAAATTCGCGCCGGCTGGGGGCTCGATGATGGCGGTGGGCAAGGGGGTAGATGACCTGAAGGAATACCTCCCACTGCTCGACAGAGACATCGTTGTCGCTTGTGAGAACTCACCAGCTAGCGTCACACTCAGTGGAAAGGGCGCCGCTATCAAGGCAGCCAAGGAGGTCTTCGACAACGACAAGGTCTTTGCCCGTGAGCTCCGGACCGGCATGGCCTACCACTCTCACCACATGGACGCTGTAGCCGGGCCCATGACCGGGTTTGTGACGCAGGCTTACAAGAGGCTTGACAGCTTCGACCGGCAGTGGCGCTGCCCCCGGCGGGTGATGGTCTCGTCCGTCACGAACCAGGTCCTGTCGGAACACGATATTAACCCGCAGTACTGGGCCTCGAACCTGACAAGCCGCGTCCTCTTCAGCACCGCCGTAGCTGCCCTGGCCAGGACGCCCGGTCTGGAGAATATCGGCGGCTTTGTCGAGGTCGGACCGCACTCGGCCCTCGCTGGGCCGTTCAAGCAGATCTGCCAGGCCAACGGCTTTGGCGGGTTTACTTACATCGCAACCCTGATCAGGGGGAAAGACACTGCCGTCAGCCTTCTGAAGACTGCCGGAGAGCTCATGATCAACGGCTATCCCGTCGACCTGGACAAGGTTAACCAGGTCGATTTGCCAGCGGCGCTTCGCGCAGGTGGCAAGCCAGCTTCTTCCCTCCGTCCCGCGACGCTCGTGGATCTCCCAATCTACCAGTGGAACTACGAGAAGACCTTCTGGGCCGAGCCACGCGCCAGTGCTGAGTACCGACAGCTAACCCACGCGCGGCATGATCTTCTTGGCAGCAAGATCCCGGGCCTGTCTCACAACTCCATGGTATGGAGGAACATCTTGCGCCTCAAGGATATACCCTGGCTCCAATGCCACAAGGTAAGACGTGGAGTCTGTCTTGTTCCTGGACATCTCACGCGATGCTGACATATGACTACAACATAGCTCGGTGGATCCATCATGTTCCCGGCTGCTGGGCACATGGCACTGGCGATCGAGGCCGCCAGGCAGCACTGCGACATCAAGAATCTCGGTCTCACCGGGGTGACGCTCCGCAATATCGAGCTCAAGAATGCTCTGATCATCCCGGAATCAGACGCTGGCCTGGAGATTCAGCTGCGCCTGACTTCGCTGCCCACGTCCGGAAAGGACCCCCTGTACTCCTTCTCGGTCGAGTCCTGCAACAACAACGTCTGGACGATCCACTCGACCGGAGAGATAGGAGCACTCGTCGAGCCTAACCCCCCCGCGCTGGCTGCGCACCCGGTCGACATCGACGTGCTCACGCAGAGACATCCTGGAAAGAGGTGGAACGACACTTTCCGCCGTGTCGGGTTCGAGTACGGCACCTCCTTTGACAGGCTGGACCGCATCAAGACGCACGAGAAGCACTACGACGCGGCCGGCCAGATCCCGATCGCCGTCGAGAGCGGGATGATGGTCGACGAGTCAAGGTACATGCTCCACCCTTCGGCCGTGGACAATCTCCTTCAGCTGTGCATCATCTCCATCCACGCCGGCGACTACCAGGGGATGCCGTGGGGTGTCATCCCCGTCAGGTTCGAGGAGGTGAGCCTCCGCTTCCCGGGGGCCTCTGCCGGGACTGTTGGCCAGGCTATTGCCTGGAACCCAGTCCGTGGCGAGCGCGCCCGTCGCTTCGAGACAAGCGCCCAGCTCGCCTCGGCCGAGGGAGAGGTCCTCCTTGACATCAAGGGCCTGCACACAGTGGCATACGAAGCAGCGCTGCCACCTCAGGACGACGTGCCGCGCAAGCCTCTGCCATACATGGGCGTGTCCTGGAAGCCCGACGTTACCATCGGTGCTCTTGACAAGATCCTGTCCAAGGAGACCAGGGAGGGCCTCGCCGCCAATGCTATTCCTGCCGTCATCGATATGCTCGACCATAAGAAGCCAATCACTTCTATCCTGGTCGCCGACGCAACGGCACAAACCGATATTGAGAAGATCCTCGAGACCACCCGCCCGACCACTGACCTGTATGTTGCGGGTGACGGTTCTGATGTCCCTGAGGGCTCTCGCATCGTCAAGGTCACCCTGCCCACTGAGCTGCGGAGGTTGTCAGGCCTTGACCTGTCCACAAAGGACCTGGTCATATTCGGCGATAAGGAGTCTGCTGCTTCTGTCCAGGACTCATCCCTCGACGGCCTGGAGGAGCTGATGGGTTCATTTGGCAGAGCTGTCTTCCTGTTCGACCACAAGGACATGGCTGCAGCCCGCCAGGCTCTCCAGAGGTCCGGCCTGCGCCACAGCGAGGCTGCCTTCTCGGACCAGACCCTCGTGGTCTGCGCCGCGAGCTCCTCTGCCACCGCCTCAGCTCGGCGGCCGGGCCAGGTCGACCTGGTCTACCACAGCCTGCAGGCTGCGAGGCCGGATGCCCTGGCCGACGCCCTCAGGCTCCAGGGCCTCGACGTCCAGGTCAAGACGTTCGAGACCGAGCTCGGCGTGAGCAGCCCCGAGCGGGTAATCCTGTATGATCCCAGCGGGACGCTGCTTGCGGACCCGGACGAGGCCACATTCGAGGTGATCACCCAGGTGGTACCGTCCGGCCAGCCCATCACCTGGCTGACCGCAGGCGTCAACGAGGGCAGGTCGGCCTCGGGCGCCCTGGCTGCGGGATTCCTCAGGGTCGTCCGCGAGGAGCAGAGCATGGCACAGCTCTCGCTCCTCGACTTCGACATGGATGAGACCCTCGAGTCCATCGCAAAGACGATCGTCGGCATCAACGACCCGGCGCACGCCACAGACTACCCCGGAGAGCACGAGTACTGGCTGCACGACGGAGTCTGCCACGTCAGCCGTCTCCTCCCGAACGAGGCCCTGAACTCTCGGATGATGGTCGAGAGTGGAAAGGCCGTCGAGGTGACCCTGGAGGCCGGCCAGTTTCTCCGCGGTGATCCGGTTGGAGGGCAGCTCACCTTCACCCAGGCCGATCTGTTGCAAAAGGCTCCTCTCCGGCCGGGGGAGATGGAGATCCAGGTCGAGCACGTCGAGGTCCACCGGCAGGACATGCAGTCTTACCCGGTGGTACCGCGTCTCATCTCTGGTAAGGTCATCAGGATGGGCCCAGATGTTGATGGTTTCAAGGTGGACGACACAGTTATCGCGTTTGTGTCAAGCCCCTACGACACGATTGTCAATGTTCCCGCCAGTGCCTGCGTGGAGTGCCCTCCCAGCTCGGCGCAGCAGCTTGTGGGCGTCCTCCCTAGCCTCTGCACAGCTGCGAACTCGCTCCACTTCTCCTTGGGCTTGCTCGAGAAGAAGCATGTTCTCCTGTTGCCAACAACAGCGTCATCGCTGCGGTCTTTCCTCCAGCTCAGCAAGTCCCAAGGCTTTGGGCTGAGCGTGGTCGCAAGTGAGCACACCGCCACTGCCGACATCATCAGAGATGAGCACGAGACCGCGGATGTGCTCGACGCCGCGGACCTGGGCTCCATCCGCCGCAGGATGACAGATGCCGGTGCCTCGCTGGTTGTCGTCTCGCAGGACTTCGCACACCTCAGCCAGGACGTCTGGAGGAGCATCCCCGCTGGTGCGACATTTGTCCTCAGCAGCCACGGCCAGCTGGGCTTCACTTCTCCTCCCGTCGCAGATCCCTTCAGCCGCGGTGCCCGCCTCTGCTCTACCAGCATCGCCTCGGCGTCCTCATCAGACCCCCTGTCACTGCAGAGGAGCCTGCGCATGGCCATCGATGCAGCGCCGGTGACTTGCCGTGGCCCGCAACCTCACGTTATCAGCGCCAACGCCCTGCAGGAGTGCGCAGAGACGTCCGTCCTGACATACAACTATGGCAAGGATATAGTCAAGGCCTACGAGCCAAAGTTCCAGCTCTCGTTCTCGTCTGAAGACACCTACCTTCTGGTCGGCTGTCTGGGCGGCCTGGGGCGGAGTCTCACGTCCTGGATGATGAGCCGTGGAGCAAAGCACTTCGCCTTCATCTCCCGATCTGGCGCTGACAAGCCAGAAGCCGCACAGCTGATCAAGTCCATCACCTCGGCTGGTGCCGTCACCGAGGTCTTCAGAGGAGACGCCTCCAACCAGGGCGATGTGTCCCGCGCCGTTGACAGCATCACATCGTCTGGTCGCCGGATCCGAGGTGTTGTCCATGCCGCCATGGTTCTTCAGGTGCGTACCCATAACAAATGCACACAACCATGACATGAAAACTTATTGCTAACCCCCCCATCACAGGACGGAATGCTAGGGCCGAGCATGACAGCCAACAAGTTCAAGGCCGCCCTCGCGCCCAAGGTCGACGGCGCGCGCGCGCTCCACGACGCCCTCAGGGCCCACGACCTCGACTTCTTCGTCATGACGAGCTCCATCTCCGCCACGGTGGGGCAGCCGGGCCAGACCAACTACGCGGCGGCAAACAGCTTCCTCGACAACCTCGCCTGGCGGCGCGGCCTCGCCGGGCTGGCCGCGTCCTCGCTGGTGCTCCCCATGGTCCTCGGGGTGGGCGTCGTCGCCGAGAACGACTCGCTCGAGGACAAGATCACCCGCCGCGGCATGTACGGCGTCGACGAGCGCGAGATGCTCCGCGGCTTCGAGGCAGCCATGTCGCAGCCCCGCCCCGGCGGCGGCAGCCCTGCCGCCACCCACATGGGCGCCGCCATCGTCCTCGGCCTGGACCCCGGGCGCCTGGCGGCCGCCTGGGCGGCGGCCGACAACAGCAGCAGCGCCGAGAACACGTGGATCGAGGACGCGCGCTTCAGCCACATCCGCCTCCTGGCCGACGCCACCGCCGGCGATGGCTCCAGGCCCGGCGCCGGGGGCGGCACCGGGGCCGCGGTGTACGAACAGGTGCTGACGGCCGCCTCCAGGGAGGGGTACGAGGCGGCGCTGGGCGTCACGGCCTCGTACATCATGCAGAAGTGTGCCAGCATCCTGATGCTCAACGTGGACGATTTTGAGCTGGACGGCCAGAGCATCGGTGCCTACGGGCTCGACAGCATGATCGGGGCTGAGCTGAGGAACTGGCTGTTCAAGGAGCTGCAGCTCAACATTGCCTTCCAGGAGCTGCTGGCCACCACGCTGACGTTCAAGGGGCTCTCGACCATGGTTCTCGAGGGCTTTGGGGTTAAGTCAGACTAGGGGTTGCCCGCGTGGATGAGATCATCCCAGGCATGTTACCTGAGAAGGGTTCTTGGGGGGTTAGGTTAGGCATGGAAGACGGAAACCGTAACGAGGCCTTCTTATGTTTTTCCTAGGCAAGGTGCGGATAACAGTGTTTATCGAATCTTTTCCTTCCATATACATATATATACACTTTATATGACACAGAACAAATTGATTCCATGGCTTGGACCAACAGATGGCCGACTACCTGGATAGTGCAAGGAGCAGCAGACTCGGAGAAAGTCCGGAGATAGAGGCGCGCAGGCAGTCAGAGGGTAGCATCGCCGCAGATCTTGACCGTGCACAGGCATACACAGAAGACATGCAAAGCAGTGGGATCAGTGTAGCTCCTTAACTTGTTGGAGGTAGCAGGCAGTGTTCAGGTTAGGCACGCGACCAAGATGGTGACCCGTCGCATGTGTGCACGGCGTGCTTCCCAAACCCAAACCAAAACTTAAGGGTCCACCACCATGACCTAGTTGGTTGGTTGTCGGTGGTCACGTACCGAGATCGATTCAAGCAGATCCTGGGGTAATAAAAACACACACACACACACACAAAGTTAGCGGGCTTTTTCTCGTGAGCGAGGAGAATGAAAGCCACGAGCAAAGCAAGACAAGAGGGGGGGTGTCAGCCGCCCGTGCCGCACGCAACCCCTCCCTAAAAAATCGCCGTTGTGATCGATCTCTCGTTGGCTCGCGGACGAACCACCCCCCCCTGGACGGCGCTACTGAGATCGGACGAGAAGGGGGTGGGTGGCTTGTCAGAGGACAGAACCATTATTTTCTTCTTTTTTTCCTTTGGGATGAGCGAGCGCAGATGCCACGATGTGAAAACTCTACTCAATCAGCGAAAGAAGAAGAAGGAAAAAATTGATCTCACATCACCCCTCAGCATGTGGGCTTGTTTTACTCAAAGCAAAAGACTCAGGTCTCTCCCCCTCCTCTCTCTCTGTGTGTGTGTGTGTCTCTCTCTCTCTTCCCTCAAGCCCAAAACCCGCTGACAGCATCCGCCTCGCGATGCGGTAATATATGATATATATGTATGAGCCAGGTCAGTCGCGGTCGCTGCAGCCCCAATGTCGCACGGGGTGACGGTGGTGACGGTGGTGACGCATCCCGTGAGGCGCGCCACCTAAGAGGCGGTCTGGTGTGGCGCTGCCTGTGCGCTCGTGCTGCCAGGGGAGGGGTCCCAAGGGTAAGGTGAAAACAAGGTGGGGGGGCGGTGACGGGAAATTAAAAAATTAACCCATAAACATTGGCATCAAATGACATGGCAACATTTCCCCTGTACCTGCATGAAATGGCATGATGGAGAAGAGAAGAACGAGAAAAGAAAGAAGAAGAGAAAAAAAACTATACGATAGTGTGAGATATAGATTCTGTCTGTCCCCCCTCTCTCCTCTATCGTGACTATCGTGTGTCTCCGCCCTGCTCTGCTTGCTTCCTCTCTCTCCCCAGCCAGTAGTAGTAGTAGCATATCACCAAGGTCACTCACTCACTCACACTGTGCCCTGGGAGGACAGACACAGGCACCTACAGACCGACCACACATCGACACAAGAACCAACCACCAAAACATGGCACACTCGGTCGTCCCCGCCGTGCTCGACAGCCGCGCGCAGCACCTCGGCAGGGCCTACGTGACAAGCATCCGCTCCGCCCACAAGAACCTGCCCCTCGGCACCTCAGAGGCTATCTACTCAAACCACTACACCTCGGTATGTTAAGAAACCCCCCCCCAAATGTTTCTTGGGTTTTTTTTGTCCCCCCCCCTCTCCCCCATCTCTTCTCCCCCACGTCGACCTGGACATAATGAGCTAACGAGGCGCGCAGAGCTTCGCCGTGGAGGACATGCTCGCCGCCAGGCTTCACCGGCTCGGGAGCCGCGCCAACGGCCTGTTCCGCCGCAGGCCCGACCCGGACGAGCTGAGGGGCCGCCCGCGGCACCAGGACTGGGAGGCTTGAGGCATTCATTCATCCCCTGCGGTTGCGCTTCATCAGAGGCAACCCTCCTTTGCATAACTCTCAGTTTCCCTCTTTGCTGCTCGTCACTCTCTCGGTTCTAAGATTCAACAAGTCGCCTTCGGAGGCACAAGGGAGTCATTGAGTTTTTTTTTTTTTTTTTTTTTTCTGGAACGGGGCTCAAGTCGCTACGGGGCTGGCCAAGGTGGGGTCGGGGGGAGGTGTCATCTGGGCCATATTGGGACGGTGCACATGACGGCATATTATTTATCACGACAGTGGCATGACAACACCAGGATTAATTAGAAAGAGACCATCTTTTGTATGCGCCCATCTATGCACGGTCTCGGATCTCTAATCTTGAAAAGATCGTCCCTGGCGAGGTGACGACCGGGTATCTAAAGAAAAGCATTACACAAGTACAGGATCCGCCTGCACATTGGCCAACACCGCGGCTCCCAACCCGCTCCTGCTCGCACGTGTGCCTCTGGCTTCATGGTTGCTCAGGTACCCGTGCCAGTACGGCTCTCGGGCTCCTTTCCCTTGGGCCTCCCGTAACACACCAGTCGCGCGACAGTCCCGCGCCGCCTAGACAGTGCCGAGGCCGCCCGCGGGGGCGTCGGCGTCGTCGGAGCTGTTGCCGCTGCGGGTCTGCACGGCGTACGCCTTCTCCGAGTCGGTCGACTTGCGGCCCGCGGCCGTCTTCTCCGGGTCGCCGCCGCCGCCGCCGACAGCAGTGGCGGTGGTGTGGTGGTGGTGGATCCTCTCGACCGTCTCGATGAGGCCGTAGCGCATGGCCTCCCGCTCGACCTCCTCGTCGGTGAGGAAGGGCAGCTCCTTGGCGGCGCGGACGTACGACATGTTCTCGACGGAGCCCTTGGCGAAGATGATGTCGATCTCCTCGAGCGAGCGGCGCGCCGTCTCCGGGTAGAAGATCCAGATGACGGGCAGGAAGCAGGCGTTGACCACGGCGAAGAAGAGGTACGTGCCCCAGCCGATGTTGGTGATCATGATGGGCGTCACCATCACCACCAGGAAGTTGAAGAGCCAGTTGGTGCACGTCGACACGGCGTTGGCCTTGGCCCGCGTCTTGATGGGGTTCACCTCGGCCGGGTACAGCCACGGCAGGGGCAGCCAGCTGGCGCCGAAGCTCGCGATGTAGGTGAAGAGCCCCACCGCCGCGCCCTTGGCCGCCGTCTGCGTCCCCGGGATCAGGCACGAGAAGGTGATGATCATGGACGTCATCTGGCCGATGGTGCCGTACAGGAACAGCTTCCTGCGCCCCACGCGCTCAATGATGAACCACGACACGGTGGCAAAGATGGAGTACACGATCATGTTGACGCCGCCCAGGATGAGCGACAGGTTGCGGTTCCCCGGCATGATGGACTCCTCGAACAGGATGGGGAAGTAGTAGATGACCGCGTTGCAGCCCCCGATCTGCTGCATAAGCTGCGACGACGCGCCGAGCATCATGCGGCGGAAGTGCTGCGTCTTGCCGTTGGTGAAGAGGGTGCTGTATGGCGTCGACTTGGAGAAGCCGCCCGAGGCGCGGATCGAGTCGACAATGACGTCGCGCTCCATGGCCGTCTCGTCGCTCTCGAGCTCGTACCCCCTCAGGGCGGCGATGACCCTCTCGGCCTCCTCGTAGCGCTCGTGGGTCAGCAGCCAGCGGGGGGACTCGGGCAGGAACCACATGGGCACCGAGATTATGAGGGCGAAGATGATCTGGAAGGCGATGGGGAAGCGCCACGTCAGGTCGTCCGGGCCATAGCTGGCGCCGTAGTCGATCCAGTAGGCGATGCACGTGCCGAAGGCGATGACGCCGCCCTCGATGCAGATGAGCAGGCCGCGGTTCGTGGTCCGCGAGCACTCGGCCTGGTACGTGGGGATGGTGGACGTGTTCATGCCGTTTCCGATGCCCATCACCACGCGGCCGACGATGAACTGCGCGAACGGGGACGAGGTGCCGCGCATGGCGGTGACCTGGATGATGACGCCGATTATCATGACGATGCCTCCCATGATTATAACGCGACGGCGGCCCTAGTACGTGTCAATGACCTGCTGCGCGTCCCAGGGTGGCGATGCATCCTGGAGCATTCCGCGACGGAAAGATGGGGCAATCATGCAGCAGGGGAAGGGTGGTACTGACGAGGAGATCGCCAAACCCGAGAACGAGCATGGCGCCAAAGAGACATCCGATCTCGTAGATGGCCGTGGTGAACCCCTGCATGGTGCTGTTGTTCCTCGTGGTCTCGAATAGGTCATTGAAGGGACGTGCGGTGATGATGCCGCTCATGACACTGCACGGTGACGCATGTTAGCAGCCCGTGTTGAAGGAGGCGCATGGGCAGCCTACGAACCCTTGATCATATCCGAACAGCACGAAACCCGTAGTCGCGATGACGGACACGAGCAGGGAGAGCGGCCGGCCTGACAGGCCGCAGAAGGTGGGAGGCGCCATGTTTGTGTCGAAGTCACCCTCGCGGGGTGGGTGAGGTTGAAGATCGGGGCGGGCAGAAGGACTCTTTGTCCGGATTATCTCCACAGCAGAACGGTTGGCCTGCAGGATGGAGAGAACAGGCAGACAGGCAGGCAGGCAGACAGGCAGGCAGGCAGACAGAAGGCAGGCCAGGTTCATTCGCCGGTGAGGGGTCGAGGAAGGCACCTCTCGCGGCTCAGGGTTGCACGAGGGCAGGCCCGTCTTATATGTATGCAGTGTACCATCGCAGGCAAAGGCAACATCTGCAACCCCACGTCCCATCCATCCATCCGCCTGCCCATCAGTCATCGCCTGCCTGTCCATTCCCTCGACGAGCCAGACGCCAGCCTCGGGGATGATCTGATCGGTCACGAGTATGCAGCTCGGGGAGAGCAGGCTGGGGTCGGGCTGGGGTCGGGCTGGGGTGGTCGATGTGGGCGCTGCCGATCGATGGTCCACCTTGGCCCAACGTCCGGCGTCGCTGATAGGCAGCGGTAGCAACAAGGTCCCTGAATATCTGACCGACAATCTCTGGCGAGTGTGGTGCTACACTAGTGTAAGCAGACATGCAGCAGGGCCCAAGTACTGTTGCATCGAGTTCGACTCATGCGTGCTGCACACACACACACACACACACACACACACACACAGACGCACATGGTGGTGTGGTGAGGACAGAGACGTGAGGGCATAGTATGTACTGTGCAGACTACGTAGATGCTGGCCACCGCATGCTGGCTGCGGCTCTGATAGGCCAAGGCGGGAGGCAGAGGACGGGTAGCGTTGCGGATGAGGCGTCGCGGGCAGAGGTGTGGGTGAGCGGCATGAGGTCATCACCATCCGTCCTGGGCCAGGAGGCGGCTCGGCTTCCCTGCTTTGGTCAAGCTTGGCCTGGGGAACCTCGGGGGTTTTGACCACTTTTGGCCTGACGGTAGAGACTTCTTTGCTTGCCCGCCTGCCCATCCCCCTGGCGCCGGCAGTGGCTTCGGCTTCGGCTGACATGGTGGCGGAAACTTTGCAGAATTTTCCAGCGCGGGCCGCCTCAGGGCAACTTGATAGCCAGGGCTGAACCTTGTGCGCACAGCGGTGGGTGATTCTGTAGTGTTGTATCTACATACACAGTAGCAGTGCAGTACGGAGTGCTCGGTATTATTCAAGGTCATCTCGTGGCATCTGCATTCGGGATTTTGGTCCAGGCCAGCCTCGGACACTGATACCCCTCCCCGCCATCCTTGTGCCATGGGGATTCTGTGGGACATGCCCCATGGGGATGCAGCAACCTTGGTGCCCTGTTGACTCGTGCAGGCGAGCCACTGGCCGGCGATCGAGCTTCTCCATCTTCCTGCAGCCCACCTGGACCTCCCCCGAAACCACCCTCTCGAACCGGTGGATACAGCTGTGGGGGCATCCGCTTTATACCTATACTGCACTAGATACTTATCCTCTGTTTCACAGCGCCGTGTACGCCCCAGGTAACCTCCGGTAGGAATACCTCTCGTCCCTTCTCGAATCGGCAAGACGTGTGATGGCCCAGTCATGAAGACTCTGCGTGTCCCCAGATAACCCCCCCGCGATCCCGCCGTGGAAACCTGGACGGCCGACGTCGATCTTTCCAACATCTGGGGAGAGGCGCCCGTTGGTGACAGGGAATCTCCTTTTATCAAGGTTATCGAGCTGCCTCCTTGCACAGGGCTAGGATGCATCCCTCGGCTGTTGTGCCACCAGCGTCGGCAGTCTGGGGCTCTCTGGCTGGACAGTTTACCCTCCAGCAAGCAGCACATGGCGCGACTTGACGCTGCCACCGGATCAACACTCAGCTCGTCAAATCTTGACTCCGCCTGCTAATCCCCCAGGTTTCACATCGGTTCCTCTTAGGTAAACACCCTGGATCAGCTCGCACGTGGGGCCGCATATCTCCATTCCTGGAACCTGGGAAGTACTTAGTAGTAAGCTCCACAGACCTGTGCGAAGATGGAGGCACCCTCGCACCCTGTTCCCTCTTGAATCTCCGCTACCAGACAGAGGCGCTTAACCTCCGTAGCACATCGAAAGCGGTGAGCTCCATTTCGTGGCTGAGCCTCAGCATGCGTCGGCGGGACGCCAAAGAAGCATTGTCCAGCCTCATACGCATTTGTTTCTTCTCGACACGCCAGCCTCCGCCCATGACCCGTTCGTAGGATCCCAGTGGTGTCAGGTACGCAAGCCTCCGGCCGCTGGCGCCACGCCACGCCCGCCTAGGCCCCGCTCGGCTAACTTCCGTAGCGGTGCAGGCAGCTGTACCAAACCTCACCTGCAGTCTATACGCCGCCAAAGGCGAGCTGGATACCTTTGGCCTACTAATGGGATCTAGTTGAGACCCCAGGTAGACAAGATACACGTCCCGAATGAAACCTCATACCTCAGACGCGGTGTAGGTGACACTACATTGTATTCATACACGCAATAGTATCCTGTCCAAACGCGACTATCGTACAGGTGCACTGCTGAAAAGACCCCATGTCCAGGCTCAGGCCTTACTCGTCGGGCAACGCCTCAGTGTCGCCAGGCTCGCGGTAGGAGCCGGCCTCAGGCTTGGCGCCCCGGGTGCGGCCCTCGACAATGTTGGAAGTGTCAATGGCCTCATTGTCGTCGCGCTCTACATTTTCCACTGTGAGCGATGTTGATCAAGAACCTCCCTCACCGTACGGCATACATACCGAGCTGAGCGTCAGAGTCACCGGTTGCAGAATCCACTCCCCCGTCCATGGGTGCGTTATCGTCTTGCACGGGGATCTCGCCGCCCTGGGTGCTGTAGTTGTAGGTCTCGTCGTTGGCAGACATGATGGTTGATTGTTTATTGGTGGTCGACTTAAGGTTTAGCGCCCACGCGCACGTGGATTCTGACTGGAATTGTGGTCCGAATTCCGGAAATGCGGTTCTCGCGGGGAATGTGTCTCGGGTGCTGATCTGGTGACGTGCTGTGGGCTTCTGACGTTGATCCCATGGTGAAACTCCAGCGACGAATAACTGGGGATTTTTCCCACCTTATATGCAATGCCCTGCCCAACATCCATTCTGCTGGCGTTCAGCTTCGCATGGGCTGTCATGGTCGTGGCCATGACGACTCCTGCGTCCAGCGCGAACAAGTGGAGTGCATCATCGCCAGCCGTAGAGCCACCACGTCTGAGAATACGCCCGGGCGGCACACCAGCGTCCCGCAGATCGGTACCGGACCGCTGGGTACGCACTACCTACCGCCTGACGCATCAATGCGGAAACGAGCAGTCCGGCTCCCCATTGACGCAACCTGGTTCCTGTCGATCACTGCCGTTTGTTGCACGGGTGTGACTCGGAGCACGGCAGAGTAAAGTCATGACGGAAAGCGCGGCGAGTCGGCCGATTGATCGATGATTCCGTGGCCCACGGACCGATTTGGCGGGTCCGATCCGCGGCGGGTTGTGCTTTGTCCTGGGTCTTGATCGGATGGGTCATCCCCCAGCCTTGCAGACAACGGCTTCTCACATCTGCCTCGGAGGGTTTGTGCAACCTTGGAAGCGTCATTGACTGGTTCGTTCGGGTTCCACAAGGGCTGCTTAGAGGAACGTCTTGAGCCTCAGGGAGCTTAGCGTTTCTTGGGGACACACGACGAGCGCCTGCCTGGCAATTTCTAAGTCTTGCGTAATTGATGGTGATTACATCGCCATGGCGTGATGTTGGATGTCACAAAGCCCACGCTGGCCCATCCCAGGCCATGCTCCAGATCCGGAATCTACCTCTGTGTCGGAAAAACGAGACTAAGCCCCCCCCCAGCTAAATTAGCATTTGCCGCACTAACCACCCAAATTTTAGTGCAAAGTCAGGAAACTCACAATTCTCACCTAGACAACAACTTCAACCCTATTTACATCACAAACGCCCCTAAATAGGCAAATATAAGGGTCTCACAATATGCCATCATCACCTAATAAATAATAAGCTCCAGCGGTTAGAGTTCTATTTGCATTCTAACCCAGCACTACCTAATAAATAGCTACAGGCTGAATTCCGAGTTGGTTGTACAACTATTCAGATGTACCATCAAAGGGTTGCTACCAGCCGAACCATCGCCTTACGCATACCATCACTATCACTATCGAATATAATTAAGCTAGAGCAATGGGCCCTAGAGGTTTGTTAGCCTAATTACTTAGAACAAGGCTATAGAGCTTAACTAACGCATATATTATATGGGGTAGGAGCTTAAAGATCTTTTACTCATCAAGCTAGACCTATACCTTAACGAAATGCAGTATTTTCTTACCAAGCAGTTCCAAATCAACATTACCACAAAGATAATAGGTAACACCCTTAGGGCCTATAGCTAAAGCAATAAATGGATATACATACTAGCCTGCCAGCGAGATGAGGGCATTTGCAACTACTACCTCTAGTAGGCAAACTCTGATGAATATGTGCTATAAAATAGCATTCAGTTCAGCGTGTGTGATTCGGCAGGGTCGCAGTGTGGTGCTCTGAGGCGAATTGGGACGATTGACAATGGTCTGGACAACTTTGTATTGAATTAAGTTGGGCTTCTGTAAGCCCTCCTTATATACCCTCCGACGTCGTCTCACCCCTGGGCACGCTGCGGTAGGCTCTGGTGCAAAATTGCAAATGCGCGGAGAATCCGCCCTTCCAACACACAATCCTTTGGGTTCAAGCCACAGGCCCAAACCAGTCAGGCCCTCGGCGAATGCCCAAAATTAAGTACATTACAAACTTCACAAATCAAGCTATCTAATGCATCAAGTTATATATTTTTTGGGTAAGAAATAAGGGTAATGCAGAGGCTGTAATCTAAGGTGCAATGCAGGCCAAAAATAATTCGACTCAGCCACCAAACTCATCTTGCGTCGCGCACGCACTGGGCGTACTTAGCGAAAATCGCCTGACTCGCAAGTCTAGGGTAACTCCTGCTAGAAAGTCTAGGGTAACTCCTTACAAGAAGTCTAGGGTAACTCCTTACAAGAAGTCTAGGGTAACTCCTTGCAAGAAGTGACAACGCCCTGCTGAGCGGTTCCGTTTACAACAAACAAGCCAGGCCATATAGCTAATATGTTTGTTTTCCTTAATGAATCGGGTCTTGATAAGCGTGATAGTGCTAGAAGGATGAGTTAGGCACCTCTTAGGTATACTCCACAGGTGGAAAGTCTTCTTAAGCAAGGCGCTTACTACTATATCCTCCTAGCAATCACAATCAACAGCTTACTCACCATCACAATATATAAGGGCCATACAATAAAAGAATTCTTCCTATAGTAGCTAAAAGAAAGTATTTTACTAAAGATAAGCCTATACCCGGGCCTAAGGTTAATTATCATGATAAATAACGCTTCCTAGCACTACAGCAGGGAGATCTATAAGGCAATTAATTAGAAAGGCATAAAATAGAAGTATCTACCCCCATACTCACCTAATTTTAACCTAATCAAGGCATATTTTAGTAATCTAAAGCATTATTTGCATCATTAGTACTAGTATAAGGCATCTAACTATAACTTAGACAAGCGATTTATACAATTCTTATATTCTTATGCCTAGGAGGTTAGGTTGAGAGTTAAGGCAATTCAGGGACATTTCCGCCACACGCGGGTACCACAAGAAAGAGCAGAATAAGGCAGTTATAATAGTACTAGTTAGAAGTTATAAGGATGAGATTTAAAGAAGTTATAGTTAAGTATTATTACATAAGTTGAAGAGTGTTTTCTGCAACTAGTTGGGTTGGTAGCTAGGGGCCAACGCAGACAAATTAGTGCCTTACGATAGGCAAATATACCTAATCGATTTAGTACCCTACACAGGGCACCAAATTCCTCAAATTTACTACATTTTTACTCAAACCAAACAACTTTCCTCCTTCAGACTGCTTCCTATCACCAACTATATCTTCTCATATACCTAATAACTACTTTCCTCACTCAGGAAGCCCCCTAGCAACTCATCAAACGAATCCTCCACCTCAGCAGGCCACAATAGCGGACTTCTAACCCTCTGGTGGAGTATTTAACCTATTCGCAAGGCCCAGCATTAGACAAAGCTAATCAGTCAGTCAGGCAACCCTCACGGGCTTCATAGGATACATACTATTGATATCTGCCTAGCAGTTAACTTGCTAACTGTTTGATAGCCCCTAATATAGCAGCAAGTCCTCCTCCTCACCGCTACTATCAAAAAAGCTGCTAAGGTCCTCCTTCCCCTTCAGGTACAGCTTAACAAGCATTCTAACCCTCACGATATCTAGCAGACCCTACTCAGCAAACCACATCTCCTCCTTCCTATAGAGGCTACAAAGGTCAAGACCTTCCTACTTTATAATCTTCCAAAATCACTTAAGCTACTCCTTCTCTAATAGCTACCTAAAGTACATCTAAAGTACTTCCATAATAAATTCGCGATATAAGACTTTCTCATCCTTATCTACCCATAGCAGCAATAATAATAGAATCACAGGCAGCCTCCACCACCATAGTGGGCTCCCTGGCGCCATCATCATCGCCAGCGCCAGCAAGGGCAGAGCTAGCAGCCCGTCAAACCCATAAGAAGAAGCAAGCAATACTAGCAATAGCGATAGCCCCATTAAGGCCGTTTAGCCATACCTAACTACAGGCAAGTTAATATTAAACGATGGGTTAACAACCACATTAACGCCACTTTCCCTCTACTTCTATTTCCTCTACTTCTTCCTAAACAGAACAAGGCTGACTCCATCATCATCAGGCTCCTTATCAGCTTCTACTTAAGCTCTCCAGCAGTCCACAACAACTTCTAGTAGCCTCCGCAGTACAGCTTTATCTGCTACTATTACTTAAGACCAGTCCCTCATATCCCTATCCAATAGACTTATATATATATCATCCTTCTTAATAAAATACTACTACTATAGGGCATCCCCCTTATCACAATAGCAATAATTTACCCTATAGCAAGACCCCAGCATATAGTACTACATCCCTAATAGCTTCTAGTACATTACCCACCCAGGATCTACTTCATTACTAATATCAATTAATTAACAATTAATAACTAACCCAACCCAAGAATTCCTAGAGACCAGGCTTCCACTTAATATTACAACACTTATCAGCCATCTAACTACTAGCAAACCATCCTCAGGGCTAGCCACTAGCCAAGCAATAGGGGACAACCAGAAGACCTCAACTACTGGCCATCCCACGAGGCGATTACCTCATAATATAGACATTTGCAACGCTAGCAGCAGTAAGGTAACCCTATAGGTATATATGAATTGCAGAAAGTATAGCCCCCCCTTATCAGAGACCATATCTAAGAGATTCTCATAGTCAAGTTCTCCAACACCCTCATTATCATCTTTCTCCAGACCATCTAACCAAAACATCAGAAACTTCTAACCTACAACCCAACCAGCCTCCACAAATACCCTCCTTAAATCCAATATAGCACTTAGTTTATCCTCAAATTCAGCCTTAACTTACTTCATACTTAAGATCCCAAATTCACCTAAAATCCTCACAATCTCTAAACCCTAATACTTATCATCAAGTTATATAGAGCAATATATCAATCATATAAGATAAGAACTAGTCTTCTAACTAAGAATCTCTATAGTAGAAGTTAGAAGAACTTTACCCAGTAGCAGCCATTATAAGCAACTTCCAATAAGCTAAATATCATCACCAGCATTATCTACCAGGGACCCCATATCAGGGGCAAAATCCTCAGATTCAGCAGCTTCTAGTTAGTCCTCCTCTTCCTCTTCCTTACCACCAGGCTCTTCCTCACCACCAGGTATATCCTTATCATTAGCAACTTCAGCAGTATTCTCTTACACCCTTTAAGCCACATAATCTACTGCAGCAGCCTTATCCTATGCAAACTTTAAGGTTGCCTATAAGCACTTCTAAGCAGTCTATTAGGCCTCACTTACTTTAGCCATTAGCTTCCAGGCACATAACTGCCTAGGTAGCATAATATTATCATTAGCAAACCATATAATTCAGCTTCTAAAGCGGGTCTTATATAGTAAGCATTAGGTAGGCCGGGCTAAATAGGTTAGTTAGAATACATTATCTGCAAATTTAGCTGGGCTAACGCTACCTTATACCAGGGCAAGCAGGTTTTATGTACCTTTACGGGATGGGCTTAAGTTAACCGCCTCATATAGCATTACCATTACCCGTTTGGATAACTAGTACGTATTATTAGCAATAATAACAACATCAGAAGAGTTATTCTGATGAGGATTATATGTTTCCTAACTTTATACCAAAATTTGAGTAGTCAGTGCAGCAAATGCTAATTTAGCCGGGGAGGGCTTAGTCTCGTTTTTCCGACACAGCTGCTAGCCTCGCCTGTACAGACGAACTACCATAAAATTAGATACACAACAATTTATTTCGGCCCATGTCGGTATAGAAATGTCTTTTTCTTTTTTTTCTTTTTCTTTTTTTTCTTTTTCTTTTTTTTCCTTTTCTTTTTTTCTTTTTTTTTTCTTTTTTTTTCTTTTTTTTTTCTTTTTTTTCTTTTTTTTCTTTTTTTTTCTTTTTTTTCTTTTTTTTTCTTTTTTTTTTCTTTTTTTTGGGGGGGGTTCTTTTTTCCAAAAAAAAAGAAGGAAAAAAAAGGAAAAGGAAAGAGAAAGAGAAAAAAAAACAGGCGAAATGCTTTAATTCCAGGAGTTGGTTCGCAGGACGTTTGTTTGATTTGGCGGTGGTCTGCACCTCAGATGGCCATCTGGCCGGCCGTTTAATCTTCGGCAGCGTACCCAGGCACCGAGGTATCCCCTAAGCAGCCCAAGATGCGGTGCTACCTCAAGCCCACTTGGTCAGCGGGGGTACCCCAAGCCCCGGGGGCCTTGGAAGCCGAGGCTTCTCATGTGAAATGCCAGCCGGCTGCTACGCTGTGAGCCATACATGGTGCGCGATGACCAGCTCCAGTGAGACTACTCGACAATACACCTGGGCCTCTGTACACTACGCGCCCGTGGCCGAGCCCTGCCCGGCATGGCCTTCACACCTGTAATAATCGGCGTCGCGGACGTCAAGAACAAGTCCCAGGTCCACAAGGAGCCCGCGACGCTGATGTTCGAGGCCGTCTCCGGCGCGATCCGAGACACGGGCCTCTCCTCCCTCGCGCCCGTCGCGTCCCAGATCGACAGCATCGATGTCGTCAGGACCTGGACGTGGCCGTACGCCGACCTCCCCGGCCTCCTGGGGAAATGGCTCGGGCTGGACGAGAGGCCCAGGTGGACGCGGTACACGGACCACGGGGGTAACGAGCCGGCCCGGCTGGTCGACGAGGCGGCGGGCCGCATCGCGAGGGGCGAGAGTAAAGTCGCTGTTGTTACCGGGGGCGAGGCGCTTGCTTCTTGTGAGTATGCGCTATTGGCGACGTTCTCGTGGTCTGGAAGCCTGAGCTCGACATGTCCTGCCCCGCGTACGGCTGCGAGATATGCGCTACATAGAACGGCAGCTGATACAACTCCGCCTCCGCCAGTGACTGAATGCGCAAAAGCCGGCCAGCCCGAGCCCCCGGGCTGGACAAGGCCGGCCACGTCCGTGGATGCAGCGTTCTCGCCATCAACCATGGGCCTTGGCCAAGGTTCGTCAAGCCGTCCCTGTCCCAGCGCGACGGCGAGGATCTCCTAACCCCGTCCAGACCTTGGCGGCATACATTCTATTGGCGCACCTATTCAGATATATCCTCTGTACGAGAACGCCTTCAGGGCGCACCGCGGGCAGACACCGAGGCAAAACAACGACGAATCAGCGGCACTTTACGCAGAATTCGCGCAGGTTGCTGCAGCTAACCAATACGCGTGGAACCATGGGAGGACCCCGGCATCGAAAGACGAGATCGGAGCTGTGTCCAAGAGGAACCGGATGATCTGCTCCCCATGTCCGTTTCAAAGGCCGCCGGCTTGAAGAGAAAGTGCTGACTTTGCTCCCAGACCCGCTTCTCATGAATGCTTTCAACACCGTTAACCTTGCAGCGGCCGTCCTCTTGACATCTGTTGAGAACGCAAGGGAGCTCGGCGTGCCAGAGGACAAGTGGGTGTACCCTTTGGGCGGCGCCGGGCGCAAAGAGAGAAGCCACTTCTGGGAGCGGCCCAACTTCCATCACAGCGACGCAATATCAATTGCACTAGATGAGTGTCTCTCGCTCTCCGGGGTGACAATGAAGGACATTGATGTCCTCGACCTGTACTCGTATGTATCGCCCAAGCCCAACGAAGAGCGACAGTCTTCTGAGTTCCACCCTGCGCAGGTGTTTCCCCATCGTCCCCAAGCTGGCCTGCCACCACCTGGGCCTCCCGATCCTCGGCAGCCCCAAGCCCTTGACGCTCCTCGGGGGGCTCACATCGTTTGGCGGGGCCGGCAACAACTACTCCATGCACGCGGTCACCGAGATGACGCGGCAGCTGCGAGCCCGCAGGGCAGATAATGGGCTCGTGCTCGCCAACGGCGGTTTCCTCTCGTACCAGCACGCGTTGTGCCTCTCCTCAAGGCCGCGGGGCGGGGGGTCCCCGTATCCGGACAGCCGTGGCTCCTCTGCCGCCGTCGAGGGGGCTCCGGCCGCGGTGGAGCCATTCGCGCAGGGCGAGGCTGTTGTCGAGACGTATACTGTCCAGTTTGACCGTGAGGGCAATCCGGAGACGGCTTTTATCATCGGCCGTCTGACGGACACGAATCACCGCCTCATCGCAAACCACGGCCACCAGCGGACGCTGCGGGAGCTGGCATCCACTGCTGATGAGCAGATTGGAAAGGTCGGGTACGTCGAGACCAAAAGGGATGGGGGTGGGGCCCCGGAAAGCAATGCTTTCTTTTTGGGGCCTAGGCCGAGGATCTAAGGCTACTGGGCATTACGTGAGGAACAAGCAACCACTAAAATTGTTCCGAGGTTGGCCTCCTGCAGGCGAGTATATTCTCTGAGACAAATACGTATAAGGGTGAGTAGTGGCAGATTCGTAAGTATTCAGACCAAGTCCACGGGGTGAGCCCGTGAGTTGTATGCTGAAAAAGCACCGGATACACCGGGGGCTTTAGTCAGGGGGCCAGGTTCTTTGAATTTCCAAAGGGCATCTTGGCTCGAGGCCGTTCACCCTCTGTCCAGTATAAATTCATCTTCAGAATATCAATATTGAAGTGATCTGAAACAAGACCTTTTCAGTCTTGTGAACTATCAGGCCCAGGTGCTGTGGGAGAGCAGTTCAACGCCCCGATATGTCGCTACAACCATTCAAGCAATACTTTCAGTTGCCTAGGTTTATCCTATCAGTAACTTTGATATTTCTTTCTCTCTTTTCTCTCTTTTCTCTCTTTTCTCTCTTTTCTCTCTTTTCTCTCTTTTCTCTCTTTTCTCTCTTTTCTCTCTTTTCTCGTTATAGACTACCTACAATGGTAAAAAGGCATGTATTCCTGGAGTCACAGCAGATATCCTCAATTTCTTTTCAACACTAACCAGAGCCCTAGTTCACGAGAGCCCTAATTCGCGTTGATTGTAGGTTTCCCCTGATCATGGCTTCCGTCACCAATACCTAGGGAGCTACTACTGGAGTTGAACTGACAAGAGTGTCTCCTTTCCCAATCTGTTTCATCCATTGTCTGAACTTTACATGTTGCCTAGGTAGCTATATAACTGGCACTGGAAGTTCTGAGAGCATTTCGATCCCGTATTATTCGAGATTGTACAGTCAAATGGAACGGACCGACGACACGCCACAAACAATAACCGGCCCGAGTTACCCACGAGCGGCCAACATGCTAGTTCCCTCATGACAACCAAACAGTTGTTGTTCTGGCTCCAGTACCAGCACCTCGTGGAACACGCGCAAGATCATCTTGTCCCCCAGGCTCTTCGCGTACCTCGTGAAGCCACCGAAGATGGCCAGATGCGTGGGGTGCTCCCCGCTCCAGCGCTCCAGCGAGGCCATGTCATCAAAGTAAGCGAGGCGAAACGTACGGTCCGTCCCGCCGGCAGCCCCAGGCTCCCCATCGACAATTTTTATGAAGAGGCGGCTATAGCACCCGACCCCATCGCCAATGTCCTGTAGGAAACCCATCCCCTTGGTCAGTATGGGGTGCATTGTCTCCAGGTAAAGAGCGCGCTCCTCAGGCAGGGTGATGGACCAGTCCAGGCCGGAGTGCACGATGGCGAGGTTCTCCCTCCCGGCGACGCGCACCCGTCGAGGCGCCCCCGAGCCGTTCTCCCGGGCGCCCGGGCTGCCGTTAGGGGAATCGCTCCTCTCCAGCTTGGCACATTCGCCCACTATGTGTCCCGTCTGCGAGAACGGCGGCCGGTCTCGCGTATCCGTGCTCCTGGATCGGCCCGCTGAGGCTCTCGCGCATGTTTACCGCGCCTTCAGGCTCCCGCCTGTTGCGGACCATCTCGAAGCGGTCCACGGTCGGGAAGAAGACCTCGACGAAACATCCGTTCCCAGCGTGCTCGGAACCCGCGTCCAGCCCGCATCCACCAGCCTTCAAACCCGCTCGCCGTGCCCCACTTCACGTACGCAGTCCTTCTTGGCCAGTAAGCTACGATGGCGATGTCATAGAACCCGCGGTTGTCGGTCTCCGCGGCGGACTCGTGGAAGATTCTAGTTTAGAAGACGTGCTCAAAAAAGAAAATGAAACCTCTCGGATACGGGGAATCGAACCCCGGGCTGGTGAGTACCTCCAAATGAGAGTCACCGATGTTAGCCACTACACCATATCCGATGATTGAGAGTTTGTCGAGCTTTTGGAATTATGTCTATCGTGACTTTTTCTATTGCCGCAGCCAGCATCGTTAGCAATTTATTGATGGGGTTCAAAATGCATACCAGGGTGAAAGAGCCTACGAATCTAACGTAGACTTCTGAGAATCATTACATGCAGTCTGGTAAAAAAAAATTGATTCCCATCTATATCTGCGTCTACTATACTCTGAACACTATCGTGGATCCAATTTAGTTACTTGACTGCACTCAGCGCAAAAAGAAGTCTCCGTCATCGACATCCGTATCAAACAATGAATAGCGACTGCTACCCGAAGTCTGCTGACATTTTGCTGCACATGATGTTGGTTTCAGTGTACATGAACTTTCCCCCTGTCACGTGGAGGCCGTCTTGGTTGGGCCTTTTCGCGGAGTACTTGGCTGTTTCTCTTGTCTTGCTGAGTAGGCTATGCTGGGGGAAACATCAGTGAATGACTTTTGTTGGCTTATTGTCCTTATTGTTTTAGGGATAGGCTGGTCGACCTTGTTGATGATGTGGTCGTGCGTGTAGAGTAACTAAATGCCGAGGGCGCTGTTGGCCGTGGTCGCAAGATTTGGAGAATTTGGGTATGTTACTCCTCGGCGGTTGCTGATATTCTGAAGGGCGCTATATGAGCTCCTGGTAGTCGTTGTTCCAAGGTGCTGATGAAGACGTTATTGATAGTGGTGGTGCTGCGTAGTCGTATCTGATTTAGTTTTCTGTTGTTTTTCTGCTGATGTTGAACGTAGCCATCCGTGTCCCTCAATGCCATCATAGGATGGCCGGCCCCAGTGGTGTTCTGTGGCACGGTGACCAAATGGATATGAAGAAGGACTTTCAGCCCCCACGACCGAATCTCTGACTATTGTTGGACATTGATCGCGCTGGCCGATCGGAGCGAAACCTATCGACGAGTCCAGAGTCCTTGCAGTTTCTGTAACGCCCGAAGAGGTTGCTGTAGCTTGGTGTTTGACGGAGTTGGTGCTGCTGTCAAAATGATCTGTGAAGACACCCAAAATGTCCTTTGCGGTTGGCCTTTGAAGCGTCGGCGAGTGGCAGGTCGTTGGAAATGTTTTGCAGCGATCCAAGCAGACGGTGCCGTGTTGATACGATACTCAGAATTAGAGTATCCTGCTGTGCTGTTGGAATTGGCTGTCAGCTGATGGGACTGGGTGGCATTTGCGAGCCATTCGTGAGTGTTGTGGCGGACAGCGTTTTGGCAGATGCTGCTATTGGTGAACAATTAAGTGACCTTGAGGGAAGATCTGCCCTGAGTGGTGAGCAGTCTGATACAGTAGGGTCACTCTGGTAGTTCAGAGTCTGGATGGCTGACTGTAGTGCGGTGGCTCCCGATCGTTCTGGTGGTACTTTGTTCGGAGCAAACGTGCCCTATTGGGCCTGTATTTTGGTGACGCGTTCGGTCTGTTGGATTGAAAGTGCTTGGCGCATACCCATCGGGTTTAAGGTATGGAAATTGTACCGTTTCTCGCCGAGGATGGATTGCAGTTATAGAAGTGCTCGAGTTCCGAAGAGTCGACGTAGTGCATGATCCATCAATATCTGCACACCTTCCCCATCAGCTGACTGCCGCTTCTGTTTGTTATCTAGCTTTTGTTATTTTTGTCTCTCTCTCCAACACTCCCCCTCAGGACGGTAGACACAGACCACTGGAACTTACAAATGTGTCAGCGTTCTCACTGGGTATCTTCGTCCAGATTGTGAGGTCTGGAAACCACTGGTGCTGCCAAGCCTTTGCGTAGATCGACATTCTGAGAGACTATGCGTGGCAGGACAGGGTGAGCGTGCTCTGCCTCCGAATAAATGCCACCATGAGACCCCGCCGAGTCCATGCCGTCGAGGCGATGCCATTGCGTCGACTGATGCCTTTGAGGCAATGCGGTGTGCCGCGCTTGTCGATGTCGAATCCTGTGTCCCGCGAAACCCTTCATTCCTGCCATCCTGCCCACAAAGCCCTCGTGCCTTGCATATGTCGATAATACGGCTGCCTCATACATCCCGATCCTCCCCATCTTACCACTCGTTCGTTCTCCCAACTGTCCGCTCAAATTCCTATGCCTCTCAAGCCCTTTAAATCACCGTACCGTAAATCTCTCTCTCTATACGCTTAGAGAAAGCCTCTCTGCAAGGGCCCCCTATGAAGGCCCTCCACGAAGGCCCTCCGCGTACCTAGAGGAAGGGCCTCTACTTGCCTAGATGAAACCCCTCTGTAAAGGCTCTCTGCAAAGCCCCTCTGGGCTCGTGGGGGTCGTTCCTCTAGGTATGTAGAGAGCCCTTCCTTTGGGCGCGTTAAGAGTCTCCGGGAAGTATTAAGGGGCTCTGGGGCGTGGTATTATAGAAGACGGAATAAGAATTTATAGTAGGCTATACGCTTAATTCATTATACTGTGTTGGAGAACAGGGAGAAGCTGAGTATTTTGACTGGGTAGAGACCTACAATGGGCACATGTGTCGTGAAATGTGGATACTTGAGCAAACACACGAGACTCGCGGGCCTGCAGCCCACATACACCATCTTGAGATTGCCTCGTCCAAGAGCTGCGGTTCCCACACATCCTCATGGTTCTCTGGCTAGATTTCAAGATGATGATAGTACTTACCCGTAGCCTCGCCGGGGGTCCCTCTGGGTTGAACGGGCTCGGTGGACGGAAGAAGGCCGAGGGAGGATCCGGGTGTTTGCCGAGATACTGCCAAGTGCCAGTGGCCATGACGCATTAGTTCCTCCATCATGACGTGGGAAGGCTCTGTTGCTTGTTATATTTCGGGTCTTGCTACTGCTTCCTGTCTAGTATACAGTTGGTGCAATAACAGTTGCTTCGTGAAATCTGCGGTGTTTGATTGGATCCCGAGGACGACACAATTAAAGATGTTGGAGGATTGGTCGTGGAGAGCAAGGAGTAGCTATAACTCTCCGTGATGTTCCAGTGGACTCTCGAGAATTATATAATAATGGAACATCTAACTTAAAACCAGCTGCTAGGCGTGTTTCTGCATGCGATAGCTTGGACTTGGCCGTCCGGTGTGGCCTGCAGCAGGGTGAAACAGCCGTCATAGAAACGAGTTGGGGAACGGGTAAGCGACGCGTTGACGCCTCGCCTGCCATCACGACAGCCCTTTGAGGTGCTCGAGGCTTCATGCGAACGAAGGCATAGATAGTCACAAAGTGAATGCTTCGTGCCGATTGCTCGATAAAATCCTGGACACCGACACTATCCAGCTCCTTCCGTCGTCAGACCCTCACGACGCCATGCACATACTGTATACCACTCGCGCGCTCACCAGACCCAAAAGATGTCCGGGAGCAACGTGCCGAATTTACTTTTCTTTGGCACCGAGTTGCGCCGTCTGGTTTCGGCTTCATCTGGCCCGGCATTCCGAGAGGCGGACACAGCGACTTTGTACTTAAGTACACAGCCCGTCGGCTCCACACGCTAATGGCTACAAGTAGTTAGAATTGAATTCACTTAACAGGAACAAAGAAACTGCCGCTGTGTTGGAAAAACGAGACTGAGCCCCCCCCCCGGCTAAATTAGCATTTGCTGCACTGACCACTCAAATTTTGGTGCAAAGTCAGGAAACTTACAATTCTCGCCTAGACAACGACTTCGACTCTATTTATATCGCTAACGCCCCTAAATAGGCAAATGTAAGGGTCTCACAATATGCCATCATTGCCTAATAAGTGATAAGCTCCAGCGGTTAGAGTTCTATTTGCGTTCTAATCTAGTACCACCTAATAAGTGGCTGCAGGCTGAATTCCGGGTTAGTTATATAACTATTTAGATATACTATCAGAGGGTTGCTACTAGCTGAACTATTGCCTTATGCATACTATTACTATTGCTATTGAATGCAGTTAAGCTGGAGTAATGGGCCCTGAAGGTTTATTAGCCTGATTGCTTAGAATAAGGCTATAGAGCTTAACTAATGTGTATATTATATGGGGTAGGAGCTTAAAGATCTTTTGCTTATTAAGCCAGACCTATACCTTAATGAAATGTAGTATTTCCTTACTGAGTAGTTCTGAATTAATGTTATTATAAAGATAATAAGCAACGCCCTTAGGGCCTGTAGTTGGAGCAACAAATGGATATATATACTGGCCTGCTAGCGGGATGAGGGCATTTATAATTACTACCTTTAGTGGGCAAATAAGCTAGGCTATATAGCTGATATATTTGTTTTCCTTGATGAATTAGGTCTTGATAAGCGTGATAGTATTAGGAGGACGGGTTGGGCACCTCTTGGGTATACTCTATAGGTGGAAAGTCTTCTTAAGTGAGGCGCTTGCTGCTATATCCTCCTGGTGATTATGATTGATAGCTTGCTTACTATTATGGTGTATAAGGGCTATATAATAAAAGAATTCTTCCTATAGTGGCTAGAGGAAAGCGTTTTGCTAAAGATAAGCCTATACCCGGGCCTGAGGTTGATTATCATGATGAATAATGCTTCCTAGCACTATAGTAGGGAGATCTATAAGGCAATTAGTCAGAAAAGTATAAAGTAGAAGTATCTACCCCCATACTTACCTGATTTTAACCCAATTAAGGCATATTTTGGTGATTTAAAGTGTTATTTACATTATCAGTACCAGTATAAGGCATCTGATTATAACTTAAATAAGTGATTCGCGCAATTCTTATATTCTTGTACTTGGGAGGTTGGGTTAAGAGTTAAGGCGATTTAGGGACATTTCTGCTACGCGCAAGTATTATAAGAAAGAGCAGAATGAGGCGGTTATAATGGTACTGGTTAGAAGTTGTGAGGATGAGATTTGAAGGAGTTGTGGTTAAGTATTGTTATATGGGTTGAAGAGTGTTTTCTGCAACTAGTTGGGTTGGTAGCTAGGGGCCAAGATAGATAAATTAGTACCTTATGGTGGGTAAATATACCTAATTAATTTAGTGCCCTGCGTAGGGCACCAAATTCCTTAAATTTACTACGTTTTTACTTAAACTAAATAACTTTCCTCCTTTAAACTGCTTCCTATCACTAATTATATCTTCTTATGTGTCTAATGACTATTTTCCTCACTTAGGAAGCCCCCTAGCAACTCATTAAATGAATTCTCTGCCTTAGTAGGCCATAATGGCGGGCTTTTAACCCTCTAGTGGAGTATTTAACCTATTCATAAGGCCTAGCGTTAGATAAAGCTAATTAGTTAGTTAGGCAACTCTTACGGGCTTTATGGGATACATACTGTTCCGGGGTCTAGGGGAACCGGCATGTTTCGGAATCCGGAGGAAAACCAGCCTTGGCGCATCCCCCCCCCCTCCAAGACTATAAGAAGGGGCCTTCCTGCGTTGCTTTTGAGAAATTTCTAGTCCTAGAGAATCAATCTTTTTATACCCTGTGAATTTGTATCTGTCAGATATATACGTGTGTACTGTGAAACTATTTCTTGTGCCCTCTTTTTCTGCCTCTCCTTTTTGGCACCCTCTATTCCCCTCATAACTCTCCTATCGCGTCAGGGGCTCCTCTTCTTGCCTTCCACGCTCCTCTTGGGGTGGTTGCTTGATCAGGGCTCTGGCAGAACGTGTGCCTTTTTGTGTGTGTGGAGGTTTTGTCCTCTCGCTCCCCCCCTCTGGGCCCGTTTTCAATAGTATACTAAGGAGCGGGTTGTTAATGTAGAGGTCACGATCAAGGTACCAAGCTTCATGAAGGTTGCTCTTCTTAAGGGGAAGGGAAGCCTCCTCCTTATTAGTAATGCAATTCATATAGATGATGCCGTACTAACTATAGATAGTATAGCAGCAGTTAGAAGGGCTATAGTGCCCCTATGGGGCTTCTTTTTGAAGTATCTTTAATGCCTTCTAGCGCTCTATCACGAGAAGGTCCAATGCTGCTCTAGTGACTTGCCGTATAAGCTTTCCAAGCTACTTCTACCCGTTATACTTTATAAGTGCTGCTATCTTCTGCTTTCCCTCCTTATTACAGAAGGCACAAGCTGCCTCATTAAGAGCAGCTTTATTAGTCTCCATTAGATAAAGAAGATTGCCCATCCTATAGCCCAGATAGGTCTTTATATAGCGGTACTATTGCTCCATAGAGGAGGTTATATGCAAGCTGAAGTTAAGGATTCTGCAGATTGAGTGGGCAGCCCATTTAGCGATAATGACCTCCGCCTCATCAATATACTAGGTCTTAAGGTACTAGAGGATTGCCATCTAGTCTAAAAAGACCTCTTAAAGCTATCACCAAGCTATATTATAAACCTCACGATCTATAGAATACTCTATAAACTTAATAAGGTCCAAGAGGGCTATTTAAGTATATAGGATCTTATTAGGCACCCGGGAGGGTATTATAGCCTTCCCTCTTACTAGCGCCATCAGGGAAGCAAGGTTCTCATTATCCTCTTTAAGATCTTCAGCTTCTATACCCTCTATAGTATTTTCCTCCAGAGCTCTTAATACCATTGCCTCCAAGCCTCCCAATATCACCCTCATTATTACCAACTTATACTACTTCTTCTTAATATTAAGAATAAGGTTTATATTCATATAGAAGATATATAGCTAATAGTATGCCTTAGGGAATTAGTGCTTAAGGGCATTAATCAGAGCAGTATTATAGTTAGTAATAAAGAGGCTTAGAGGGTCATTTCCGCACTAGCGGAGAAGCTCATTAACCTACTCAAGAAGCCACTAGAAGCCAGATTCTCACTCATTATTAACAATGCCTTAAAATAGCAATAGTATCTTCTTCATATAGGTTACCACCATCACCTAAAGGAAGGGCATCTTTTTATTATTTATTAAATAGGTACAATCAAGCGAGATAGCCCGTAAGAATCATCACTCTTACAACTACTTAATCTGCTACTTTATACACCAGAAGATGCCTATAACATTGCCCTCATCATCAACGGTCCAACAATACCAGCAGCCCTCCTTCTCAAGCCAGTCCAGTAAAGCTTAAGTAGGTATATAAATGCCCTACTTCACCCTTTAAAAGTCTGCAAGCCAATTCTTCATAGTATTAGGCCCCAGTAGCACCTCTGGGTACTCTTGGCGGAAGGCTGCTTTAAGTTTCTTTAGCTTAGCAAGAGACGGGTCTACAGCCATACAAGCAAGAAGATCATAATATTATTATAATAACTTCACCCAGCCTCACTCAGCTTCAGGGACCTCCTAAGGGCTATATAAAGTATATATACCCTCCTGGATCACAAGCTTCCATTTGCCAGATATTGCCTTCATCATATAGGCAAGGGCTCGCCAGCTACAGCCCGCCTTAATTATAGAGGCGTTAATAGTAGTTGCAATCAAGGGCCGCTAAGCACCTCAGCTGCACTCTAATATCACCCACTTATCCTCTAACCTTCTAATCACCATCACAAAGCCAGCAGCCTTCATAGCTTTATCCAAATCAGCCTTAAGGTCCTTATAAGTATCATATCCATCATGAAAAAGTTTCAAGTAGCTAGGAGGGTTAGAAAGTGCTAGTTAACAATGGTTTACTACAGTAATATTATTATTCTAGTTAATACAGTTAACCTGCCACTACGCCTTAAGACCTAAGTAATCAGGTTGCTGCACCATCACCGCAACGCTAAAAAATTAATATCTAAGCAACTAGGGGGNGTTGATACAGTCAACCTGCCACTACGCCTTAAGACCTAAGTAATCAGGTTGCTGCACCATCACCGCAACGCTAAAAAATTAATATCTAAGCAACTAGGGGGTCTTTTTAATGCAAAAACGATTAATCCCGATGAAAATTCAATTAATGCATCAAAGCGTTAACAAAGGGTAGTCATTAAGAAGTTGGTAACAATAGAGGCGTTGCAAAGCAATGGGTAGTACAGCTACAAAAAGCACTATTCGGGTGGTGAAGTATAGTTAAAGGTGGGTCAAATAAACGCTTCTAATTGGCTGCAGCAGACCCACCGGTGCGCCATCCCTTTTTGCCGGTGCGAATATCCGTTTTCTTTGTTTATATGTACTTGTGCACACCCATTGATATCCGCGCCATTCACGAAGTCTACATAGGAGCGCCATATTCGGCAAATGGGCAAGGTTTGTCCCACGTGGCAAATATAGCTCCTGCAGCGGAAACTATTTTCCGTTCGGGCTTCAAGGAACCTGGGTTCTCAGAACCTGGCCTTCAAATCCACACTCACGCGATGCAATTCTCCACGCGAAAAGAAGGGTCTTCAATACTTACAATTACACGAATCTTTTATCTGCACCCACTACGTCACAACTGGGGAGATGCTATGCTAGCTGGGCATTGATATTACTGCTTGAGATCAGAAGAGACTTGCACTGAACCATCACTAGGTCTACAACGGCTACACATCGGTAGGAGCATCGCACCTCCAAGTGAATCCGTGTGCTCTCGATAGTTCCGCGATGCTCACCGCGAGTCAGCCTGTGGAGACGACGGCAGAACCTTGTCCGGGGTGGCCCCTACAAGGACACGTTTTGCACACGTTTTGCACCTGCGTCTCGCAGACCCCTGGCCCGGCTTTTCCACTTTGTCGGGCCACAGCGAGCCTTACTTTGCAGAACTGCCCCTGAATGCAAAGGAGAATGTGGGCTCGTGGTGACAGCCGATCACACCGCAGCGGTACGCTGACGACATCCATTCGGTTGCTGTGGGTTCTTGGACGAGAATGACCACAACGTCGGGACAAGATCGGTATGCTCGTTGCATACTGGGAACATCTCAATGGCGTTTCCCCGTAGAGTTTGCTCAAGTTCTGGGCATTCGTGGGCAAGCATATAAAGCAAAGAAAAGTACCGATCTTTGGTGTGGAGCCCGCCCAAAACAACGCACATTATCCGACACGATAGAAACCATTACCTACGGTAATGGTTTCTTTTCTGGAAGTCCACCCGGGCTCGGGGGTTTTGTCTTTTCGGGAGCTTATCCTCGAGCCATGAGATTGCCCTTGGGCGTTCGATGCATCTTTCGATTCTCTTCATTCTAAGAATCCCTAAGTTCGAAGCACGTTTCACTTGTGCTCGCCCTAGCTTCTGAACACTCGTGCATAGCAGCCATCTGGGTCTTCAACCCTTGTACAATATGGTGGCATTGGGAAAACAACGTCTAAGTCAAACCTGTTTTGCAAGCGCGCGGGCCGACAGATCAACTCATTCTAGAATATTTCGAGACCTTGGGAGCGAAGGTCCACCCTTCATCGAGCCCACACTTCAGGCGGTCACCCATTCCAAGACCACTCTGCTACCCCCTCCACAGCCCACCTGACCGAATCGTGAGGTATAAATCGTGTGGTTGCACGTAGGTGAAGTCAAACTTGGTGCTTGACCATATCACCTCCCCAATGTGGCCATTTGACCAACATCAACCCTCACATTCGATTTGCTGCCGTTCATAAACACAATGCATGTGTCCAAGAAGCCTGTGACGTTGTCCTTGGTCTTATCCAAGATCGAGGACACAGTCTCCCTGGCCCATCTCATCACGGAAAGCAACATCAAGGCATATGTCCTCCCGGTCGCTCTCTTCTCCATGCTGAGCCTGGCATCGGGAGGAGTCACCAGCAACCCGCCGAGCTGGTACGATGTTGCCGCGGCCTTCCCCAGGGCGCTGACCTACATCTGGCTGTACGTCTTCCACTTCGACCTCAGCAACCAGAAGGACCCAGAATCCATCGAGGAAGACAGGCTCAACAAGCCGTGGCGGGCGATCCCCTCTGGCCGGCTCAGCGTCGAAGCCGCCCAGAAGTGGTATGTCGTGGCCACCTGCATGTTGCTGACGGCCAGCCTCCTGCTCGGGGGCTTCCCCGAGGCGCTGTGCTTCATGGTTGAGACCTGGGTCTACGACTACGTCGGCGCCAGCTCCTGGTGGGGCAAGAATATCATCAACGCCCTCTTCTACACGACCGGCCAGCTCGGCGCCACCCGCGTTGCCGCCATGAAGTCCACGAGCATGACCCGCGCTGGCTACGAATGGTGCGCCCTCCTGGGCCTCAACACCCTCACAACCGTTCAGATCCAGGATTTCAGAGACCAGGAGGGTGACAAGATCCGCGGCCGACGCACTGTGCCCTTGGTTGTGGGAGACGGCCTCTCTCGCGTATTGACGGCCATCATCATCCTCTTCTGGTCAGTCGCACTGCCCGTCTACTGGGAGAGCCGCTTCCTCGAGATCCTGTGGCCGCTCGTGACGGGCAGTATCGTTGCCGCTCGCCTGCTGCTTTACAAGTCTGCCAAAGCCGACCGCATGACATTTCATCTCTACACGTTAACGTGGCTCCCGGCACTCTACGCTGTTCCATTTGTTGTCAAGACTGGCTTGCTGAGGCTCTGGAGTTAGTAGAAGATAGATTTGCAATGGTACGTAGGGTGAAGCGAGGCTGTATTTCTAGCATGTCCGGACATTAGACGGCCTATGTAGACGGTTTTACCACGCGGCGCAAAACGGAGTTGGAGGCAGCAACAATCGGGATTGTACCCAGGAAATATAGACATATACACACAGTATAGCAGTGCATGCCGTGCGGCCAATTCTTGTTAGCATATGGCCCCCACCCTTAAATATGAGATGTTATCACTCGCTTAGAAGTCCTCGACATCATTGGCGTGCTAACAACCAACTGCGTTGGCCAGCACATCGTGCATGCCCTTCCTATCTTCCCCAGTGGACACCACTGACACATCAAAACCGGGCCGAGTCATCGCTCGCTCCCTGGCCAAGATTGAATATGGGTTCACATCATACGAATTGTCCTGCAAGGAGGGAGGTGCCAATACAACTTGGCTCCGGGGGGGGAGTCAGGATTCGAATTACCGACATCAAACCCTTGCATGTCGCAGGCGTTCGAGTCCACGATGCGCAACCCGACCAACTGGCTCCGGAGGCTGACCACACAGCTGGGAGCCGCAAGCGAGCACGCCAGTCAGCACTGTTCTGTTTCGATTGCCCAGACAGGTGATACCCCCGACAACGGGCCCTGCATGGAGCGGCGCCAAAATCCCAGCGTCCTGGAGCCGGTCAGAGGGCCTCGAACATTCACAGGCACGTGGGCGTCGCAACACTAGTGTACTTTGGTACATTGCAGCTCTGGGGCGGGACCCTCATCGGCTTTCCTAATCGTTCCGGCCGATGCAAAGTCATTTGCCTGCAAGGGTTTGACTCGCTGGCTTGCTCACCCATGCATGCATGTGTCAGTCACTGCCTCGTGGCCTGGGAGGCGCGTCTCCACAAGCCGGATTTGCGGCCAAAGACTGCCCGCATATTAATATGCAGCGAAATGGAGCCATGTGCGCGCCTGTCAATTGTCCTGGCAGAGACTTCTCATCAACCAAGGTTTAGGCTCGCACTTCCTCCTCCTTTTGATAGAGTTGTGACTTCAAAGGCCAATGATCGTGAGTTGTGCTCTTCCTGCCGATCCTTGCCAAGGATGCCGCGTGGAATAGCCAGCATCGAAGCCCCGGAAATTTGCGGGGTTTCGGGTTTTTGCTGTCTGCAACCCGAGGTCGTATATCTGGCGGCGAAATTACGACCTGACGAGCTAGTCATGGAGGTGACAGCCAACTCTAAAATCGAAAGAGACTGGATGAGCTGCAACTTACGCATCGATCTGGCGCCCAGTCAGACCCGCAAACCCCGCAGCTTTTGGTGGTTTGCCTTTTCCGAGCTCGTGATCTCGCGGCAGATGGGAGCACCCGTGCGTGGATAGTTATTGGTATCTAATGGAACGATGGGTCTCATACATGCTCGTCAGGGTAGCGGTAGGAACACCGGGTTACTGAAATTAATAACGGGGCTTTTTGTGCATCTGCATTGCCCGGCTCTTTCACTTTAACAATCATTGCTACATGTGCAAGGTAAGCACAATTTGTTGGCTGAGGTAAAGAGAACGTGAACAGTTGAAATGCATTTACCTGTATCACACCACGTCAGTGACGGCGCTATTTGGTCGGAAGCGTAGTCTCTCTTCTAGTCCTCATACAAAAATACTCAAGTAGGGCTTTCTGCAAGCGTGCTAAGGGCAGCCACATCAAAGTTTTACTCCAGGTTGCTGTCTTGGCCTGGTGGAGCGAATGTTTTCATTGCTGTGCACATTCTGACCATTCTTGATACCCAAAGCCAACTTCCACAGGAAAAGTGAATATCGTTATTTGCTTGTGACATTTTTGTGTCATCATAAGCACTGGTGTCAAGACGAATCAACCCGTGATTACCTGCTGAGAGCATAATTTTGCCTTGCACCACGCTGTAACAGTTCAAGCCCAAGCTTCAGAACTGATCTCATCGGGTGCTCAAGTGGTAATATGACAAATTGAAATATGGCGTATTTATTGAATGATATTCTGAACAAGGCTTCGCACCAAGGTAACTACAAGAGTGACCACTAGGGACGGTTCACTCGTTGCTGTTTCTAGATCACCTGGGCAGATCAGGCAACCCAAGTTTAGACCGTAAACAGGCGTTGGGGGTGGGGGGTTCGACCAGGAATATATATTGTCAATGGGACCCATAATGTAAGAAATCTGGCTAGGCGAACAAAATGCGGAGCGGCATGGCTCCAATTCACAATGATAGCGCATATTTACCTGATACAGGTTGTTACTCACGCGAGTTGCTCACAGACCGCGTCCAATTTTGTGTTTCAGTAATCATTCTGCAGAGATACATATGTCTAGCTACAAGTCCGCAAGATCAAGCCAGGGTTGTTGTGGTGGTACAACGTGCTCCAACAGGCCGACCGCGAGCCATCATTGTGACCCAATTGAAGAATGTAAGATGGCGTTGGCTCGCCTGCACCTTGACATGACGTCCGAAATTTCTGGAGAGCATATAGTATAGGTGGATTCGTCCTGAATGGTTAAGGCAAACTGCCCAGGCCTAGTTTTTTTCTACGGCTTCGAAAACATGCAGCCATAGGGTGCATGTAATTCAGCTTCAGTCTAACCAGCACACGGAGACTTTCTGACGACTCGTTGGGAACCAGGACATCAGCCAATAATAGAAATTCATGAATCAATTGTCATCGTGATCGAGATCAAGATCAAGATCATATCAATCAACGGGGCCTTCATAAGACCTACCCCAGGCCTCTAAACTGAACTCAAATGCTCATCCTCTCACATATTAGAGAGAGATGTGGATTTGTCTCAGTTCTTACGCAGTCTACCCATCTTTCATGTGTTAATCGCTGACCCCAACTCTTCTGAGTGGTTATATGGTGCTGAGAATTTTCATATACCTCCAAAACTACTCATCGTCTGCTCTAGGACCGACAAAAGTAACTGATCGATCAGTTGCTGCTCTCAGTGTTAAGCTCCTCATCCTTGATCAAGGACACTACCCCGTTCGGGGAGCTAGTTACTGCCGAGCGACACATATTCGACAAGTTTGCTGCTACATGGGTCTCTCTATTCATACCTAGCTAGTGGAAGCCTTGTGATAAGTGTTTGTAGTTATTTTTCAGTTTAGGGTGTCCATTACCAAGCCCTAGGGCAACAGTAGTTCTAAGTTGGTTGATTTCAGGTTTAATCTGGTCACAATTCCATCTTGGTAAAAATAATAACAATAAAAAGGAGCTGCGGCAGTTTCTCCATACAGTGGTAGACATTCAGAGGCCAAGCATCAGAGAAGAAATACAACCGATAGCAATAAATTTCAAAACACGGCAAGTAGCTAGGGCAACGGTAGATGAAACTCTTTCCCAGAATGTTGCACCTGAGACTGACATTTGATGGGTCAGCGGTAGATTTATCATTCGTATTCTCTACTCTGCCGCTCTGTATGTATGACATGTGAGAGGGCGGCTACGGGAAGCAACAAGTTGAAAATCCGCTAACTAGCACAGTACGCAGTAAGTCAGTCCCGAATACACACCATCCACAAACAATCGTTCTGAGGGTGGGGGAAGTCTTTGTGAATGCGATATACTGACTGAGGAAAACTGCTATCAGATGATATGTATCATCTCCACCATACCCGTTGATGCACCTGCTGCAGGTCACGAGAAACTCTGGACTGACATCAAGAGGCTGGAGCGAGTCGTCAGTACACTCCACATGCAATGTGCTCCATTAACGTCCTTATTGTACAGGTACTTGCCAGGAAGGTCCGCTCTTCAACGGCAAACTTCAGCAACCACGAGGTCAAATTTACTGGTAAACAGGTTGTAGATGCCTCTGATCTAGTCAAGGCTGGAGATATCACTGCCTCCCACCCCGAAAATGTAACATTTTCGGTGGAGCTTAGTATCTTCCATTAAACATATAGGCCCCAAAACTCTCAGGTTGGTCATGGGATGCAATATTTATGGCCATTCATGTTTTCCTATTCATAGTGCAGCTTGTCAATATGTGTGATATAGTGGTTTGCTGGTAGATCACCTACTGTTGATGATCCTTTAAGATATAGATCGATGTATCTCCACTGAGGAAAGCACCAGAGGGACTGTATTTTCTTTCTTTCGGGGCTGTAGGGAGTGCATGGTTATAGTTCCTATTCACATCGCTCGCTTGCTCCCAGGTGCCCCCATGTACTTGAATGTAATCATAACAAACTCAATCAAGTGGCTGGCGTTCAAACCACTGTGACCGTGTTATAAGGCGGAGTGAATGATTTACGAATATTCCAAACAAATAACCTCCCTATGGTCGCTATTTGAGATTGGCTAAGTAAGTAGCCCAGAGTGACCGTTTGCCCATGGAGCCAGGGCCCCCTTCTGTGGAAAAGTATACCTAGTAATTGTAGTGCAATTTCGGCGTCGCTTTTGCGTTCCACACCTTCCAGACCGTAACTCTAAAGCATCTAGGACCGCAGGTCAGATTGGCTGAGTCCGCAGTACTAGCTAGAGAATTTCAGTGACTTAAGTTCTCATCACTTAACATCTCAGCCAAACCCTGAAGTGCAGAAAGTACCTAAAGACGGAGGCGTAGCCCTGTAAAGTTCACCAAAGATACTAATATAAGGGTTAGAGCGAGAATGCTTGCAACTGGCGGTGGTTGGCTGACACGGCTCAGACCAACTTCTGTTGATTTATGTGTGAAACAAACGCAACAATGGCTTCTATATGAGTCCATATCCTTATTTCAACAGTTTGGCATCTAGGTGAACCATACGGATGCTTTAACTAGTGCTATAACGCAATGCCAGTGTTTGCTGCGAGCACCTATGCATCGATTTGTGATGAGGAGAAAATGTGTAAGCAGCCTTGGCGGGGCCGCGTCCGCACGTACAGTGGCTGAACTAGTACCGATTGGCGGAAAGAAGTTATACACGCATGTGTTGCCGGAGATGGGTTCAGTGGCACAGATGAAACAGAAGACGTCAGGGCCTCATGGTAGTTCATGCTAGTGGAAGCGAACCGAACCTTGAACTCGAAGTACTTAAGACTGGCTTCACTCTCGACGAAAAACAACCTGTCAACTCGAAGATACGTTTCTTGATCTGCTTGAATCTCTCCGTGATCTGAATCTCTACCACCATGTCATGTAAGTCCCTGGCACTCCTCATCATCCGCCCCACGACCCAGCCACTACTGGCCCTTAACGCGACATCAACAGAGATAGATCAAAGTCCTAACCCTTGTCAATAGTTCTCAATACCACCAGCACCATGGAGCCGCATTCCCAGCTGCCGGACGGCGTCAGCCAGGGGCAGGGCATTGCGATGCTGCAAGACAATGATTTCTTCCTCTCCTGTGATCCTCATTTGCAAAAATACGAGGCCAAGGGTGAAGTTGCTAAGCCTCTCATCCCGGACAACATTGATCCGCGAGGCCCAACACTATCCTACGAGGTGACGGATGAGCTCGAAAACATACCGAAAGGCATCTGGGGCTCCACCGTCGTCTCCACATACGAGTTCACAAACATCGAATGTGGTGTATTCTCACGTGTTAAAAGTCCCCTTGGAGTTGCCATCGACACTCGCTGGGAGATCAAGGAGGTCCAGGGTGGGAAGCTAGACTTGGTTCAGGCTGCAGAGATCAGTTGCTCAAAGCCATTAATGTCATTGGTCAAAGGCCGTTGTGAGGCTGGATGTGAGTATCAGTTCCATTTATTATGCACATATGCATCAAGGGTTTGGGAATGTTTCTGCTTTGATGCTTGCCTGATGACCAATACTGATGTCTCAACAGGGGGCAAAATCCATGCCAAGATGTTGGAACGACTTCAGAACGAAGCTAAAAGTGGTGTTGTGTAGTGCCAGTGGTGCTTTTGGTAGATTTGTAACCAGACAGAAATGTGTGGGCTCTGTGGAAAGTTGTGCGTGGTATAGGCCTTTGACCGACCAGCCCAAATTTCCTGATATGGCTTATAAATTGGACATCACATAGATATACAGTAACCCACTCCGTTTTCCACGGATCAGTCGAGTCTCTCATAGGTTCGATTACTGGCAATATTCGGCACTTACTTCCCAGGCCAAGTTCTAACGGAAAGTCTTAGGACATCAACATGAATACAAAGGTATTTTATACACGATACATCATGCCAACATACTGCATATGTTTGTATTGTGTTCGTTATATGTTCCCTACATAGGTACTCAATATGTCCAATGAAATGCTAAACTCTGCCTCAGCTGATGAACTTGAGAACTTTCTCCTTCATGTTCACGATATCCGTCGAGGTGATCACCCCGTTTGATCTTGTCCGACACTCAGAGAATGGAAGTCGAGAAGATGTCGATCCAGTCCCCCATCACATTGCCCTCGACCTTTTCGCCGAAGACCACCACTAACAAAGCGGTCTCTCCAAGCCCAGCAGCCCCCCAGCCCCCCGAAGTGAGGTTTTACTCAGGGTTTTCGACCTGGCCCTTCGCGATCCGTGCAAGCCTTCCCTTGGCCGCGGCCTCTCTCAAAATGGTGGTGGCATTGGTATCCATCCAGACGGCAGAAGTTTCCGCCTGCATTGCAGGGCCGAAGTCGAGGGCTTTTCCGAAGTAGGCATCCTTACGGTCTCAAGCTGGTATTGTGCTCGATCAGCGCGCAGGTTGGGTATGTCATTGCGGCCGGTGGTCGATGCGGTCACGCCGAAGCCGAATGGCATGACGGACAATGCCGGCTCCAAGTTGAGGACGGCATTGAAGCCCTCCTGCATGTCGGCAAGGGATATGCTCTTGCCGTTGAGGGAGACGTGGACATGGTTTGCCGGAATATTTAACATGGGGAAGGTAGAGAGGCCTAACAATGTATTAGTTAAGATCCAACTTGAATGTGAATGAATAGCACGACTCACTATCGTCCGCACTTGGCGCTCGAAACTTATACTGGCCGGAAACAGTCCGCGGTTTGGGATAGGCAGATGCTGCCAGGGTCAGGAGGTTAGGGACAGGATTGAAGCGTGTATCTTGTCTGAGTTTCAACCGTTGAGATATATCAGTGGCGTGGTTAAGATTTCTTGGCTGGGAAGTAAAACTCGAAAAAAATTGAATCTTGCCCCGGACCAAGTCATTTACTTATAGTTCATGACTATGACCCTCAGACTCGACAAATAGAGATGGCCTAGCATATATGTGGAAGTATAGTAATCTCTGTGCTTCTCTCTGTAGCCCAGACGGATTCCATGACGCTGTGTCGAGCTTGTTCTGCTATAAAGAAGTAACCCTGAGTATCATGATGTACTGCCCCACAGATCTTCTTATTTGTGGCTCCATACTTTGAGTACATAGTCAGGAGTGAGGTACCGTAACACATTAAACGCTAATTGTTTGGTGGTTATGCATAGATATCATATTATAATATATACTATACTTCAAGGACCTCTTCTAAGGTAAACTATGTATTTTAAGACAATAGTTCTACATATTCATGTCTATTTCAAAGCTATTATTCAGCAACTTTCTAGTCGTGGTCATTTGCGGTCCCTACACGAGGAGCTTTCAAAGTTGCTGCCACTCAGCCGTCTGTTTTCCTCCCACGCTCGACGGATCTCAATGTGCTCGTTTCACTTATACCCTAATGATACTAAGACATTCGCATCTCTTAATTTTAAAGGGTATCGTGATCGGATCACAAAATGAAACTAGCTACTGATGCCAAGGTGGTTAGAGCCTCAAAATCTGTATCTGGCAACCTCCACGCAGAGGACTCTAAGCCTGTGGATACGAGATGGGGCAGTAAAGCATTTCGACGGTGCAACAAACGGCCCGTCTTATAATCCTGGCGGCCAGTATATAATTTGGAGTTGGCTAGACGCGGTGGTTTATCTTTTCGATCCGTTGAATTCTTGTGAAGCCTGCCTCAAATGGAAGGCGCCCTGGGCTTTATTGGGGG
Source organism: Stenocarpella maydis (assembly GCA_002270565.1). NCBI lineage: Eukaryota > Fungi > Ascomycota > Sordariomycetes > Diaporthales > Diaporthaceae > Stenocarpella > Stenocarpella maydis. Next base: position 71,591 of record NQMI01000024.1, on the reverse strand, counting down.
ATTTACGGGCTACAAGTATGCCAGGAGAAATGTACTGGCTACGTCACATAGTACTGCTCCTGGCAATCTAGTATCCCGTTATAAAACTCTTGGTAGCTGTGTCCACCCCACCCCAGTGTGCTAGCATCATGGCTCTGAATATTTCGCGTTCCAAGTTACATGCATCCCGGGCTTTGGAATTGGTTGAACAGTTACAGCACTGCATCTTTTCCTCCGGGATCTTTTACCTTTGCAACACTGTGCACAGTCTCTATCAGGCCCGTGGCAGGAAAGCCAGAATACCGCCTGAGGATGATCACATTGTACAAGAGAGCATGAAGACGACTCTTCCACTCCGATTTATGGTTTGAATGGGCTGGGATATATTTTGAATGTTCACCATGTCCTTGGGCAACTTCGACCGGGACGAGCCTACCTACTAGTGTTTCATGGGTGATGGCCCGTGCTTCTTGCGAATCTCCAAGGTAAAGGGTGCTTGGCTCTGGCTTTCTCGGATCCGGGCCCTAGCGTGGGCGTGGAGCTGCCGAGCGCCCGCCTGGGCAGGGCTGAGACTGCGACAACAGTGACAACCCCTGATGATCCGAGCGTCATCCTCCATCTACAGCACGCTCCACACCTTCAAGCACGTCAGGTCATCATCAATCGGTCAGCAGCGACTATCACATCTTCCAGGCCCTATATCAGAAACCTCATTTATCGAAAACCTGGCCCTTTGTCTGCGGGAGCTGCACCTCGGCGGAGGCCCAGAGGCCTGAATCCCGATCCAGGGAGCAGTCGGCCAGCTCATGAAACATCTCGCTCAGGAACCCCACAACCCTTCACAAAGGACACATGTGGTTGTAGGTATGGAAAGAGTCAGATCAGGGACAAAATATTGGAATTCTTGTGAGTGTCCTACAACAACATATCCACCACACCAGAGTCTACCATGTTTGCTCAAGGACCAACTCTGAGCATGTCCTGGACTAGGTCCTTGAAGACGACGAGTCACCGGATCACCAGCAATTTCCCGCAATTCATTCCACAACGCTGACAGGTCCCATAACTCAGTCAGATTCTCAGGATATGGTCACAGCCGCTGAAGAATCTGAGACCTCAGGCCCTCCCTAGTTGTGGCGGATTGTGCAGCTTGGCCGAGCTACGGAGTCTGAGCTGGTCTATAACCCTCTTTTCCCTCCCTTGCAACACATTGAAGGCTGAGAAGGTGCACTCAGCCCTTTGCCTTTTTTTTTGGTGGGGGAGGGGGTTGCTACACTACCCCCATCGATCTGACTAGAGCCTCTACCCGGGCCGGGCGGGCTCTACATCTCCGGGACATCCATCATGGCTCATCTATCCACCTACGGTGCCGACTTCTCGGTGACTAAGAAAAAGGCGATCGAAGATGCAAAGAAGATGCAGATAGTGGTCCAGGATGAGTGCCAGAAGGCTGAACAAGAAGTGCCCCCATACCTCCTTCGAGAGTTGATCGGTAAAGGGAGCTTCGGGCGCGTCTACAAGGCCTCGGACCTGAAAACGAACAGGGTGGTTGCAGTGAAAATCATCGACATCGAAGAGTCTGACACGCTCAACCCGAAACTTGCCGACACGTACTCGGAGTTCTTGAAGGAGATCAATGCGCTCAAATTGCTCAGCGAGGGCGGGGCGAAGAATATTAACCATGTTCTGGATGCCCTCCCGGTAGGACAATCCATGTGGATGGTCACCGAATACTGTGCCGGCGGAAGTGTGGCCACATTGATGAAGCCGACTGCTCCCGGGGGTCTTCAGGAGAAATGGATCATACCGATTCTTAGGGAGGTTGCCGAGGCCGTTCACTGGGTCCACAAAGCCGGCATCATCCACAGAGACATCAAGTGTGCCAATGTTCTCATCACCGAAGCAGGCGGCGTCCAGCTGTGCGATTTCGGTGTTTCCGGTGTTATCGAGACAAAATTCGACAAACGGTCCACCTTCATTGGAACGCCGCATTGGATGGCCCCGGAGCTCTTCGACCCCTCGGCCTCGTATGGTGTCGAGGTTGATATATGGGCCTTTGGATCCATGGTCTTCGAGATAGCCTCAGGCCTGCCGCCAAACGTCATGGCGGGTATAGACATCACGCAGCTGGGAGGCTATCTCAAGCAGAACACCCCAAGACTCGAGGGGAATAAATATTCGGAGAAACTGAAGGACCTCGTTTCATTCTGCCTGGTGGAAAACCCCGCGCAGAGGCCTACCATCAATGACGTGCAACGGCATCCATACCTGCACAATACCAGTTCATCACATCCCACGTCCTCCCTAGCAATGCTGGTAAGGGCTTTCCGGGTTTGGGAGTCCCAGGGAGGGAGTCGGAAATCGTTATTCTCCCATGGCGGAGCTCAGGGACCGTCAGGACCGGACCTCTCATCGACAGCCATGTCGAATGACGAGTGGAACTTCAGCACGACCCTCGCCTTTGACCAGCGCGTCATGGATAGCACAGACGCTCAAGCTGTCTACGACGTCTATGGCTCCAATGTTGACTTGATGGATCCTGCCGAGGCCAATCCTCAACCATACAGGCCGAAAAGGCGAAGACCCCCACCAAACCTTCCAGTGATGAGAGCACCACTGGAGAAGATATTCGACCCTAACACTATATCGAGTTACAATGAGAATGCTCGAAAGTATTATGGGAAACCCCCATCACCTCCTGCTGCAGACTTCACCTCAGATCTGCCGCTACGAGCCAGCTCGCACAATGCGACGTTGAGGGAATCACTTATCGATCTTGACGCTTCACTACATGGTAGCCATCTCTCGAGATTCGTCGACATGAGCACAGTGAGGGCTAGTAGAAGATCTACCGATTATGATTTCGGAGACGACTACTGCAGAGGCCCGAACAGTGACCCGGAGACAGTGTTTGCCGCTAGTAACAGGAAGACACAGGACTGGAAATTCCCGGCCATGGTGCCCCCAGCGTCTGCGAGTGCAGAAATGTCCCATTTCCCCTTCAATGAGGACCGTAACAGCAACCCAGACTCCGCCAGCGATTGGAAATTTCCCGCGCCAGGAGATATTCAGCCCCAGTCTGCTAGCGAGTGGAAGTTTCCCGGGCTCGGTAGCCGTCCACCACTGCTTCACCACCCCACGGAGCCCTTTGGCTCCTCGCCAAGCTACAATGACAGCCTCACGATTCCACGAGCGGCATCTCAGATGGACAACCGCGCATCGGTCAGCAGTCTGATTGACCTGGATGAGAGTCTCCCGGATCCGGTCGCACCAGCGGACATCATCCGTCCATCAACTGCCAACTCTGATGTCGGATCCGAGATAGGCGGCGCCTTCGACCTGGAGAGGCATACCTCGTACTACGCTCTACCATCTACAAACCGTGAGCCATCAATTTACATCTCTGATGAATCAGACTTGGGTGGGCTGGCAGGCCACCGACAGACGAGAAGCATCAGTATGATGGGCGGGATACCGGAAGTGGACGAGCGGCAACGTCGGAACACGGGCGCCTTTGTTGACGATGCCCATCTATATTCGGGGGACGAATACGCGGGTAGTGAGGACTACATGATGACGGGGTCCTCTACGACGACAGGCTCTCAGACCAGCTACCAGCATGGGCGCGGACCCAGCGGGGATTCGGACTACACCATGACGGGTTCGACGGTCCGGACGCCATCCATGTCATCCCTGAACTCTGCGTACCAAAAAGACGGCCTGGCGAATGCCAGTGATGGCAGCCTGATGCCACCTTTGCCGGCGCCACCCTCCGAGAGGGTGATGATGGGGGAAGGAGGGGAACTGATGAGGGACGAGTTCCTGAAGTTACTCGAGGGCATGACGAGCCACCTCCGCTTCACAGGGGACTTCGTGGAGAACCTGCCGGTCAGGAAGTCCGGGAGGGCCCAGGATAACCAGAATGGGCTGTGAAATGCTCGCCGAGGTGAGTGCGATGTACGATTATTGAGTGCGATGAGTGCGATGAGTACGACTTTGTTGGGTTTCTGCGGTCATTTTGGATTCAGGTTATTGGGAAGCAGTGCATGTATGGGGGGCTGTGTTTGAAATGAGGTCAGGAAGGGCCCCATACAAGAGGGCATCGGTGGGCTTTCTGGGATACATAAGCTGTAGGACGGATAAGCGCTGCTTTCTTGGACTTGCTGGTTGGGGATGCGTGTGCGTTTGTGGGTCAAGATGGTTTATGTTTGCAAATTGCATGTATTGCATGTCATTGAATGTATGAACTGAATTGGCCTTGTGTGTTACTTGATATCAAGATGATAAAATTTGCCTCTTTGGTGATGAGATATGTCGTGGTGTTGGCCTTTACCGAGCTTGCTTGCCACTTAGCTTCGCACGTCAAAAATCGAAGCCTTCAGATGACTCAACTGAAAACTCGTCCGGGATGTAGAAATCAGCCCAACACCTACGCCAACGCCAATTAGCCCGTCGTCATATTACACTATCTCACTGAGATTTGGATGAATTTGATGATCGTGTCGAATATAATTCGACCCTGTTATCCTGTCCGACTCTGGACAATATCTCGTGTTGCAAAACGGTCATCTCTGCGGCCGATCTCATCAGCCTCAGCCTCGCCTTCATCGTCAGGATCAAGGACCTTCTCCACCACCGCCATAAAATTCGCAACCATGAAGACAAGGATACTGAAGGTCCCACAGGGCAAGGACCCAGGGCAATTCACATCACCAGACAGCATCGACACCTGGGAGATCTCTTCGGACCCCTCAGTGCAGAATACCATCGGACCCCTGCGCGAGGCAGCCACCCTCCTCCAGCAGAGCGACATACCAGTCGCATTCCCCACAGAGACAGTCTACGGCCTTGGCGCAGATGCCACACGCAGCGCAGCAGTCAAGGGAATATACGCGGCCAAGGGCCGCCCCTCGGACAACCCGCTCATCGTGCACGTCTGCGACCTGGACATGCTCCGCGGCCTGCTGCAACCGGGTATCGAAAACGACAGCACCAGCACCGACGGCCGCAGGGAGGACCGCGGAGACCCCATCCCACAGATCTACAGGCCCCTCCTGCGCAGGTTCTGGCCGGGCCCCCTGACGGTGCTGCTCCCCAACCCGGCGGGGTCCGCGCTCGCGCCCGAGGTGACGGCGGGGCTGCCGACCTTTGGGGCGCGCATGCCGGCGTCGGCCCTGGCGCGGAGCCTGATCCGGCTCGCGGGCGCGCCGCTCGCGGCCCCCTCGGCCAACGCCAGCACCAGGCCCAGCCCCACGGCGGCGCGGCACGTGGCGGACGACCTAGGGGGGAGGGTGGAGCTGGTGCTGGACGGCGGGGCGTGCGGCGTCGGGGTCGAGAGCACGGTCGTCGACGGACTGTGCTCGCCGCCCGTGGTGCTGCGGCCCGGGGGCGTGAGCCTGGAGGAGCTCAGGGGCTTGGAGGGGTGGGAGGGGGTTGTGAAGGGGTATAAGGATGCCAGTGAGGTCGGGGAGAACGGGGTTGGGCCCAGGGCGCCGGGGATGAAGTATAAGCATTACAGTCCCCGGGCGAGGGTGGTGCTGTTTGAGGCCCGGACGGGGGCGCGGAGCGAGGACGTGCTGCGGGAGTTGGGCAATGTCGAGGGGCCTAGGGACGTGGTCGGTGTTGTCCGCACGCATCGTTGGGAAAGGCTGCCGGGTCACGAGGTTGGGTCAGAAGAAAGGGACACAGATGGGGAGGCGGACCTGAGCTACGAGATCCACACGTCTGTCATTGGCGGCTCACGGGTGCTCGACATAAGCCTCGGAAAGAACAGCAGGACGGTTGCGCAGGGGCTGTTCTCGGCGCTGAGGGAGCTGGACAGAAACGGGGCGGACGTCATATTCATCGAGGGTATTGAGGACAAAGACGACATCGCAGCAGCAGTCATGAACCGCCTACGCAAGGCGGCCTCGGATATTAGAGCATAGACAGCCGTATAGAGAGTCAGGCCCGACGCATAGGCCTCTGCTCAATCACCAAAGAGATAATGCCATTATTCCGAGAGACTTTTTTGCATGGCCTTTGTTGGAAATCCCCAAAAGCAAAGTGACCGCTTGACTCCTCTAAAAGTTTAGACGCCCCTAAAATACTGCCCATCCACCGTATCACAGGCCTTGCCGCAGCCAATCCGTCAGCTTCGCCTTTCCTAATTGTGCCAGGTTGTTAACGCCCTGCTCGCTGAAAGGGTCGATGCGGCGGAGATCAACGTCCTGCGTTGGCGCCTTGCTGACCCTCTGGACGATGATGGTGGGGTCGGTTTCGAGGATGATTCCGTCGTCGACAATCTCGTCGACGGCCAGGGAGACGAGGTCGTAGCTCTCGATGATGGTGCGCTTGTCGACCGAGGCCTTGAACAGGAGGTGGAGGGAGTCGCGGAGGGCGAGGATGGCGTTGTAGAGGAGGACCTCATTCTCGTCGACGCTGCCGACGAGGTAGAGCATGACGTCGCTTTCCGACTTGTAGAGGACGATGCGGCCGTCAAACAGCAGGATGTCGCCAGTCTGCTTCGCTGTCTTCTCCAGCAGGGCCTTTTCGAACGCTTTCTGGGACTTCACGTCGGGGTATGGGTTCGTGGGGGCAGCTTCGGCAGGTCAGCTATCGACCCGCGAACAGGAGCTATCTAAGGAGCGCGTACGGGCATTCTGTCCTGGTGCAGGTGTGGCATTATGGGGCGAGTCGTAATACTGCGATGTGGTGAGCTTCCAACCTCACGGCAGCTGGCTGCAATATGAAGCGATGTAATGCTTACTTTGGCATATAGTCTTGAGCCGTCCTCCTGCAATGTTATAGCTTCGGTCAGCGAAAGAGCAACGATGGTAGCACGTCGCATGGCGAGGAAGCTTGGTATCATGGGCCTGTCGAGGCATGTGGAAGCACAGTGTAGAATAGGTGGTTCCTTACAACCGAAAGGATGAGAATGGCGTTGACCGAATAGAGCGACATTCCAGGAGCCATCTTGACTGTTTGCGACGCTGGGCGCAGTGTTGACGAAGGGGCAATGAGGCGAGTCGCAAGTAATGCTACGGATTGCGGACAGTAGACAGCTTCCCCCGTGTTCAAGTTCAATGCTCCGTGTCAAGACCGATTGACGGCTGGTTGTGGCTGTGCGTTTCCCGCTTTGTGTGGCTTGACGCTCCACTGATAACGGAGTGCTCGATAACGTAGGCTGCTATGGGTACTTAGTAGTTACTTGGTGCTTCAACCCGCTAATGGACTTCGTATCGTCCAGACTGATTCCATTGAATCAACAAGTGAGTACGCTGACTGCCCAGTCGATGGGAAGAATCATATCTTAGGCTCCCAAGTGCAAGGAATCTGGTTCATGTGCCGTATGGCTGTTGCATGGCGTTCAGTGTTGGTACGTTGCCCTGGGCAGGCCTAGGGACGCCATTTAGATCCCTGTTGGTTTTGTAATGTGCGACGCGAGCAAGTCGCGTCTGGGCAAGGAACCCGCGTTCAACGCGCCTCCTCAAAGATTTGTGCCAAAAATGGGCTCTCTCGCCCTTTGGATTTCCTGTTGCTGGGACACGCCCCCCCTCCTTCACCACTGCAACGCATCTCAACCCACCATTTTCCCTCCTTCGTTGTACTGGTGGTCTTCCCTTGTGTATTCAGCCGAGCCGTCAACAACACCTACCTCTCTTCACAATGTCTTCTCCAGCAAGACGATCAACTCGCAGTTCGCAGACAGGGACTCCTGCCCGCAACACGCGAGGCTCGCAGGCTCGCAGCAGCCCGGCAGCTGGTCCCTCCGATCCTGCTGAGGCCGAGACTCCCCGCCGGACCCGCGCATCACAACTCGCATCCAGCCCAATGTTCTATGAGTCCTCTCCAGCCAATGGCGGCGCCAATGCAGCACCATCCTCGCCTCTGCGGCAGATGAGCAACTCTCAGGTCACCGACAATGGCCCTGCGCCAAGCTCCCCGCTGCGCCAGCAGAGCGAGTCTCAGTCCCTCAATGATGGCGAGCGTACTCCACGAGCCAGCGGCATGCGCATTGGTGGTAGGACTCACAACTCTGCCATTAGGACGTGACCTCGTCTTTACTGATAGGAGTGCAGACTCTTCACCCGTCCGCTATGACCCTAGTTCCAGCCCCGGCCACCAACAAACAGACCTTCGAAGTGAGAGCAGCGGTCTCTTTGTCGACTCTTCCAGACGGGCCCCTCGCTCAAGGCGCGGCGATATTCATTCCGAATATTCCAACAGGACCCCCGTCCCCCCGCGTCGCATCGTCCTTGGCTCAGATGGCAGGGTCGTACAGGATGTGCCTGTCTCTGACGCTGCTACCTTTTCCAACAACAACCCGGGCACATCAGACGCCGACGCTCTGGGTGGTCAAAGCCAGAGCTTGGTTTGGGGCACCACAATTGCCATCGACGACACATTCAACGCCTTCAAGAACTTCTTGCGGAATTACAAGATTAAGTACCGTCTCATCAAGGAGAACCAGCCAGATGAGGTTGTCAATGCTCCAGAAAACCAAACCAAATGCTATTGGGAGGCGCTGGAGACAATGCTGGCCCTTGGAACCAGCAAGTTGTACCTGGATGTCCACGACCTCAAAGCCTACCCCGAGACAGAGAAGCTGTGGTACCAACTTCAGGCCTATCCGCAGGAACTTGTTCCCATCATGGATCAGTCGGTTCACGACATGATGATCGAGCTTGCTCGCATAGAGATGACCAGGCAACGCAGCCAGAACTCTTCTGCGCCACAAGCCTCACAGAGTTCCGAGCCTGCTATTCCCAGCTCGGACCGTCTCGAGGACGCCCCTACACCCCGCCCTGCGGCCCAGAGGGAGGCAAACCTCGAGGATCAAGTCGCCGAGACTATCTACGTGGTACGACCCTATGGAATGGACAAGACCACCAACCTCCGAGACCTGAATCCTTCGGACATGGACAGGATGATCCAAATCAAGGGCCTCGTCATCAGGACAACACCTGTTATTCCAGACATGAAGGACGCATTCTTCAAGTGCAGTGTGTGCAACCATGGCCTGCTTGTTACTCTTGACCGTGGCAAGATCCGGGAGCCCACAGAGTGCCCCCGGCAACGCTGCGGGTCGAAGAACTCCATGCAGATTGTCCACAACCGCTGCAACTTTGCCGACAAGCAAGTTATCAAACTGCAAGAGACTCCAGATGCCGTGCCAGCCGGCCAGACCCCGCATTCTGTCTCTGTATGCGTCTACGACGATCTGGTGGACTTTTGCAAAGCTGGTGACAGGGTACAAATCACTGGTATTTTTAGGGTCAGCCCCGTCCGTGTTAACCCGCGACAGAGAGCCGTCAAGAGCGTCCACAAGACATATGTGGATGTCTTGCACGTGCAAAAGGTTGACCGCAAGCGCATGGGAGCGGACACGACAACCCTTGATCTGGACGACGATGAAGAAATCCAGACCGACAACCCATCCGGAATGGACGAGTCGCGAAAGTTGACCACAGAAGAGGAGGAGAAGATCAAAGAAACTGCCGCTCGCGATGATATCTACGACCTCCTCGCACGTTCTCTAGCACCATCAGTCTATGAGATGGACGACGTCAAGAAGGGTATCCTGTTGCAGCTCTTTGGCGGCACCAACAAGAGCTTCGAGAAGGGTGGCAGCCCCAAGTACCGTGGTGACATCAACGTCCTGCTTTGTGGTGATCCGTCTACAGCCAAGTCGCAGATCCTGTCGTATGTGCACCGCATCGCACCCCGTGGTGTGTACACCAGTGGCAAGGGCTCTTCTGCTGTCGGTCTCACGGCCTACATCACACGCGATCCCGAGACGCGATCCCTGGTGCTCGAGTCGGGTGCCCTCGTCCTGTCAGATGGTGGCGTCTGTTGCATTGACGAGTTCGACAAGATGTCCGAGTCGACTCGCTCCGTGCTGCACGAAGTTATGGAGCAGCAAACAGTGTCTGTTGCCAAGGCCGGTATTATCACCACTCTGAATGCTCGGACGAGCATTCTGGCATCAGCCAACCCCATCGGCAGTCGATACAACCCTGATTTGCCGGTCCCGCAAAACATCGACCTTCCTCCGACTCTGCTGTCTCGTTTCGATCTGGTGTACTTGATTCTCGATCGGGTTGATGAGAAGACGGACAGAAGGTTGGCGAAACACTTGATGTCTATGTACCTGGAGGATACACCTCACTCCGCACAGACCAAGGACGACATTCTGGTAAGTGTCAAAACAATTTCACATTCTGCATTCAGCTTCTACTAACTGGGTTAGCCTATTGAATTCTTCACCTCTTATATATCCTATGCGCGCGACAATATCCAGCCCACCATCACTCAGCCTGCAGCTAAGGAGCTGGTTGAGGCGTATATTGAGATGCGCAAACTAGGCCAAGACGTACGCTCTGCCGAGAAGCGTATCACCGCGACCACCCGGCAGCTCGAGTCCATGATCCGGCTCGCGGAGGCGCACGCAAAGATGCGCCTGTCTACCGAGGTCACCCGCGAGGACGTGCAGGAGGCCAACCGGCTGATCAAGTCCGCCCTCAAGACGGCTGCAACCGACAGCCAGGGCCGCATCGACATGTCCCTCCTGACCGAGGGCACGAGCTCCGCGGACCGCCAGAGGAAGGAGGACATGAAGAACGCAGTCCTGCAGCTGCTCGACGAGCTGACGGCCGGCGGTCAGACCGTCAGGTACGCCGAGGTCGCCAGGAAGCTGAGCGAGAACGCAGGCGTGCCGGTTGAGCCGAGTGACTTTGCCGAGTGCGTGCGCGCGTTGGAGATGGATGGCTCGATAACGGTGTCGGGCGAAGGCGCAAGGAAGAGCATCAGGAGGGTCACGGCTGTCGTTTAAGCCTCGTCATGGTAGGTGGGCCCGTCTAGATGTACTGTGTCCTTGGTTTTTCAACAGTTGGTGTTTTGGATGTTTGGGTTGGTCATTTTCATATACCGCTGTAATCTCTGCCCCGGAACACGATCAACGAGACGATGCCTAAATACATTTTTTTCCCCTCCTGCGTGAAGAGACTCTTGCCATCCTATCGAGCCACCCACGCTTCGATTTGACCACGACATGCTAGCTTCATCTGCCCACTTTTCAAGTAAGTGGCTTACCGAAGGGGCCCGTTGTAGAGATTCCAGAAATAACTCGTTCTATTTTGGGGATTCCCACCTCTACATTTCACGCACAACGCCTACGCAGACTTGCTCGAGAACTTCAACTCCACGCCTCCAATGACGTATGCCGCGACAAATGTGGCGAGCATGCTACCGAATACCACGAGGGGCTTGCGAATGCTGAGCAGGAAAGGGATGTCGTAGGAAACGATCAGCTCGCGGCCGCGGAAGTCGTCCACCAGGTTGCGCGCCTTGATGACCAAGGCGGTCCGCCCAATGGTGTCCAGGAAGGTCTTGTGGAGCTCGACATCGGCGCTGGTGATGGAGGATTCCGGGATGGTGGTGTAGTACTTGACGTTCCTGTGGATCACTCGGGTCAGACACGGGGCCTCGGCATAGCAGGCAAGGAGGGCGGCCATAAACTTACTCGGCTCCCTCGGGAAGGATGACGCGCACGACGACGTTCTCGTACTCAACGCCCTCGGCCTGCTTGGGCCCCTCGAGGAAGGGCACGTTGAGCACATAGCTGCCCTCGGCCGTCTTGCGCAGGTAATGTTTCGCGTCCGCGTTCCAGCCGATGGTGAAGGGGTACTTCCAGCCGCCGAAGATTGGATACCGGGGCTTGGTGGCGAGCAGGTTCTCGCGCCTCCCCTGGCGGAACCGGGAGGTGGACACGTTGCCGATGACGTCGTAGTAATACGGGTCGAGGCTGCTGGGGTCGAGGGGGAAGGTGAGCTCGGCCAGGGCATAGGTGTTTGGGTTGAAGTGCTGCTGCTGCTGCCACTTGACGCGGTTGAAGAGGGAGGAGAGGTTGGCGCCGCGGTGGTAGAGAGTGTAGCGCTCCTCGAAGGCGACGTTGCCGCCCCAGTGGCTGACCTCGATGTCGCGCTCCAGATCCGCGACGTGTGTTACGGGCTTGTTGAACTCGAAGCGGACCTCGATGAGGAGCTCGGCGCCGGCGGGGATGTTCTCGTAGGGGCCGTAGGTCAGCTTGGCGCCCTGCTTCTGGGGGAACTCGGGGACATCGCCGCTGCCGGGGAGTTTGGTGTAGTCGGGGACGTTGGACGAGGGAAGCTTAATCTCCGTCTTCTGCTTCGACGTTGTGTATGCCGAGGGGACGTACGCGGACGACTTGTAGAGGAGGAACTGTTTATCGTCCTGGCCAATGGAGGCCGGGAGCGGCCTGTAGGCGGAGGTCAAGTAGTATGAGATGGAGAGGGTCTGCTCAGCGCCAGCCTTCAGGGGCTCTGGGAACTTGATGCGGTAGTACTGGACGGTGCTGTTGCGGGCGATGCGAGTCAGTGGCTTGTACTGTGTGGGTGAGGTTGTGAATACCAGTCGCTTCTTACCTTTCCGAGTCAAAATCCACAGCCTCGACCTTGAACGGGCCAGCATCGGTGTTCTTCTTGTCCTTCACCTCGAAGCCTCCCAGCCGGGACATCTGGTCTGGCGTAAATGGCAGGAAGTACTCATCCTGAGGCTCCTCTGCTATGTTCTCCACCTTGACGTTGATCAACTCCTTGGCGTAATTCTTCTCGAGCTGCAGAATATGTACAAGGTTGGCGTTCTTGAAGACCTGAGGAGGCTTGAAGGTGGAGGGCAGGTTGACTCTGGAAGTTGTTGTTGGTTCGGCAGAGACCAGCGACAGACACGAAGCCAGTGCTGGCAGCAGTGCTGAGAACTTCATCTTGAAGGCACGATTTACGGTCTCATGTGTTGGCGCAGCAGGGAACAAGAAGAGAAGAAAAGGGGAATGCGAAGGAGATTGAATCAATTGGTCATTGACGAGGTCGCGGTGTCTATTTGCCTTCCACCACGTTAGTTGACCACCTTGTTTGGGAATATCGACGACCCTGGACTCTGCGACAGGACCAAAGGACAGCTAGCAGTTGGAGCTCCCCCAAAAAGATTACGTTGCTGCTAACTGCTACGGCTGCTGCTGCTCCCTGCCGCGTATGCGGACAGCCTGCCAAGCCGGGCACTAACGCTCTGCCCACACGTGACGATTAGCACGATAAGACTAAGACCGGCAGGCAACCAACTGCTGATGGGTGAGTGGTATGACATAGCTTTCCCCCCTGCCGAGGTGCGAGAGCCGAGCCAAAGCAGACAGCAGACAAGGTGGGGGAGGGGTGAGGAACACAGCACTCACTCTCCCAATTCAGCGAGCAATTGAGGTGACAAGGCATGGCGGGGTTTCAAAAAATTCAACAATCCAGACAGGCCACCATCAGTCCATTTTGCTGCGATGGCTTGCTTAGCCAGGGCTGTCAGGCTCACACCTCCCACGGCCTCTTGCTCATTGTCGTTGTGGCCTCCCGCTGTCTCTGGATTCTGAAGATTACCCCTCAGTCAATGCCACGACAATCCCAACAAACCGGAGCATGTCTGACCTTGTGCTCCTTGAGGTGCTGGGGTTACAGGGCAGTTTGGCTGAGCATAAAGCCAACACTATACCACAGGCTTTTCACGTGTGCGACACACCCATTCTGGGCAGTTTGTCCAGTGTCAGTTGACGAGCAAGGCGTTGTCTTCACGACATCTGCTGGCCAGTATTGGGATGAGGCTGCGGTGGTGGTCTCTCTCAGCTTATGGGTGGTCATAGTTACTAGGTACTGCCCAAGTACCCTAGGACGATACTGTGTATGCATCCGAGTTCGTGTGCTGCTGGGCTTACTATGCACTTACTACGTGTGGCCTGGAGCTGAGCCTGGGGCCAGGGTCCTGGGCCCATGGATTGGAGCATGTCGAAGCTCAGTTTTCGTCCAACGCCTCACCGGGGTTGGCACCACTAGGAACCCGCATTGTCGTCAGGCCGAGCGGGCCAAGCTCACCCTATGCACAGGTAGCCTCTGCCTGCGTGTTCATTGGAGTTGGGGTGCTGTACGGAGTACCGTAAGAACGGGCCATGAGGGGACAGAAGCAAGACGAACCCTTCAGACATCGAAATGTCGCACACCCTCTGTGACCGTTCTGGGAGAGGTAGAAGAGGAAATCACAATAGAAGAACCCAATTGTAAAAGCATGTGAACCCATATGCCCATGGCTAAGATGACTAAATATGTAGCAAACTTTCCCCTCAGGCCTCGGATGATAATCTTTCTGCATCTCGAAAGGGTCCATATTTGTGACATCTCCAGGTCACCCAGGCCAGATCTGGAGCTCTTGGGGGCCCACTCTGACCGCCTCCTGGCCTAGGGCCCAGACTACTTGAACCTGACTGAGGTCCGATTTGACAAGCGCCGGCCTGTCCCAACCTCGTCTCCTCGACGCCATAAATAATTCTCGGACCATATACACCTCGAGCTCTCTTCTCCTTTGGATACCACGGGTCTCTCCGAGTTCCAATTCAGAACCTTTCGCCACACGGCATTTCTTTTCAGGATACTATTACTAGAAACAAGAAGCAGTCAAGATGGTCGGATTGGGCCCCAAGAAGCCGCCATCCCGCAAGGGAACCGGTACGTCACTCTTGCTGCTAGCCTTACCGTCTCGCATGTGCTTGCATGTGGCTTCAGTATGCTGTGCCAAAACACCACGCTCTGCATCTTGATCCTCTACGCCTGTGAGACTGTGCGCGGTGCTTGATATGGGTCATGGAGATAGGGAAGCTACCCAAGGCACCGAGGAAAATGAGCGAGACCCGGGAAGACGGCGAGAGGTCGGCAAGTGTGTGCTGCACCCGAGTGGGAAGGAGCATCACCTCAGAAGGAACTGTGTCACAACTTCCCAGCTCAATTCTCACAAGACACCGCCCTGGAATTGCTGGTGAACCTGATTGTTGCGGGATGACAAGGTCCAAGCCGTCCTCATAGAACAAACAGCTTTATCCCTCAGTTCCTAAAGCCTTGTCCGACCTCACATCCTAACTTCAAAACCCTACTCGCACTCCCCTGATCAAGAAGTAATACGCTTCACAAGATCGTTCGCACCTTTGGGGTTAATCAGGCCCTCATTCACTTTTCAAAAATTCGTCTGAAGTCTGCCAACTTCAGAAAATCACATATTATTCACCATCACCAGCATCCACATCAGCAGGATGGCTCTAGACAGCCATATGCCACCTCTTCCTCTCCATGACAAGGCCCTCTCCCCAAGGACCAAGTCATGCCATTCCTACCACCACCACAGACATTCTTCTGCAAGTTCGTTGTCGGTGCTTTTGAGCTGCTCTATCTTTCTGCAACCAGCCTGCAAACATGGAAACTGACCTCGTTTGTGATTTGTGTCCCACACTACAGGCTCCATGATGGATGTCCCAAAGAGCCTCCTCGAAGAGATTAAGGCCCTAGAGGAGCAGCTGACGGTGAACACCGACAAGCTCAAGGCCATTACCGACCACTTTGTGAAGGAGCTTGAGAAGGGTAAGTCAATGCCTAGTCATGGTTATGTGTCGGATTCCCTGCTGACGCGTTTGTAAATAGGTCTGAGTGTCGAGGGCGGCAGCATCGTGAGTCTCATGTTGGACCTAGTCACCATGCCAACAACAGAAGACTAACAGGTAAACAGCCCATGAACCCTACCTGGGTAATGGCCTTCCCCGACGGCTACGAGACGGGCACCTACCTGGCCCTTGACATGGGTGGCACCAACCTGCGTGTCTGTGAGATTACCCTGACCGACCAGAAGTCCGAGTTCGACATCATCCAGTCCAAGTACCGCATGCCCGAGGAGCTCAAGACTGGCACGTCCGAGGAGTTGTGGGAGTACATCGCAGACTGCCTGCAGCAGTTCATCGAGACCCACCACGGCGGCGTCAAGCTCGAGAAGCAGCTGCCCCTGGGTTTCACTTTCTCCTACCCCGCCACCCAGAACTACATCGATGAGGGTATCCTCCAGCGCTGGACCAAGGGATTCGACATTGCTGGTGTCGAGGGCAAGAATGTCGTCCCCATGTTCGAGAAGGCCCTTGCTGACAGGGTGAGTTGACTCCTACTCCTGCCAGGACATGTACACAGACTGACACGCTAGAAAAGGGAGTCCCTATCAAGCTCTCTGCTCTGATCAACGACACCACCGGTACCTTGATTGCTTCTGCCTACACGGACACTAAGATGAAGATTGGCTGCATCTTCGGTACTGGCTGCAACGCCGCCTACATGGAGGACTGCGGCTCTATCCCCAAGCTGGCCCACATGAACCTGCCTCCCGATGCCCCCATGGCCATCAACTGCGAGTGGGGTGCTTTCGACAACGAGCACAAGGTCCTGCCTCGCACCAAGTACGACATCATTATCGACAAGGACTCCCCCCGCCCTGGCCAGCAGGCCTTCGAGAAGATGATCGCTGGTCTCTACCTCGGCGAGATCTTCCGTCTGATCCTTGTTGACCTGCACGACAACCACGACACCCACATCTTTGCTGGCCAGGACATCTCCAAGCTCCGCAAGGCTTACAGCCTGGACTCCTCTTTCCTTTCTACCATTGAGGAGTGCGTACCGCTCGTTTGGTCCCTATATCATATATTTCAACCTGCTGACACCTATCCGCAGTGACCCGTACGAGAACCTGCAGGAGACCTTTGATCTCTTCCTCGATAAGCTGGACATCAAGCCCAACGGACCCGAGCTCGAGCTCATCCGAAGAACGGCGGAGCTCATCGGCACCCGTGCGGCCCGCCTGTCCGCATGCGGTGTCGCCGCCATCTGCAAGAAGAAGGGATACAAGTCCTGCCACGTCGGCGCCGACGGCTCCGTCTTCAACAAGTACCCTCACTTCAAGGCGCGCGGTGCTCAGGCCCTCCGTGAGATCCTCGACTGGCCCGCCAAGGCCAACAAGAACGACGAGGACCCCATTGAGATTCTGGCTGCCGAAGATGGTTCTGGTGTTGGTGCCGCGCTGATCGCCGCGCTGACCCTTAAGCGAGTCAACCAGGGCAACATTGCTGGAATCCTGCACCCTGAGAACTTCCAATAAACGATACTGCGCCTTGTGCCGCCTTTTCTTGTCGTCATTGCCGATACATTTTGGGTATCGATCCATAACTCATGAATAGGTCACAACATCCATTGCCTGAGGGTGGTTGTGATTGGATCCAGCCATGGTTTCAGGGTCCGAGTTTAGCCGGAAGCAGTTCTTCAGCCCAAGAAGGTGCATATAGGCAGCCGGTATTCTGAGAAGGATCACGTTAGACGGGCCGCCTGAACCAAAACAAAAGGCACTTTGGAAGCGCATCTGCTGAAACTCACTGTCCAGTGTCCAGTATCTCCTCTTGACACCCTCCCACTCGCCCTTGCCAGCTTCCTCCAACCCTTTCAGGTCCACGTCTATCTCATTCCATTCCACATCCATACCCGCATCGGCCAGGTGCATCTCTACCACCTTGGTGTAGACATCGTAACAAACGCGTCTATCCGCGCCCAGGCCGTTGAAGAAGCCAAAGATGCCGTTCTGGTCGAGCAGGCCAGGGATATACTCGGTGAAGAATTTCCGCAGCTGACTGTAATCCTCTCCAAAGGTGTCGAAATAGATGGCATCGTACGCCTCGCCATGCTCCAGCAGGATGGGCACGATGTCCTGCCACCTTCCCCTGTGGATCTTGTAGGACCCCTGCTCAGGCCCGCTGGCCTCCCACCGGGCGCCGAAGCTCGACTCGGGCGAGGACGTGTGCTCGAGGACCTCCTCGTGCGCCTCGACGATGTGGTGCCTCGAGGGCTTGGTCTCTGCGAACATTGTGTCGATGATGCCCATGCCGAAGCCGATGTTGAGGATCCTCTTCCCCGCCGGCTTCCCGGGGAGCAGGGCGTCGACGCTGCGCCGCATGATGTCCGTCTCCCAGGCCATCATGACGCCGTTGCCGGCGTCGTCGATCAGCTTGCCGTCAGAGTATGTCAGCTCGGAGCGTAGGTACTTCTCGCTCTTGACCTGAGTGTCGGGGTCGGGCCTGGGCGGCTCGAACCGGGGGGGTTCCACGGCGGTCTCGACCAGCTCCGGCGCGTCGTCGCCGTCCTCGGGTGGGCCGGCGGGGCCGTCGTACTCGACCTCGACGTGGGCGGGCTCTTCTTCCTCCTCCCCCTCTGCCCCCGCCATGTCCTCATCGTCAGCCTCGGACCCGGAGCTGAGCTCCTCGTACCCGTCGAGCAGCCCGAACAGCAGCTCCGCGCGCACGCCAGCTTGGACGCACAGCTCGTACAGCCCCGCCTGGCCCAGCCTGAGCGCGACGCACCCGGGCGTCTCGTTGTGATCGTCGACGTCGTTCCATATGCCGCCCCAGAGCAGCAGCTCCTGCACCGTGGCCTTGGCCTTCTCGACGGCCTCCAGGTCCGCTGCCTCCGGGCCCGACGCGGGCCCGCAGGACCGGATGGCCGCGTGCAGGGGCGTCTCGCCCGTCCTGGGGTCCTGGGCGGACGCCTTGCCGGGGGCGTCGAGGAGCTTCTTGATGGCGGCTGTGTCGTGCTGCCAGGCGCGCAGGAGGATCTCAGAGGTCTCGATGGGGCAGTCGGGGGTTATGCGGGCGGAGATGGACTCGTCGAAGGGCTCGGTGGAGGAGGAGGACGCCATGGTTGCGATGGGCTGGGGAGGCGATAAAAGTGGCGTTCGGAAAGAGAGGGTTTGGCCCAGCAGCTGATGAAGTCCTGAGAAGTGATTGAGAATTGCCTCTTGTACTTTCTTGTTTGCCTCTGGTCCCACGTCTCACAAACTTGGGCCACACGAGCACGCGAGCACGCGCCGCAAATGGGTCCAGATCTGCAAGAGCTGCCCCTCCGAACTTTTTTTGCCCGGCCGATGGGGTCGATGCCGAGAGCCCACCTGGAGGTGCTGCTGCTACTATACCTAGGTACTGAGTACTAACACACTACAAGGGAGCACAAGGGGCAGGGGGGCAGGGGGAGCTGTCACCCATTGGCCAATGGCAACAATACTGGCCACAACGTGCCCAGACCAGGTGGGGGCCACCTCCGACAATTGATCTGGATTGACCAGCCAGGCCCAGCCTCACATGGCGGCAATTCAGATGCTTGCTCGCTGCTGCTGAAGCCTCACATCCCATCACCCAACCTCGAGCCAGACTCGTCACCTGCGACATTCTCTTATAAGCTCTGCGCCGGCCATAAAGTTCCACTAACCCCGTCAAACACTGCCGACGGGTTTGGGGCCGTATGAGCTGTGAGCTTTTTTAACGCCAAAGTTATCATTACTGGTTCGCTTCTTGCTCGCTAGACTTCGTGTGTTGTTTTCTATTCGCTAGGTTTCCCCCTCCTCCGCCTCCCCCAGTTGCCTCGCCCGGCCTCTTTGGCCTTTTCTTGCTATTTTAAGGTAAGTTTTTCCCATGGGGTTGCTCTCGGGCAGTCCGTCCGCAATCCCTTCTTTAATCACCCCCAACATCTCCTTGACCCGGCTGTTGTTTGTCCATCGACGAAACCCAATTGCAGACCGCTCATGTAACATTTCCCGTACCGCAATGCGCCCATGCTGATTATCCGCGACCTGAAGACAAGCAGAACCACCTGGCAGTCCGCCCGCCTCTGTTCGACCTCAACCTACTCGAGGCCCTTCAAGCGCGTCCCACCCGGCGTCGTCGTCATGAAGTTCGGAGAGCAGCTGCGCTCTAGCGCCATCAAGGAGTACCAGTGGTACTACATCGACTACGAGGGGCTCAAGGCAGATCTTAAGAAGTCCAGCGGTCCCCTCGTCGAAGAAGCCGCGCAGGGCCAGGGCGCCAAAGGTGACAGGAAGGGCAAGGGGAAGGCCAAGCGCCAGTGGAGCGAGGATGACGAGAGCCGCTTTGTATACCGGCTCGAGGGGGAGCTTCAGAAGGTCTACCAGAAACAACAACTCAAGACCATTGAGATCCAGCGTCGCATCCAGGCGAGCGAGCGTGACGTCAATGACATCGTCTCGAGGCTCAACGAGCGCCGAGCCGGCGAGGATGGCCCATCCGAGGAGGAGTTTATGGTGCTGGAAGAGGACCTGAGCGACATCATCGCCGACGTCAACGACCTAGCAAAGTTCATCCAGCTCAATTACACCGGGTTTTACAAGATCATGAAGAAGCATGACAAGATAACCGGCTGGCATATAAGGCCCGTGTTCGAGGCGCGCATGAAGGCGAAGCCTTTCTACAAGGACAACCACGACGAGCTGCTGGTCGACCTGTCCAAGCTCTACGATATCGTTCGCACCAGGGGCAACCCGATTAAAGGTGACAGCGCCGCCGGTGGGAGCCAGGCAAACTTTGTTCGTAACACGACCAAGTACTGGGTGCACCCGGACAATGTCACCGAGGTGAAGCTCATCATCCTCAAGCACCTGCCGGTGCTAGTATTCAACGCTGATAAGGAGTTTCACCCGGATGATTCTGCTATTACCTCAATCTACTACGACAACCCGGATACCTGGGAGCTGTACGAGGGTCGGCTCAAGAAGACTGAAGGAGCCGAGGCCATCCGTCTCCGGTGGTATGGCGGCATGAGCACCGATAAGATATACGTCGAGAGAAAGACGCATCGTGAGGACTGGACTGGTGAAAAGTCTGTCAAGGCTCGGTTCGAGGTCCGCGAGAAGCAGGTCAACCCGTATATGAGGGGTGAGATGCTCCCAGCAGCTGTCATGGAGAAGCAGCGCAAGACGGGCAAGAAACCGCAATCTGCCTATGACGAGGACGAGAAACTGGCTCAGGAGGTGCAATGGGAGGTCCTGAAGAGAGGATACAAGCCTGTCTGCCGAAGCTTCTACCACCGGACTGCTTTCCAGCTTCCGGCCGACGCCAGAGTCCGCATTTCGCTCGACTCGGACCTCACATTGATCCGCGAGGACAATCTTGACGGTCGCCAAAGGAGCGGTGACAACTGGCGTCGGATGGATATTGGGGTTGACTACCCCTTCTCCCAGCTGCCGCCCGAAGACATCTGCCGGTTTCCTTATGCGGTGCTGGAGGTGAAGCTTCAGACACAGGCCGGCCAGCAGGCCCCAGAATGGGTGCGCCAACTTGTCTCCAGCCACCTGGTGGAGGCTGTTCCCAAATTCTCCAAGTTCATCCACGGATGTGCTACCCTATTCCCGGACAGGATCAAACTGCTCCCCTTCTGGATGCCCCAGATGGATGTTGATATCCGAAAGCCTGCCACACACAACTTCGGCATCCAGCGAGGTGGTCACTCCGGTACTACGGGCACCTCGGAGGACGAAGATGACGATGACGACTCGGATGACGAAGAGGTAAGACCAGGTCTACGTGGCGAGAATAACGGCGGCACATCCAATGGGCTGTCAGCAGAGACAGGTGTACACGGGGCCGCGGTGGCACATAGACTGCGCCAGGCCCAAGCTGATGGGTCGACGGACTTGGAAGATCAGACACGACTGCTGCCCGCGAATGATGACGCTTACGAGCTCTATGAATCAGACGAGGAGGAGGAGGAGCAAGACCGGCTAGAAGAGGCAAGGAGAGTTGGCGGCCTTACGTATGCCTCCACGCTTATCCAGACTAAAGCTAAAGCTGCCGGTCGCGGTTTGTCCAAGCTAGGAGGTGCTGTCAACAGCCTAAGGTCTGGGAGCGAAATCCCAGTGCACGAAAGGACCATCGCGTTGTACGGGACGACCCAAGTGCAGAACAAGAAGTTCGTGGCACCTCCGGGCAAGAAGATATATGTACCTGTGAGGGTGGAACCAAAGGTGTACTTTGCGGCTGAGAGGACGTTCCTCAACTGGGTATGTCCAAAACTCATACGACCCTCGCTCTTACAAACCTGCTGACCATGAACAGCTCGAATTCTCCATTTACATCGGAACCATCGCCACAACCCTCCTTAATTTCGGCAATAAGCCGAGCAGCATCTCCTTTGTCGTCTCCGGAGTTTTCATCCTTGTGGCCATCGCGGCCCTCTTGTATTCGGTCGGGACCTATATCTACCGAAGCCGGTCGATTCGTGCCCGTAAGGCGGCCAAGTTTTACGACTGGTGGGGCCCGACTATCCTGTCCTCAACACTCGTGGTGGCTGTGATAATCAATTTCGCCTTTGAGGGCTATGAGCGGCATTGGTGGTGAGCTTTGTATTTCCCTAGCGCGGCTCGTGTCTTTGTTTTCGCAAATAAATCTGCATACTCTTGGATTGGGTGGGTAGATTATGTTTTCAAGTAGTATTATCAATTATCAGGTCAGCTAGATAGTTTGAATCCAGCGTGTCTGCCCGTGCCGCCCTCGTTTAAGCCTGGGAAGCGCTCATAGACCAATCTTCAGTATCTCTTGGACGGCCTGGTCTACACCCTTGGCAATGACAGTCGGCCTTGCACGCCTCTTGCGCACATCGTCACCGACCCCAAAGATGGCCTCGCCGAGCCGGTCAACCCACCCAGTCCCGGCGCGGTCGATCCACGCGCTCCTGAGCCCGACACTGCGCGCCCCGGCCACGTCGAACGGGTTCGCACTCACAAGCCACACCACGGCGTCGCTGTCCTCGTCCGCCTCGGCCTGTAGGTGGCTGTAAGCCTGCGCGGTGGGCTTGTACGTGCGCACCTCGTCGACGCTGACGAGCTTCCTAAACAGCCCGTTCCCGCCGCCGCCGCCGCCGCTCCTAAAAGGCCTTAGGTCCGGCGACGATCCCACCGACGTGCTGAGCATCCTCTCGGTGCCATTGCTAAAGATGACGGCCTCGGCGGGCGGCTGCTGCTGCTGCTGCTGCCTCTCCTGCAGCGCCCTCAGCCCCGCGGGGACGTCCGGGAAGACGGCGAGCGCGTCGTACGCGGCCATGAGCCTGTCGGCCGCGTCGTCCGTGACGTTGATGCCCTCGGCCTCTGCCGCCGCGTGCCGCAGCGCCGCGCGGGTGATCTTGTCGAACGGCTTATAGGTGCCCATGGCGGTTATGCGCCATGTGTACTCGAGCTGGTACTGGCGCCACCTGGCGGCCACGGCCTGGGCCCTGGGGCGGGCGATGCCGAGGTGCCTGGAGAGGTCGCCGACGATGGAGTCGGTGGAGAGGATCGTGCCGTAGAGGTCGAAGGCGATTACTATCTTGGACTTTTTGGTGGGCATTCTTTTTTTTTTTCTTCCCTTTTTTTTTTCTTGTCTTCCTGGTCGGGCTTAGGATGTCTGTGTTCTCGTGGCGTTATCTTGGATTGTTTTTGAGTTGGTAGGGGTTATGTGAGGTGATATAAGTACCAGAACAGGATAGTTTGGGGGGGGGGCGGACGGCGCCAATCACGGTGACGCAGAGTGGGGAAGCGAGGACGGATTGTGCTGCTGGTGTCAGTCTGATTGCTACCTTGGGATTGCCCTCGCAATGGTCCTCTCCGTGGCAAGTAATGACGCCTAGAGGCAAAAAGGGTCCATTAAATAATTGCGTCGTTGATGTGTTTCTCGGTATGTGTATGGGGGAACAAAATGACACCCCGCACTAGAACAATTAGACTGCAAGGGGTGGCTTGACGTTGAACCCGGCGAAGAGATACTGCTCAGCTGTAGCAAGCTCATATACTTCCGTGGCCACACAGAATTTTTGGGGCCGGGAAAAAAATAAACATATTCAGAACGATCGGGTACGTATTCTCCTCGCGAGCGACTGAGTGGTGAGAAGCGCCTGTGATCCGGAATGGGCACGACCAATAATCAACAACGACCTATCACCATCGAGAACCTAACTTGGACCAAGGATGATGACCGGTGGCAGATTGAATAAAAAGATACTATATGATGTGTATATATATATATATTAGCATATTAGCTTGTTGAATTGTCAAACGCCGTCATCCTTGACAGCCTCATGGCGAGCCACCACCAATACGCCTGGGGCCACCTGGCGCCGGGGACAAGTACGTGGCCAGCACCGACGAAGAGAACCTGTCTGACGTCGACGAGTCTGGT
Source organism: Stenocarpella maydis (assembly GCA_002270565.1). Classification (NCBI taxonomy): domain Eukaryota; kingdom Fungi; phylum Ascomycota; class Sordariomycetes; order Diaporthales; family Diaporthaceae; genus Stenocarpella; species Stenocarpella maydis. The sequence continues at coordinate 47,737 of NQMI01000024.1, read as the reverse complement.
TCAGAGCTTGTCTCCCACGTGTTCCGAACCCCCCTTCGGAATTCCCGTGTGGGCCTCGCCAGTGCTGGGGTTGGGGGTTCCAGGAGGTCCGCCGCCACCGCCACTATATCTGATTCCGGGGACCGCGGGCGATACGGATTCCAAGTTCGCCACGAGGAAGCATCGACAGCGCCGATGCCGCTCCTGCCATCGCCAAGGTCGCCAGCACTGGGCCTTGCGGCTTGTGTCATGCCCTCAGCCCCTTGGGCTGAAAAGCCTCGCGCGCCCGGGGGCTTTTCTCGCAGTTGGGTGGACAATATCCCTGTGCGCGAAGCTCTGCGCCGCCAGCAGAGGTAGAGGCCCCCGAGCACGAGAGCGAACGCGGCTAGAGCTGCAACTTTTGAGAAGGTCAGTGTCGCTTCTCGACGGGGCAGGCGTGTGCTGGGAGTGTCTAGTCTTACTTGCGATGCCGGCTTTGGCCCCTGTAGAGAGGTCTGAGCTAGACATCGCCGGAGTGCTCCCCTGGGAGGCTGTGCTCGGCGGTGGTGCTGTAGGTGCTGTCGTTGGCACCGGAGAGGTAGAGGTTGATACTAGCTCTGTCGATGAGGCCGGAGCTGGGGCCGAAGTGGTAAATGAAATTGTGAGGCTCGAAGGAGTAGCACTACCCTCTGATTGCGTAGTAGAAATGGTTGAGGTTTCTGTGGTTGTTATCAAGATCGAAGTGAGGGTCGCTGGAGAGATCACAACAGTCGTTGGAGGCTGAACGGAAACCAAAGTCGTAGTGAATGAAGGAGGTGGCTCCGTTGGCTCTGAAGAGTCTGGAGGCTTCTTTCTTGCCCCGCCGTCATTGTTGTGGTCTGACCGAGTTAGGTTACACCTTACCGGACTATGTGGGGTAAGAGCCTTGGGAAAACTCACTGTTGTTATTATTGTTGCCATTTCCATCATTTCCTCTGCTGTTATCCCCACCTGGACTGTTATTGTTGTTTCCATTTCCACCATTTCCTCTTCCGTTGTCCCCCCCTTGAAAGCCTTTGTTACCTCCTCTACCACCGTTGGGAGTGTTCCCATTATCACCGTCTCCCCTTGTCTGGCCCTTATCACCTTGAGGCCCGAGTTGAGGCAAGTCATTGTGCCTATCGTCTGGGCCTCCGTGATTCTGCCAGCCATTCCGCGCATCGGGGTATGGTGCCATCCGGTCGTGTAACCGGTCCATCGCATTTACGGCACTGTGGCTTGAGCCAGATAGGATCAACTGGCGGCTCGATACGGCACGAAGATATCCTCAAGATGAGAATAACGAGAAATCTGCTGTTGCTACATCCCACGCCTGGTATGTGGGCCGTGCTTGGTTCGCCATGCTTAGCCGCCACTTGTTATAGCCCAAACCAAGATCGAGGCCCGTGGTCATGCGTTGAATTGAGAAGTCGATCTTTCTAACACTTGCAAGGAGTCTGCAGTCTCTCATTCTCCTCCCCCCACCCTCCTTCTCACTCACGGCTGCTGAAGCAATTCAAGGGTGCGCATTGAAATTGCCTGCCTATTATAGCTTTACCCACTCTGGTGTGGGTTTCTCACATGCGAACACCAATCCCGTGATTGAAAGCTGCTCCTTATTGCATTTATTATCCGGAGTAGCTCCGGGGTTCTTGGCTCATTATGCGCGTATCAGGAGGATGAAACCGTGGTGTCTCATGTTCCACTGCATCCGGCAGAGGGGTACGCAATCAAGAGCTGTTGGTACTGTTACCCAGCTTGGCAAAGGCTCGCTCTCGTCAGAAAACCTGGCCCTGAGGTGTCTAGAATCATTCTGTCCTTGAAATGAAACTGTTGCGACGTGAATTTTGGGAAATTCTGAAGTAAGCTCTCAAGTGCTACTGCTTTAGCCGTCAATGATGCTTCTTCAGACTTTATACTTGGCCTGTTCAAGTTCTAGAAGTATTACTCAAGTAATGATGCAGAGGCATTTCATCTAAAGAAGCATGATTAGTATTCAGACTATCGTTTTCTAAAGTCCTGATGACGTGAAAGTGCATTCTCGCGATTTCAAGTCTTCAAAACTAACCTTGTAGGTTGGGCATTGGAATTCCCAGTACAAAAAAGGGGCCGTTAACTGCTGATACTTTTTTCTGGAAGTACATATTTGAACAAGACACCTATCCACGCTCGCAGAAGTGCTCAAGTGGCTATGAGATTTGCTATAGCATTAATGATGGGCATCGAAAGTGTGGGCACCAACGAAATAAGCCACAGAACTGAATTCGAGCACTTTTGGCGTCCTATTGATGAACAACCATCATAGTTTGACAGAATCACCACATGCAGTACTAATGTTATCAAATGTCCTGAACACAACATTAGGCCTATAGTCCATTGGGCTTTGCAGTAGCTCCTCCCGTGCCTTGGAACCTGGCACCAGCACATAGTATAGCAATCTTCTGCTTCTATTTGAGATCATAGCCCAAAGCATATGGTCGCGAGGTCTATCTCTGATGCCCAAAAGTGCATAATGGATTTGTTTCAAGCAAGGACCCGCCTAACTAGGTGTTTCACGGGGTTACTAGCACCCAACATCAGATACATAAATCTACAAAAATACATGGTTTATGCCATTGGACCAAACTATTGCTACTCTAGAAGGGGTTGGTTAAAGCTTGTTTGAAAAGCTAGTCCTTGACTGGCACTATCTGGGAAGGTGGAACTTCGGGGCTGAAGCGGCTGAAGGGGCTGAAAGGGCTGAAGCTGTAATAAGTAGCCTCACAAGCACCATGACTATCCATGCCACGGGCTACTTTACACATTGAGTACCAAGTAGTAGAAGACTTGAACTGGCTGGCATCGTATAGCAAACTATGTGCAAATCAGCTAGTGATAATCAAAGTACTTATGCTCGGACCCCTCGTGCACGCCTTGACCTCTTTGTCCGCTTACTCTCCTTAGCATGCCCCGCCTACCCATGAGTGAATAGCCCTAAGTTGTGCGCCATAGGTGTTGAGAGCAAGAGTTCCCTCCAGGCCACAGCACTCACAGCTGAAGTTCCATGTGCTTTTGCAGTAAGTACCCATATGCAGCCATCTGGTTTAAAGGCTCTGGTACAATCAATGAATGCACATTTTAAATACAGGCAGAGATGCATTACCAAAAGCAAAAAAGGACCATGCATTAATGTAGCTCTGAATAAAGAAATCTAAATTACTGCTGCTATCTTAGGTGCTGAACCAAACATGTTAGCCACATATTTTCATTATTGAGGTTGAGTACACACACTCGCGCGACTTGTGGCGGCATTCCAGCTGCCAAGCCCCCTGAGCACTACGGCGGCTTTCCTTAAGTACTTAAGTACTCCGTAGGTCCTGCGCCACATAAAGCCCCTCTTAAAACCCTCAGCTTATCAAGCACAATGTGACTGCAAATCTCAACTTTCCCTCACATGTAACGCCAAATCTTGTAAGAAACCACCCAAAATGACTATCAGGGTTGTTAACACCGAATTTGGGCACTCGCTGCCGCCTGAGGGACCGCATGCAATCACCTTCCATCTTCCCGGCTGGGACGCAGCAATGAGGTTTCGTGATGGTGACGTGACCATTTTCCAAAAGCTGCGGTCTATGTATCCTCGACTTTCCCCTTTCGGACCAATCCGCCAACTTTCCGTGGTTGTAGCCCGGAGGCTGGCCCTGCCGGAAACGACAGGAGTCCTCATGTATACGGACCCCGGAGCATTCGCCGCGCACAAAGAGTATTCTGTCTCGCCACACAGAAAAGAACACAGACTTTCCGAGGACGACCTGTCATTCAAGGTGGTGCAGATCCAGGATACCAGGCTATACTGCGTCATCTATAACCTGACCCAGGCGAAGGGCGTCATGGGCGTGTGGGTAAATACGGGGACAGGCATACTTACTCGCCCAGCCCAGGCCTTGCTCGAATACGTGGACACAGAGTTCAAGGAAGTCGAGTGGTCAGGTTACTTGAACGATATTCCGCCTCCTACCTATTACCAGGAGTCGGGAGCCCATTGGATGTTGCGCAAGCGCATCAGCGACTTGCTACACAGAGCACCACTCGACCCTGAGAAGGTGAAGGTCAAGCCGGGCGACGTCTACTTGTTCCAATCTGGGATGGCTGCTATCCACAGACTGGACCATGTGCTCATAAGGCGGTGCCCGGGGGTCATTCTCGTCCTCGGATCAGTATTCTCCTCCACGTGGAATCTATTCAATGAAACACCAGGCGGCATGAAACATATTGGTAACGCCCGCAAGGGGGTCATGGATGAAGTCGAAACATATCTCGAAACATTATATCGCGATGGAAATACTATCAGCTACGCCTTTGTCGAATTTCCAAGTAACCCGATTCTAGTCAGCATCGACCTCAAACGCATGCGCAAGATCGCGGACAGGTACAAGTTCCCCGTCGTGGTCGACGACACAGTCGGCTCGTTCTGCAACGTCGACGTCCTTTCAGTGACAGATACTCTCATCACATCCTGCACGAAGTCATTCAGTGGATATGCAGATGTAATGGCTGGCAGTGCCGTACTGAACCCTTTGTCACGGTTCTATAACCCCATGAAGCAGATCATGGCCTCCACGGTCCATAACGAATTTTTCGCCGCCGACGCAGAGACCCTCCTCATAAATAGCGATGACTACCTCGAACGCTCCGCGGCCTTGAACCGTAACGCTGCCGCCCTGGCAGACTACTTTGCCACCCAGGCCGCGGACCCGGACTCCCCGGTCAGACAAGTCCTCTATCCAACCACGAGCGACACACGGGACAATTACGAGGCCTTCATGCGCAAGGCCACACCCGAGTTCACGCCTGGCTATGGGTGCCTGCTTTCCGTGGAGTTTGAAAACCTCGCCACCACGCAAGCCTTCTATGATAACCTGCAGCTGCATTGCGGCCCACACCTTGGCGCCCACCTTACCCTGGCTATACCATTCAACGTTATTGTAAATGGAAGGACTCCGGAGGATGCCCGATATCACGCAAGTGTAAGTCAATTTGAGTAAGGGACTGCAGACGAATGGAAGGTTTCAGAATGAATCCATCTTGCCGAGGCTCTCGACAGCTCCCACAAAAGGCTGTGTGGCTCGGAATCGCTGACATAAATCCCAGTACGGTGCGAGGCCGGAGCAAATTCGCTTCAGCGCAGGGCTGGAAGACCAAGCTGAGATTTTGGCAGCGGTGAAAGAGGCTTTATGGAAAGCAAATGAGTTGTGGGGGCGTGGCAACCGTAATAGCAACTAACAGGTAGCCGACCGACAAGAGGAGGCCATGGCCATCGTAACATTGAGGATCCCCAACAGGTCACCATTAATCAGACGACTCCGGTCATGTCATTTTATTCGTTTGCATCACCTCCCCTCAGCCCTCATCTTTTCCGAAACTTGCCGCTGGTGACTTCATCAGCTGGGGAGGCTGATATCGAGCAGCTGGGCCAGTTTCATCAGCGATCTCCAAACGCCTGGGCTGGCAGGCTCGGGGAATGTTAGTGAGTGCATGGTCAAACTACTCCGTGAATAATCCGACAAATTTTGTACTCGATGCCACCGCCAGAAGACACATAAAAGTGGACAATTTCCGAAATGAGGGCATTGAATTGATCAATGGAAACATTGAATGCTCTGGATTTATACCGTCGGTACCGTTAGGAAACTCGAAGCAAAATCTGATGTGAATGCGTGCCTCCGCTCCACCCATAGACATTGAACCTCCATTTTGGCAATGGTGAGCTTGTGAATATTTACCGTTTCCTTAGTTGGGCCTCATGGCACGCAGAAGGCGTCATCCTGCTCAAGCTTGGCAGCGTTATCGTTGGATTATACTCCATTTTTTGGAGAACGAATAGGCTACTCCCTCGCAGTTGTATACTGAGGGACGAGCCAGATGGTCTACAATTCGTCTGGCACCCCATCTGAAACACCTGGGAGACCAGCAACCAACTGCGGAAAGTAGGCCTCACCACCACGTCCGTCATCTCCGAGGTCCCGGACATGCCGGCTATTCTTGCCCACGGGAAACGCTCGCCTTCCAGTGTCGACGTTTGTCCGCCATCCAGCGGCCTGGGTCACTTCCTCAACCAAGCGCAGAAGCGCTACGTCGCTTCCTACAGGCGAATCAGTATACAGCGATCGACACAAGAAAGGAGGGCCGCTCTGTAGGGGAACATACCGCTAGATCCCATTAATGAGGCGCTGATCGGTCGGTACTCTAGTGATTCGGTCACGCAGGATTTGTAGGGAAGCTGCGCGACTGTGTTGGCGATGATGTTAGCTGTTAATACCGTCTCTATTCGAGTCTGATGCCGCACTCACAGGGAATAATTATCTGAGGGGTGCCTAGGATTGGTGACAAGAGTCTGGTGTTAATGCCCTCTAGGGCTTTGGGCTCACTACGACGCAATTAAAATCTCATGATACTCCACAGATGGTGGGCCATGATAGGCCCTGCCCAGTAATACTCATTCCGTGGTTGCCAACCTACCTTGGGGGCTCGTCTCGGTATTTCCAGCCAACTATGCCAGCTGGCAGTACCATGACATCGCCAGATCCGCTGGCCAGAGGCATGACTTTCTCATCAAACCATGTCTTGAACGTGTCAAGTCGGTTGAGGTACTCCTCGTAATCATCATTTGTAACACTCGCTCCGATTTCCCTTGCACATTGAGTCAGCTTCATCAAGCATACCCAGGTACAGACATGGTCAGAAAAGGTAGCAGGCATGCAGACCATCGGTAGCGCGGGGATGCCTCAACAAAGGGCTCACGGCCAACTGCCTCGCTATAGTCGGCTCTGAACTGGTCGTATTTGTGGTAATAATCATGGCACAAGGACCAGAAGGGTGCCTGTGATGAAGTCAATAAGACTTGCGATCAATTAGTACGCACGGTTTGGCGATACTTGCCTCCTTCAAGTACTCGTGCAGGGGTAACCTCGCTGCTGAGTCGGAAGGAGGCTGTTCCTCCCACAGCTGGGCTATATTTACTTCTGTCCTTCTGATGCCCAGGCGGGCCTCCAAATTCCGCACAAATTCTTCAACCAGATCCTGGTGCTTGGCCCCCGAGAGAGGGAAGTAGTCAGTCGGGTAGATGATGCGACGAGGCTGTCTGAAGCCTCCATTAGAGACTTCAAGGCTGGACTCTGCTAGAGAGACCAGGTCCCCGAGGCGGCGACCGAGAAGCCCAACAGTGTCATATCTCCTAGCGGCTCGTGGTCAGTTCTCCAATCTGGTCGTTGGCCCTTTGATAGAGAGATGCTTACTCTGAACTGATCTTCACGTTCTCTAAAGACGCCGAGTCGTACGATGACCTCATAGCATGAAGCCCAAAGTCTGCAGCTGGGTCCCTAACCCCTCCATCGGCTACATAAGACACAGACATGGCCAGTAAGCTATTGGCCGTCGCCAACGGCAGAATGATCAAGGCGACTCACAATCTCCTCCAATAGCGAGGTCGAGCCATCCGTAACCGGCAAGGGATGCAGCCGCCCCAGCAGAGCAACCTGAGGCCTCGTAATACCGATCGCCCCTGGGGTTAACAGGTGGGTGGTGGTCAACCCACTGGAGCCCGGTCGTGAACTGGGTCGTCTTGGTCTTGCCCACAATCACGGCGCCCAGTTGAAGCAACCTTTTGACATAGGCGGCGGAAGCGTCCGCCGCCGGGTACAGCTGCGTCCAGGCCCGACTGGACAGTGTCGTCTTTGCACCTTGAACGTCGAAATGGTCTGTGACGGAGACACGTTTGCCAGCCAGCGGCGTCTTGGGGCCAGGCTTGTGGTAGAAACGGCTGGGCACCGGAATGGTCTTTGAGACGCCGTCTGAGGATAGTGGTGCCGCTGCTTGGAATCTGCCGAGATTGTCAGATTTCGAGTGTCTCTAGAAGCGGACGATGGTAGAATACCTCTGAGGGTTGAAGGGGTCATCGGGCAACAGGCCGAAGGTGAAGGCACCAAGGTCATCAGGGTAAAGTCGCCATGCCTGGTGCAGGTTCGGACCGCTGAGGAAATATGGCCCAGATGGTAGAATATCCCTTTCTGAGGACGCGCCAAGTGCATGTGCCATGTGATATACCGTGAAAGGACATTCCGCGGGAGCCTGTCCATCGGCTGCACTAGCACAAACGTCACGCAGTCCTGAGCCAGAGCCGGACCCGGGGGACGGCTTGACGACTATGATGCCGGTGAAGTCGTCGTTGCAGACGTCGTCATTGTCGACGAGATACTGCAGGGTCCTACCAAGCTCCTCTGGGCCGGCATTAAGCTCCTCCTCGCTCAGGACTACGACGGGGATGATCTGGTCGGTCCTCACGCTCTCCTCGACGCTGCCCTGCCAGCCTGTCAACAACAATGCGGGTGAGATCGCACACCGGCTCAAGATCAGATGCCTACCAGTATTTGAGGATGCACAAGGTAGTCGATACCAGCCACAATGCAGGTTATGAGATGCTTCAATGCCATTTTCTAATGTAGATATTTGGCGGCTCAGATGGCTGTTGACATGATGCCCGCCCGGAGGCTCTGCTAGGTAACCTGCAAGGACCCTCCAGGGTCAGTGGGGTTCACCTTCACCTAAGCTTCGCCAACGGCGCCTGAAACCAGGGTCCTAGGTGGCTGTCCCTCAGGCCCACAGCTCCTCGATCTGGACCAACTAAAGTGGCCCAGGTCCGCCATGCACAACATGTCTTACCACATGGTACTCCGAACTGAACCCCTAAAAACCAGGGATCCATCACCCCATCCTCAGACCTTCTCAACTCTCAGCCTCCTGTCTCTCGACGACATGTCATCGAGTGCATCCATCGCCCTCGTGGCCCTCCCGGACAACGCAAAAACAGTGACAAGTCATCCTGGAGGGTGTCTCATCCCAGGCCGCCTTGTGAGCAGCCTCTTTTTTCGCCATGCCTGGTTTCTGCAGCGTGACGTCGCCACACACACACACCTCGTGTCGACACTAGTGTAGTGTAGATGCACGTCGGCGGCCCACTCAGCCCGAGGGTAACATTCGAGAAGCTGCTGCAACGGCGAAATTCAAGTCTGCCCATCCCAACCCGGCCAGGAAACTTGGGAGGCTCGTTTAGAGCCTTCTTATTCCCTGTCCGTCAAAGGGCTCCGATCGGCTCCTCCAGCGTCGTCTGTCGCAAGTCTGCCCCAAGTCTGCCCCATTCTCAACACGAGGGAAGGGGGCAAAGCTGCGGCTTTCGATTACATCTCCCCAAGGCTTTGGGGTAGCGCAAACGATGCAGCAGTATCCCAAGACAGCCCTACTTTGGTCGTCATAGCTGAAAGGGACTCAGGGTCCCGGCCGCTTTGTCTGGAGTTGTGTGGTTGCATGTGAGCATGTGCCGAGTGGCTGTTCGGTCAGCACTAGGCCGCCCAATCACGCCGGCAACAGGCCCGTTACAGGCGTTCGCATGGATTAAACCTGGTTTTGTCGCGCATCCGGCCGGGTCGACCTTGCCTTGGCCTTGCGTTGCCGGGCACGGCCACAATGCCGCTGTCTTGTCATCCCGGGGTTTCGATCAGCGATCAGTCTTCAGAGATGATAAATATGTTCCACATCCTCATCTTTGTACTCGCCTGCGCCCACGTCTGATTCTGTTCTACCATCTATACCATCTCCCCGGACCGCCTTGAGGAACAACCTCGCTTCCTCACCCCCATACTACATATACATCTGTCTACCTCACCGTACTGTACTACAGATTCTGTTCAAAATGTGCTTCGGTATTACGCCACACAGGAAGAAGTACTACTACCGGGAAGAAATCGTACCGGCAACCAGATACCACCACCATCACAGCCATCACCACCCGGCAAGAGCAAGCTACCACAGTCACACCTCGCGGCACTCCCACTACGGCCACAGCCCGCGGGCTAGCTACCACAGCCATCACAGCGGCCCCGTCGTTTACGAGAAGCGGACATCCCGGCGTTACGTATGAGACCCCGGCCTATCGTAACCGACTTCATGCCAAGATACCATCATCTTTGCGCGAATAACGCGGCATTCTTGTCGCCAGAACATGGCTATCTATAATAACGAATGACGTCTCGGCATCATAATCCAGCCAGGCACACAATGGACACATGGCTTATGTAGCATCCACCCCGGGCCATAACCATCATATGCGATTGGAGGCACCAGGGAACAGGGTGGGGACAAAGGCATTATACATGGGACCTTCAAGGTTTAGGCCAGGAGTTCTATCACGGTGTTGGGGCCCCAGGGCAGGCGGTCTAAGCGGAAATGCACGAATATGTAATCAAAACTCCCACGCCCAAAAGCTTCTTCCTAGGTCACTTATAAGTCCAAAATTCTGGAGAAACACTATGACGTTGTCTTTTAATTTCCACTCTCACCGTTCACCCCCAAAAAATCACCATCGGGTCCGACGTTACGCAGGCCACCCGGAATGCTTAGGGCCCTCTGGGATGCTTATATCAGCCAAATAGCTAGACTCGGACCTCAGGTTCAACAATTCATTTAGGGACCTAGCCCTAACACTCTGTCTTTACACTAGGAACCCTTACTGTTGTCATACTGAGCTGACGAATGCAGCTCATCATAGTACGCACCCTGAATCTTGTGCTTGTGAAGTCATGTTATAAGGCAGCAGCCTCTCTGAACTGTGGCCTAACTCTGGCGGGAGCCCGAAACTGTTGTTCATGGCCACCTGATAATATGGGGTGTGAAAAAAAACAACCAGATATTTGAACCTGTTCATCTCCTGGCCTCAGACTTGTTATCGATGACTGTATTAGCACATCAGACGGTAATTGGTAACATATGAGACATCCGACCACTGCTCATTATTCTTCGCTAGGACTAACGGGAAACGGGCCGTCCATTGGTGGTGTAAGAAACTCCGGAAGGAGCCATACAAGTTGTAAAGGTGTGTTGTCTGATATTCTCACCAGTCGACGGTTGCATGAAGGCTTGACTGACAGACACAGTCGTGTTTTGTGTCAGATGATTGTGCGAGGACCTTGATACAACAAAACCTTGGAGGCACTCAAGCCAACGTGGAAACTAACCCTGGAGACAAGATTTAACTCGGTCACTAGTTTACGGCAGGACGGACTCTTCCATACTGCGCTTCTAGGTCTGAAACGGATTCTGATGTCTTAAGAAATCAGAACATATCTTGTCAGAGGGCTAATTAGGGGAATGCGATGGGAGAGTCACGTGCATATATCTGAGAGAAGACGGTTATGGCTTGATCTACCGGTATCAGCTACGGTGCTTTGGAACTCTAACCAGATCGTGATTGGCCCCAGCCCAAGGATCTAGTAGTGTGCACACCCCTGGGCAGAGTGGTTGCAGGGGACCCCTTCTGACAGATCAAGGGTTCTCTGCATGACGTCAGTGGCTTGACGCCTATGTCTGTCCCAGCCGGTGACCCGCTGGGACAATGGGCGCCTTCTTCGCGCCATTTCTCGTTTAGGCGGGACCTCAACCAGACCATCAGGTCAAGATATGCCATCTAAGACATCACTGCCAGTTCGATGACGGCTGCATGGCCGCTGGCCGCCTTTTTTGTCAATGCCATGAAACGCCCTTGAAAAGTTGATATATCCTACCCATCTGGGGGACAGCCAAATACATAGGAATTTGATTGATCTGCATGCCAGTCCTTTTCAAATCGATGACTTTGTTGTCCTGCACTACGGCTGACCTGTCCCGACTCTCTGGTTCGACGCCTCCCTAAGTAGCTTACAGATGCTCTGGACCCCGCCTGCCCCCTTCGAGTAAGAGTGACGGCATCGTGTCTCCCTCGTCATTAACTCTCTCTGTTCAGCACCTACTGCCTGCTCAATCAACATTGAAACTGCCTGATAACTGTACAGCAGCAGGCGCGCAACTCGGATCAACAGATCAACAGGAGAAGCAGATACTTACCGATACAAGGTAGACTTAACTGACCAGCAAAGCGTTCCTGGCACTCCCCAGTCTCAACCTGACCATGTGAGTTCACCCAAGTTCTACCATCTTCTTGGGAACCGGGCAAGATCCGAAAAAATGCTCGTGTGGTCGCGCAAAAGCTCATCACATAGCCCAGAGTGGTCCAACAGAAGCTGCGACTCGGGCTACAACATCAGACCAGCAACCAAGATGTGAGTACATGAGCCCCTGGCACTCTATGGACAGCCTCTCCGGCCGCAATCATGCCCAATCCGTACCAAAAGGGAAAAAAGGAAAGAAGGAGAAGAAGAAGAAGAAGAAGAAGAAGAAGAAGAAGAAGAAGAAGAAGAAGAAGAAACGGCAGAGGCCACACATGTACTGAGCATAATCAAGGCACCGAAACCTCTCCATTCGCTCCGGCAAGACCAGCGGCGGCACCGGCTCCTCCTCGGGCGGCGGGTCGTCGCACCGCGTGGGCTTCTCTCTGTCCTCCCTGCGAGGCTCCATCCAGCCGGAGCTCTCGCGAAAGTTGTACAAGCTGATCAAGACGTCCAACAACGTCGTCAGCGCCCACGAGAGCGCCGGCCGCGAGCGCGTCAGCATCGCCACCCAGCTGTCCGAGTGGGGCGAGCAGACGGGCGACGACGCCATCAGCGACGTGAGCGACAAGGTCGGCGTCATCCTAAGCGAGATCGGCGAGCAAGAGGACAACTACGCCCACGCCCTCGACGACGCCCGCGGCGTCATGAAGCAGATCCGCAACACCGAGAAGAGCGTCCAGCCCAGCCGCGACGGCAAGCGAAAGATCGCAGACGAGATTGCAAAGCTAAAGTCCAAGGAGCCCGAGAGCGCAAGGCTGGTCGTGCTTGAGCAGGAGCTCGTCAGGGCCGAGGCGGAGAATCTGGTTGCCGAGGCGCAGCTAACCAATATTGTGGGTTATGTCCCCTCTTACCCTCCTCATCCCATCTCTTCTTGCGGTATAGGGCCCTCCTTCAGGGAGTGGTGCCAGAAAACTGATTCGTGTCACGTTTCTCTGCCCTAGACCCGCCAGAAGCTCAAGGAATCGTACGAAACAGAGTTCCTCGCCACCATCGAGCGTGCCGAGAAGCAGATCATCCTGGCCCGCCACGGCCGCCGCCTCCTTCAGCTCCTGGACGATGGCGCTGTTGTGCCGGGTGATGATCGTCAGCCCTACATCCACAGCGCCCAGGCCCGACAGATCCTTAACGACGCGGAGGATGACCTCCGTGCCTGGCAGCCCGATCTCGATGACCATCAGGTGGGATCTCACCAACACGAAATGGTTCATCACCAGAAGGAGTCTACCCAGCTTAGCAGCCCGACTACCGTGTCAAGCGGTGGGGAGCTGAGCCCACGGGAGGCCACGCACGGTCGAACCAGCCAAGATATTTCTGGAAGTACGGGCGGTGAGGTGGCAGATACCATCTCGACCGCCCAACCTCAAGGTGAGCATGCATCAGCGAAGAGGAGAGCAGCAGGTGGTAGGGGTCCAGGGGATGGAAGTATAGCGAATGCAGGTGGCTATGGCCACCGCCGAGGAGCACCAGACGCTGAGATCGAACCACAGTCACCGCAACAGCAGCTTGAGGGAAGCACTATAGTCACGGCTGGCAGCCCCGTCAGCTCCATGGGCGGGTGGAGGCACCACGATGGTGCTTTTGTAGGCCGCAAGCAGTCGGGCCTGGCATTCTGAGATACCATGGGATACGAAGGGCTTGCTTTCGGCTTTTCTTCTTTTGTCAATATCATGTTAGCAATGGTTTAAGACCGGTATGGATAATCTCGCCCTGTGTTTTGGGTATTTCCTTTGGTCGGGAATATAGTTTAGCGAAAGACGTATACGTTTCCTTGGACATTGGGGTTGTGGGATCAGTCTTGTGTTGTTGAGTACATATCTATATACACTGCAGCCATACTTAATGATTGGAATTTTCGAAACTTGGTTGCGTGAATGACAGCAACTGCGATACCTCGAAGCCGCTCTGGGAATTCAAGTACCCAATTACCCTAGGTACGGCACCGGTGCATTACTGCTTCGTTTAGGCATCATCAAATTTCCCCCAGGAAATCTAGAACAACGTCATATATCATCCGGCAGTATCATAAAACTAGTTTCAAGGCGCTTCAAGAGGTAATATAAGAGTTGCATAAGGATATCAATCACATTCGACTATTGGCAACTCAGGTTCGGCCAAGATACTCATCAAAATCCCCACGGGAGGGGGTGGGGGGTGTTTGGCGGCTTGCACCTTGTCTACTTGTCATTGAACCTTGTCAGGTCCAGGATTGGCCTTTCAGGCAAGTCCATGCCAACCGAACATGTGTTTGAGACTTGTAGTGGAGAACATCCAAAGGCTTCGCCATTCTCCGATATGCTGGTGCTCATACTCTCACGACACATGCAAGTTCTCCAAATAGCCGATCGAGAGACAAAAGACATGTTGTCGTTGCAGATAAGTTGAAAGGAGGCCATTGCAGCATTGGACGATTCGAATTGGGCGCGGTGTGAGCCTAGCAAGATATCCGGACAAAGGTACCAGTGTTTCTACGAGCTGAATCTGTACCTGAATGAGCCACGTCGAACTGGGAAGTTCTGAGCAAGTCTCTACCTTCAATTCCTATGGGAAAAATACATAGGCGCGAGCAATGCAACTGAGGAATTGGGAAGGTTTCTCTGTGTGGGCTTTCGTAATACGGAACAGTATCGCGTCAACAATACCTATAGGTATCGAGATTCGACGCACCTTTGTAGTCTTTACCTATGCTGAGGATCATACACCATTTTTTCTAGCATGTAAATGCGAGGGCCAGTCAAACAATTACTCAAATATCACTTGGCAGCATGTGCCCGTTATGTATATCCCAGTGGAGCTGAATTGATTGGTAGGGTGTGCAATCCTTTTGCATTGGCGTTTTCATAAGCAACTCACGAAATACTTCCTCCCAGTTTGTTAACTCAAAATCATTGTCACCGAGGTAGAATTTCACAATATATTCTATGTACTAAGCACATTAGACCCGCAGCTGATATCCAACGCACGGACCCAATCCAACTGCGGGCAAGGACAGGGGTAGCTCGACCCTTGCATGAGCTTACTCAATTCCATCATCGTCAGATCGCGAAGTTGAATCCACGTCTAGCCTGTCACCATCTTTACTGGCCGAGGCAACATGGACATGCTTCTCCGACGGCCAGCCTCCAGCTACCTATGTCGATGCTGCTCCCGGCAGATTGACAAGTCGCCCAGGCGCTCCTACTCCAGCACGACTGGGCAGCCAGACATCTATGATGTCGTCTGTGTGGGAGGCGGTCCTGCGGGCCTGAGTCTGCTCACTGCCCTGCGTAAGCACTGCACTGCCAAGATACTTTTGCCAACCGCGTTTCACTGACACCTGTTACGACAGGAGCAAATCCAGTCACATCAGGCCTCCGAGTCGCCCTCGTTGAGGCCCAAGACCTCTCAAAAACCCGCCAGTGGAAGCTCCCTCATGACCGCTTCTCGAACCGCTGCAGCTCCCTGACACCGACCTCCGCCGACTTCTTCGAGGATATTGGAGCATGGAAGCACTTCAAGCAGGAGAGGATACAGCCATTTCACGAGATGCAGGTCTGGGATGGCGTCTCAGATGCGCGCATCGAGTTCGACTGGGGTGGCGGCCCAGGCCAGACTATCGCGTACATGATCGAAAATCTCAACATTACATCAGGTCTGCTTAGCCGCCTTGACGAGCTTGGCGGGGTGTCCATGTTTGGCAATGCGAGGGTAGAGGGCATCACGTTCGGCGAGGAGAGGGACGGGCTGAATTTGTCAGAGTGGCCGGTTATCCAACTAGCCAATGGCCAGCGGCTCTGGGCACGGCTCCTGGTTGGCGCAGATGGTGCCAACAGTCCCGTCCGGTCGTTTGCCGGCATTGAGGCACGGGGCTGGGACTACAGGAGACACGGTGTTGTTGCGACGCTGCAGCTCGAGGGTGAGGGCTGGGGTGGGGAGGATACCAAGATCGCATACCAGCGATTCCTGCCCACAGGGCCGGTTGCCATGCTGCCGATGCCCGGCAATTACTCAACGCTCGTGTGGTCGACGACCCCGGATCGAGCTTCGCGGCTGAAGAGCATGTCTGCGGCGGACTTTGTTGCTACGGTCAATGCCGCCTTCCGCCTGAGCCCAGTGGACCTGGATTATCTACACAGTCAAGCTTCTGGCCAAGTCGACGAGGTTTCATGGCGGTTACAACATACGACTGTCAGCCCAAAAGCTATTCCTCAACCTGTCGTCGGAGTTCAAGAAGGCACAGTAGCGTCGTTTCCCCTGAAGCTCCGCCACGCCGACACGTACATCGGCGAGCGGGTCGCGCTTGTCGGAGACGCAGCCCACACCATCCATCCTCTAGCCGGTCAGGGTCTCAATCAGGGACAAGGGGATATCCGGAGCCTGTCCAAGACCATCGAGTACGCTGTCAGCCACGGTCAAGACATAGGAACGCAGCTGTCCCTGGAATCGTATAATGCCGACAGGTACGCCGCCAACCACGTGGTCCTGGGTGTCTGCGACAAGCTGCACAAGCTTTATTCGGTCGGTAGCGGGCCTTTGGTGCCACTCCGGTCCTTTGGCCTCAGCGCTGTAAATGCCATCAAGCCTCTAAAGGACTTCTTCATGAACCAAGCTGCTGGCAATGGTTTGAAATTGTGAAGGCTCTGCGCTGCCGTTTACAGACACTCAATTCAGTGCCGGTCAAATCACATAT
Source organism: Stenocarpella maydis (assembly GCA_002270565.1). Lineage (NCBI taxonomy): Eukaryota > Fungi > Ascomycota > Sordariomycetes > Diaporthales > Diaporthaceae > Stenocarpella > Stenocarpella maydis. The sequence continues at coordinate 31,081 of NQMI01000024.1, read as the reverse complement.
TTCGCCTCCCAATGAATCATAATTGACCCCTCTGCTCATTCCAGTTTGCCATTATTCGGTGGCGGCTTAAACTTTGCAGATGGACAGGCCTCGAGTTCAGAGACAATTTCCAATCGCATACCGAAGTTCTGCTACTGGATTTGGAATGTTCTATCAGCTGTGATATCCGTTACGACACCGTCACTCTCACGCCCTTTGAATCAAACGGGGGCATGGGAAACAGCAGGCCATGGACTGCTGTGATTTCTCTCAAAGTCGTGTCGAACAAGTTGAATACTGAGGCGTCAGGACGAAACAGCCGATCCAGGGTGTGGTACGTCTGCATATAGACCAGGCTGGTATCCCAATGTGGTCAGGTCTCATGTTGCTTCTTCCTGTCCTGCAGAAATAGGGATAGTGGGAAAATCAACAGACTCACTAATTGTGCATCCAGTGGGTGGACATGGAGATGGCCGTCTGTGTAAAGGTCAGAGTGTTGGACTTTGTGTATTTGAGAAGATCGAGGCGGTGGGATGAAGAAGTGAGTAGCGGGAAACTGACTCCTTTGGGTATGGTCCAGCCACAGCACTCATTGTCGTCGTCTGGAAACACGCGCGGCGTTCTGTTCATGCCACCAATCGCCATCCTAGAGTGCCTCTTCGTTAGCGCCCCCGTCTTGTCAACCTTCCATCACGTCGCCGGCCCACCTAAGCCCTTCGTCGATTACAGCAGTCAAATACGGTAGCTTCTCCAGTTCATGCCAGGAAGGCCCACCCAAATCGCCACCCCTGGAGGCCCGAGACCAGACCTCCTCGAGCTCTTTTCTAATTGGAATTGCTTTCTCGGGTTCGAGGAGCAAATGGGCCATAATTATCCGGAGCCTGTGAGGGACGTTTTTGTGCGCACTGGCCTGCTGGATGAGCTGTGCGAGGCGGGCGAAGACGCCATTCCCGCCGAGCCCCTTCTCGACGAGATCGCTGTGTACGAGGTGGTCGAGCACTGTGGTCTCGCCACGCGTCTCGGACTCGCCTGAGGGGCACTTCCGGATCAGCATCACCTGCCTCCGCGCCTTCTCGTCCCATATCATCCAGTCTGTTATGTAGGTGACGAGGCGGCGCAGCAGAGGCCTGGCGACAACGCTGGGGGACGAATTATCTTCCAGCTTCTAGCTGAGATCACCAGGAAAAGCAAGGTGTCGACCTCCGACTGGCGTACTGTTTTTTCCAAGTTCGCCTTGGGCATCATCCGAAATATCTTTCTTCTCGGCCAAAACTATACTGTCTTCTATTGCCTTGGAATCCTTCCAAGGTTGCGATCTACATACCGATGGTCAGCATTCTCTGGTCGAGCTGAAATTGGAGCACCGCATCTGACCGCTGCATGAATTATCTAGACCATGTTCAGGCCGTTCCACCTTCAGCAGCTGACATGAGGGGCAATGAAAATACAGATGGTTATAATCATGCTTTAGTGGCACAGTTCTATTCCCATTTGTTATCTAGTTCTACATAGCAGTCCCTTCTAATCCAATCCGGGCACCCACGTTTTGCCAATCAATTGCAAAGGTCTCTGACACAATGACATATAGAGAAACGACTTGGAATCTGCGTCCATAATGAGAGACCTCTTTGTCTATATCACATGTTGGATATCAGAGCACAGTGCACGCTTGAATTAAAGCAGGAGTGCAAAGTGGGTGTTCCATTGCCGTAAGTTCAGTGGCCCTCAAGAAATTTTCGGTTCAAATGCTCTTCGCTTGTCCAGGAGTTTCGCTGAACCTTTAGCGTGGAAAGACGATTGAACACTCTCAAGACCATCTAGATCGGATTGCCACTGAAGCTACCAATTGAGTCTGCATTATGGAAGTACAGTAATCAGAGTATCCTTTACCGATTGATCTTGTCCAGCCTGCACAGGTGATTAACAAGGAGAGATCTGATGCCAACACATGATCGGCTATCTTTGTAGCTACACTCACCTGTAGCCACTTGAGCATATCCGCCCATTTATCTTTCCATTCAAGTGGTCATTCGGCCACCTCATACTGAGGCACCTCTCCAAAGGCATTACCATCCGAGATTAGCATCTGGTATGAGCGCTGTTCTGCTTCCTCCTGGGGAGGCATTTCGTATGGTCTTTGGGAGACTATGGCTTTGCCAAGGATTCCCTATATGCCGTATCAGTAAAGGTCTGCTAGATCTGACCGAGCACATCAAGAGCGAACTTTGGCCCTGGGTCGTGGTTTGTCGGAGTTTTTGGCCATACCAAAAACGATGAGCTTCTAGGTCCGGTTCTGAAATGGCCCAGGTTAGGAAAATTCCGAAGTCCTTAATCGCTTTCGTTGGAATCACGCAGTACCTACGGCTTGATTTACGTCCTTTGAGAGAGGCTTGGAGGATGGTTATGAGCGTGAGTACGGAAGCAATTACCCCAAAAGTGATCGTTGAAATGTCGTCGGATGCCATTTTCCTTTCAGCTTATGTGAATTCCCCCTCCAATTTTTTATTTTTTTCTTTGGGAAGAACAACGTGCAAGTGGCTGCACAGCGTAAAACATATCATTTTATGCTTCGTTGGCAGCCTTTAATATTTTTCTTGGGGGGTGGGGGCCATCCAAACAAGAGACTGCAAGTCATGCAATTCTTTCCATCTGCGTCCCTTTCCCATTTTGAGCTGAGCCGGAGCCTGTGCTGGAGTGTCCTGGAGCCTGTGCCGCAGCCTGTGCCGGAGCCTGTGCCGGAGCCTGTGCCGGCTGATCGAATTGCAAGCCGGGAATCTAGTGATCGATTGGCCCTGTGTGAGCAAACCAACCAACCAACTGATCTTTGGTATCTTGACGACATTTCTGCGAACAGATATGACCCCGTGCAAAGGAGGCACAATTGAGCCTGTGCAGATGCAAAATTAGGCGCGGGGAAACAGGGCCTCTGCAGGTACTGGGCCTGTGCAGAGGGGAGGAGGGTGGAGAGGTGGAGATGGAAGGGGCACACAGCTCTATGTACTCGGGCGAGATAACGTTATCGAGCCTATACGAATGAAGAGGATGGTCCTCAAGTGAGCCTGTGCAAAGACTTGGGAACGAAAATGAGGGGCTTGGAGTGAGCCTGTGCAAATCCGGCCGAATGCATGTCGAGGAGGCCAATGATGTAAACCTCCTGCACAGCCAGCCCCTGGTTCTCAAACAGGCGGTGGCTGTGCCAAATGTTAGCAGCCAGGCTGACTGACGATTTGGCTGAGACTCCTTCGCTCCATATATTGGGACTCTGCCCTTGCCGCACCGCATATAATCTTCATTCCCTTGGGAAAGTTCATTGATTGCAGACGCCTTCCTCCAGTCACGGACAAGAAGGACTCTCACAACAGGACTGGCTCACCTGTCCAGTCTCAATTATTGTATTTTAGGTGCTTCTGGTCCGTTTATACAACAGTTGCACATCATTCGTCAGCCACGTCAAATTCACAATGGCAGCATTCGCAGCAGCAGAATGTATCCGCAAGACGTCCAAAAGTCCAGCTACATTCCAATGTCCGCTATGTTCCAGGAGCTTTACAAGGGCTTTCAACCTGCGAGGACACCTAAGGACTCACACTGACGAGCGGCCCTTCACCTGTACTCTATGCGGATTAGGGTTCATTCGGAACCACGACAGAAAGTCGCACGAGTTGACTCACGCTAAAGAGGAGAAGAAGTTCGTGTGTGGAGGCGACCTGGCCAATGGTCAGAAATGGGGCTGTGGTCACAGGTTTACCTTGAGGAAGAATCTCGTGAGGCACTTCAGATCCAACAAAGGAACAACATGCTTCAAGCCGTACCTCGACGAGGAGATTTCTAGGCTTGAAGTAGCAGCAAGTGTTTTGACAGGACTGGCAGCCTCTGTGTCGTTCCCGGAGCAGCAGCATCGTCAGCCTCCCCTCCCAACATCGACCTGGATGGGACCAGACATGCCGATCGAGTTTACACCAGAAGTTTTGGTTCCCAACGAAGGAGCACATGTGCCCCTGATAGACCGCGCCCCTTCGCCGTTGCCAGTTGCAGGTGAGGAGTTGCCTACCTGGACCCAGGCCATGAAGGCGGCCGATACAGTTCGTCGTTATATTCAATACCATGGTCGGCTGGACACAGAAGAAAATGGGTTTCATGGATATCTGGAGCTCACATTTAAATCTGCCGCGTATCAAACATCCTCATTAGATCCTGCTTTTCTTTAGAGCGGCCTCGCCAGTTAGGGCCATGCGGATGGATTGATAGCCAAAATTGATGGACAACTTCATGGGCCTTTCTTTCTGTTCCAGTATGCTGTGATCTCACGCCTCCTGTCTGGCCGTACCATGGATGTGAATGCTGTTTGGTGAGCTTGGCAATGCAGTTCGTTAATACGGATTCAGTAGGATAAGTACATACAAGGAACAATTGATGCAGGCAACTGGAAGAACCAAGGCCTAGTAGGTACTTCAGTAATAGACAAAATAATAATACGAAGATGGAAGGTAGAAAGAAGACGAACGGACGAAGTTGCTACAGATTGCAATTGATCGTTTCATTACCCTCTCTCATGAGCCATAACTGTTGGGCCATGGGTCCTGTTCCTGCTAAATATAAGCTCGAGCCAATTGCAATGGCAAAAGTCCATGTGCATGGCAAATGTTTCTGATATCACTCTTCTTGTTTATTGTTTATCGGGTTGCCGTGCAGCATCTGCGTTCTTGTCATGGGCAGAAGCAAATGACTAATAGGTAAATATGGAACAAGAATACATATCCTACGATGCCTGACTTGCACATGGAACTAACCAAGTAAGTCAAAGGGCCCACATTCGGACCACCCCCTGATTCGGACCACCCCACACCCGCGTACGCGTCGGACCCACCCTATCATAAATACCGCGATATCATTACGACAAAATTTTTTCTTCTTTTAAACTTTAAATATATCATCTTCAATTACCAATGAAGCCATATACTGAGTTGGATATAGCTGCGGGCCTTGAGGCTATCTCAGCAGGCGCTAGTATACGAGAGGTCGCCCGGCATTGGGGCATTCCAAGGACCACACTTCATCATCGTCTCGCCGGTGCCCAAAGCCATTCTGATGCTGCTGAGCCTCAAATGAAGCTATCACGAACCCAAGAAGTACGTCTGTCTAGCTGGGCAATTACCCAGGCTGAGTTGGGGCTGCCGGTAACCCATTTTGAAATGAGGTCCTTCGCCGCCCGGGTCGCCTGCCCACACCATCGCCAACCACCCTTCGGCTACAAATGGCTAAGGGGCTTTCTAACGAGAAATTCTGAGATCCGAAGCGTATGAAGCCGTCAGATGAGTTCTTCTCGAGCAAACGGGGCCAATACAACTATAATTAAAGAATGGTTTAACCTCCTTCGGCTCCCAGAGATCGAGAAGATTCTAGCCGAGAATTATCACAACCTTGATGAAGGCGGTATAGCTGAAGGCGAGGGAATGAATGGAATGGTACTTAGGCCGGAAGGGAGGAAGGTTATTACTTGAAAAAACCACGCCTCTCGTACTTGGACCTCCTTTCTTGAGTGTATCTCCGCTACAGGGCAATTGTGCCCTCCTCTCATTATTTTTAAGGGGAAATCAGTATAACAACAATGGTTTAAGACCCTCGAGGGTCTTAAGAATTAGGAATTCATGGTAACACCAAATGGATGGACTAATAACGATGTAGCGCTTAAGTGGCTTCAAAAAGTCTTTATCCCTTGAACCAAGCCGAAGGACTCAAATCAGTAGCGTTTACTAGTGATGGATGGGCATAAAAGCCATACAACCTTCGAATTCATATGGGAATGCTTCTCGAATAAGATATATTACCTTTATTTACCACCCCATACCTCATACATCTTACAACCTCTAGATCTGGGGGTCTTCTCAAGCTTAAAGGCTGCTTATCAACGAGAGGCTGGTCTTATCAACTTACACTTCGAAGATACCCATTCTAGCAAACAATTATTCCTTTACTGCTATCGGAAGGCTCGACTGAGTGATTTAGACTCAATTCACGTCAAATCTGGGTGGCGTGGTACAGGTCTATGGCCTGTAAATATAGCTAAGCCACTATTAAGTGCTCTTATGCTCGAAAACTCTAACAAATCAACCACTAGAACTGAATCTGACGAGGAGAATCGAATCAGAGGGGTCGAATTAATCACTCCAGTACCAATTTTGCCAGAGGTAATAAAGTGGTCAACTCCCCGGGTATCCCGAGAGGTACGGGCTATTCTTACCGATTATCCCACCCAAGAACACTCGGATATAACTCAATGAGTCCTCTTTAGGAAGGTATAAAAAGCATATGATGAGAAAGAGTGGGAAGTGGCAATGCTTATGAGAGAAAACCAGGCTCTTAAAAACAAATTAGAGGCTATAGTACCTTAAAAGAGGAGGAGGGTTGAAACCAGCCTCAACTCCACATTCATATAAATCAAGCATATATGGAGGGCTAAGATTAAGGCCAGCGAGCTTGATGATAGTATAGATGCATCCAGAGGGTCTAAAAATACCATAGATATAGCTTCCTGCATTGTGGTAGGCGATGGCGACAAGGAAGATAAGTTAGAATGAAGAGGTGTATATGGTGGTAGTGGTCTTGGCAGGTAGTCCAAATCAGGGGGTGGTCCGAATGTAGGCCCTTTAACTTAGTTATTAAAGCTATATATAATAATTAATAATTAATTAATATAATATAGGCTAGAGGTCTAAGTTTAAGGCAATCTAGGTCTAAAAGAATACTTAGTCCAGGGTTTAGGAAATCCTTATTTAATCTACAGCTTTTAAATAAAGAAAATATAAGTCTTTAATATATATTTCTTTTAAAATACTTAAATACTAAAAGTTATAATTAAAAAAATAAAAGTTATTATTTTTAAATAATTTATATAATAATAGCATTATATTATATTAAAGTTAATAATCCTAAGTAGAAAACTTCTATTATAAGCTTAAATAATTATAATATACTAGGCCTTTTTTATATTAAATTTTATAGGTACTTAATATAATAATATAGGTAATATACCTAATAATATAGATAATAAGAAGTTAAAAGAAGTATAGAAATAATAACTTTAGGGCTATATATAGCAACTATTTATACTTCTTTAATATTATAAGAGTATAAGTTTAACCTTATGCCTAGGAAACTTTTTATAATTACTTAGAAGGAAGGATTAGTTAAAAACAAAAGACTGCTAGTATAGTAATAGTAGTATGTATGATATACTAATAGGCTACTATTATAGTTAGTACTATAGTAGCAATAAGTGGTTGCTGACTAAGTTGGATGACTAAGCAACCATTCTATACTATATATGCCTGACCTGGTTGTGTAGGCTATGCCCACTAAACTACTACTTATATTGCAATACATGACCTATCCAAAAGTATTACTATTTTTATAATAGCTAAAGAAACTTATATTTAAATTATATAGTAAATATTGATAAAAATAATCCATTAAAGAGGTTAAATTAGATTATAGGAAACATATTTTATTAATGCCCTATCAAGCTTTAATAAGTAATAAAAAAGGAGCTTTTAATATAATAAAGAGTAAGAAGGGAAATAAAAGATATAAGATAAGGTAATAAAAAGAAGATTGAAAATAATAATTTTATAATATATAAGTAGTAATTAGATAAATAATAATAATATAAGGGTAAAAGAAGGATAAATTCTTTAAAATTAGAAATCTTTTAAAGTAATATGATAACGGTCCTTTTTATAGCTAGGCTATAGCTCTTTTAATATACCTTCCTATATCCTGGAATAATAGTTTTAAAAAATAATTAAGGCCTTTAGTAATCCTTATACCTAAGAGGAGGATATATAATTAATTTATAATAGTTTTGATATTATAGTATTAAATATCTTTCTTAATATCTTAATTCATTAGTATTATATAAAGATATTATAATATAAAAACCTAATTAACTCTTACTTTCTTATTTAAACTTAGGGAAATTTAAGACAACTTCTTAATATTCTTAGAATCTATAAAGGCCTTATTATACTTTATATACTTATAAATATTTTTATTTTAATAAATATATTAATTAAAACTCCCTAGCTTTATTTTAAGAAGTAGAAAAACTATATATATATTAAAATGTAATAACTAGCATATTATTCAATATAGTTAAATCTGCTCCCTAAAGATAAGTGTTAATAACTAGTAGTAAATCTAATGATAGTGAAAGCATGCCCTTGCCTAGTTGCTCGGTCTTGCATCGAAGACTCAAGCTTGTGATCCAACCTCCCTGCTGATGAGCGAGTGAAATCATTGTGTTACAGGAGCCTTAATGGGAACAAGGGAATCTGAGTCTAGCCTCTAATAGTCGATAACACAGACTGAGGTTGAGGCTGTCCTGCCTCGGCCGCAGGGTCCGTTTCGTCTTCAAGCACAGATTCGATTACACCGGCTCGGGTACGAGGGTAGGATATCCTAAGTGCCAGAATGGCAGGGGATTCTCTGATTGTGATATATCCGCATCGATCCTCTATCCCGAAAGCGCCCGCGACGATACGTGCAATCCTATTATGGTATCGTGGTTCAGTCTCATCAGGCTCCCTTGGACGTTCCCTGAACCACATTTCTGCCAAGCCATCATCCGAAGGCATGCCTGGCCTCAAGATGAATGCGATAGGCAGGTCGATGTTGTACCATGCTGGTAGAGTCCCGTTGTTGATGAGTGAATAAAACAGTTCCAAGGCGTGTACCGCAATGTGTTGGCCAGAGTACTGTGACTCGGTCGGTTAGTTTTCCGGTTTCCAAAGGTCTTTCCACACTCTAACTCACCCCCAAACCACCTGTCTCGTCCTTGTACTTGATCCACATCATTTCGATGAACATGAGCTCGTCACCAGCATCGCTCAAGATAGTCTGGAAATATCCATCACTGAGAGCCCGCAATGCGCCATTCTCATCATACAGCAGCCTCATCGTCTCCTTGAACGGCTTGGAGTCGTCATCTGGCCCTTCCAACTCGCCACGCAGCCACTCCATGACCCAAGGCTGATGTACATCGTGTGTGAATTGGTTTGGCTCCTTGGAGAGGCGCCAGGTTGAAATGTAACCAATGTGCCTTCTCTCTTGTTCGGGCCCAGTTGTTCCCGCCGCCGGGTCCAGAGTAAAGAAGAGGTCCGCGTAGTAGCCGAGACGAGAGACGTGCCCCTGCGGGTCCGCGTGGACTTGGAGAGACATGCTTAGTCGACCCTTCTCGCCGGTCCGCTCCATGGTGACGGCCTTTGCCGCTCTCGCCCTGGCCAGGACTCTGGATCTCGCGCGTGCCCCTGCCCTGCGGCTTATTTGTCCGGGTAGATAGCCACCGACGTGGTGGCTATCTGCCGACGTGGTGGCTATCTATCCCTGACCGTCAGCTATCAATGTTGACCGGGGGGGGGGTCCAGGAAAATTGTTGAGTGAGGGAACCGAGCCACTTGCAGGAGTAGGGCCGGGAGTACCGCCCGTCGTGCCGCCCGTATTACCTCCAGTTGAACTAGCTGGAGCACCTCCCGCGGTTCCTTGATGGGGAGCACTTGGAGTACTATCACCTGGATTGCCAATCGTTGTGTCGCCTGCATTATCTCCAGTTGAACTATCTCCCGGGGCTCCCTGAGGACCACTTGCAGAGTTAGGACCGGGCGCGCCGCCCGTTGCGCCACCCGTATTCGTTGGAGAATTATCACTGGGGTTGGTGTCGCTGTTGTCCCTGTTGCTATCTCCGGCCTCGGTAGTCGGTTCACGACCTTCCCCGCGACAGTCTTCGGGGCAGTCACAGGCCAGGATCTCGTTTAGTCTCTGCTGAAGAAACTGCATCCGCTCTAGTTGCGCTCGACGGCCCCTTGGGTTGTGAGGGGCAGCCTGCGCGGGCCCCTGGCCGGACATGGCGGGCGAGTATCACCGTACAGGTTCTTGTTTGCCTTGTGGTGACCCCTCTTAACTGAATATATGTGGCGTTCGGCGTTGGCACTCGCCCGCCAGGCAGTTAGTAAAACTATAGGGATCAGGGAGAGCACAAGACTTCGACAGCCCAGAAAGGTGATCTTGGACCTATTGCCAAGTCCAATCTACAGCCGCAGGTTCTCTGTGGGTCTGGGTATCTGCACGAGGTATGGGTTCTGTTGCATATGCCTTGTTTGCCAACAAAGAGGGCGAGCACATTAGGCGGGATTCAGCAAGACAAAGGGGACCACGAACTAGACATGGTTTTGTCAGGTCACTTCTCTTGCTGCCCAATCAACTGGATTCAATCCTACCGTTTTCAGCACTTCGGCTCTAAATTTTGCCAGGGCCAACTCAGCATGGTCTCGAACCATTACCTAGGTACATAAAAGCTCTCTCAGAAGTTACAGACAACTCTAGAAGCGTACCTAGGTGCACATGCAGGCCATTTGAATTTGAGGAGCCTGGATCAAGTCATCGCAATTCCTATCGCCAAGTTTTAGGGCCTGCTTCACGTCATGGTGCAGCAATCTGGTCTTCCTCCCGGCCCTTTCGGCCGTCCCCTTGAGAGCACCCCCAGCTAGAAAGCGTCAATGCACATGAGCAGTCCTTACCATCTAGTTCGTATTTCTTTTCCAAAAAAGAGCTTGAGTCTTTTGTGGGCCTGGGAACACAGCAGTCCTGCCGCGGGTGCTGTTCCGCCGGCACAGGAAGATGACCAGGCACATGAGTCTTGAATATTGACATTCGCAGTGGCTGGCAGCCGGGCACAGGCTCGTCTTTGAGGCGAATTGAGTGAATCTCACGGTGGTCTCCGGGCTACACCCGGGGGACACTATGGTCGCCTCGAAGCACGCCACTGCTGTGAGGTATTTTGAACTTATTGCTATCGGCAGCGTGTGTAGCATTCTAACGCTGGGCTGAGTGTTTACGACTATATGAAGGGACCCCCTTGCAGCTTTCTTTTCCTCTTTTGCCCTTTTCCGAGGGGTGGGGGTGTTATTGCAATCGGACTAAAGAATGAAACCAGGTATTTGCACAAAAACTCCGGGCTGGCTGAGGCAAACGCAAAGCAGACTAAACTTCACCGTGAGCTCGTCTTTCAACCTTGCCGGCACCCTGCAAACTGTCTTGTATCTTCTCGGATACGCCCAATACCGCCAACTAAAAACTGAGATCTGCATCAGGACGAGAAAGTCGCCCGATAGTTACTGGCAACTGTGCGGCACGCACCAAACTCGGCAGCTCGGGCCAGACGAGATCCAGGTTGACTCGGGTGTTGTGGTGCCTCGCATTTGCTGCAAATCTAACTTTAGAACTCCTGTACCGCCCTGGCTAGTGCTCTGACCACCAGCTAGATCCTGGTGATCCGAGTGCTGGCTTGTTCAACTCATCTTTTGTCATAGCCCGGTATGTGATCCTCTGCCCCCGGGGCCCGGGAGCTAACAACCGTGTGGTGCGTGCATCTGAGACCCCGGGCCACCACTCTCGTATGACCTGGGTATAATATATCGACGCTTGTGCAGTCACCAATGTTTTCCCTTTTCTTATTCTGTTCTGTTCCAGGTAGTGTGCTCTGATGGTCTCACTGGCTACTACTAGGGTACGCATCATCTATGTCCTCCCCTGTGTGAGGGACTTGTTGTTACCTAGGCAGTCGGGGTTGGGAGTCAGGGCGAGCCAGCCGAATTATGCCAGGCTAGACGGAGCACTTGTGCCCGGACGTCGTCTGGGCGACGGCGACGTGCCAATCACATGCGCAGCGCAAAGCTCGGGTTTTTGGCACGTCCCTCGCCACCCAGGTCACTGCGGACGGCTCCAGAGGCGCCGGTGCCGCCGCTCAACCCCCCTTGGCGGGCGTGCGCATGCGTCGGCGACGGCGACGGCGGCGGCGACGACGACGGCTGCACTGTTGCTCAGTCGCGCCGAGGCTGGGACGGGTTTCAGGCAGTCAGCAAAGACGCATCAGGGCTCACTGACGGCCGGCTGTGAGCACAACTGCGCGCGCGAGCACTGCACATGTGTCGGCCCTGGCCCACCGGGCTCCACAGTGCCTGGTGTCGGAACTGCTGAGCCATGTGTCCAAAACACGAGGTTTCCAGCTGGCGCCAGTGCCGCGGTGGTTCGCGGGCCGGGGAAGGGGTTCCGGAGAGTCTGAGGGTTGGGCGAGGACTGGAACGAGGGCCAGAATTATGGTTCGAGTCCTTGCAGGTCGAAATGGACGGGACTGGGAAGCCCACCCGCGGGACCTGCAAGACGTCGGACCCCTCTAGGGCCCGACGGAAAGTCGAAGCATGATATACACACCAAGGCCAGACAGAAGGTGCTGGGGCCCCGACAGGTGTCAACGTCTCAGCTGCCTGCCCATGGGCCCAGTCTTGCGCCCCCCCCCCCCTGCGGCTTGCTGTGGCTCCGTACAGCACACAGTATGTGCGAGACGGCTCCGCTGTCTCCCCGGAGCCCGCCGCGCGCGTGTCCGGGGAAGGGTTCCGAGCTCGGTTTGTTTTGTTTCCTCAATGCAACCTCACCTCGCGGGAGGCCTGTCCGTGTGTCGGCCCAGCGTTTGAGCCTGGACGTGGTCGAGACCATCTGGCATGCTACACCACACGGCCTATGTGGTATAGCTGCTCCACCCGCGGCTTGCAGGGATCGAGCTCATGCGCCCGCCCGGGCGAGGCGGAGCGGCAGGTCATAAACAAGGTTGGCGTCGCCCTGAGTGCGAGCTTGCCGCATCAGGCTCCAGCGGACAAGGGCGCGACTCTTGAAATAACTCGGCTGTCGGGTGATACAAGACAGCTATGGTTTCCGGTCCCAACCTTGCGCCCAACCGTCATCTGTTTCAGCTTCGAGCTCCCCTCCGTCTGTGCACCCCGTCACGGCACCTTTTAATTCGGGCGAGCCGCGCTCTCCGCTCGCCCTCTCGCCCTGCCGCCATGTCTGCCAGCTCTCTCAGCCACATGGTCCATCACAACCACCCGCACTAGACCCCGACCTGCGCCATCCTCACAATGCCATCCTCAACCACCTCGACCTCCTCGTCCTCGAGCTCACACAGCCCCAGGGGCTCTGGCCACCACAGGTCCTCCAGCCAGAGGAGGTCAAAAGCCCACCACAACCTCGACAGGGCCGCACAGGAGATCGAGGACGACCGCACAAACTACCGTATCATCAGGGATGGGGGCTGGGACAACATCCACCACTTCATGCTCTCATATGGCCTGAAGCCCTACGACCCGGATGACTACGAGACAGCAAAGGTCATCATCCAGGGCTTCCGAGACAGGGGATACTACCGCAAGTCAAGCGGCTCCAGCGCCTCATCCTCAAGGCACTAGGCTGTCAAGCTTTTGCGAGTGATGGGCTGCGGGACACGCCTATCTCGCCGGGGCCGAAAGGAGGAACCAAGAAAATAAGGAAAAGAGTCTATGCCCTGCAGCCATCTGGGATGCAGTGGAGAGGGGAGGCGAATACCAGCAGTAATGGTGGAGGACGCACACCCTCATTACTACGCCCACGCCTCGGGTTATACAAAAAAGCAAAAAGACAATATGCACCTCGCGGTCAACAAAATTCACAACTCAACAGAATGTGGGCAACCAAAAGGGTCGGGGCAAGGGCACCCTGAGATTTGAGGCGCTCATGTGGGGTTTTGGTGGGAAATGCGCCGCGAAAAAGCATATTTCTGGGCCATGGCGTTATGGAAAATGTCACTATAAGGAGTCCAAACTGTCTCTAGCGGATACGGCGTCATTGTTTGTTGTATTTTCTTTCCCTCCCCCCCCCCATACCCCCCGGAATGGTCTTGTACACACATTTGTCATTATTATCTCGTGTAAAACTTTGGGGCTCGACCCGGTCTCACCCACTGGGCTGTATCAGTCTGCCTAGGCTGAGAGCAATATTGGTTTGGCGTTGGATATGGTCCGGCTGCGAAAGGAATTGCAGACTAAGCCAGCGGGTGTGGCAGTCTCAGACATCTAGTACTTGAGAGAATATGACCTGTCTTCATCAATAGATGTTGTTCCATGCGAGGAAGCCAATTGTATAGGAGTGAGTGTGGTTTTGATTGATTTGTGCACCAGTGCAGCCGTGGCATACTTCAATAACCATAGCCATACTAGGGAGATCTACATACAAGTCTCTGGCAATGAGTATGTGGCAGAGCCTTTTTACTTTAATGATGCCCCTGCTGACTTCGAGATACGTAGGCTGTATTAAATGAATAGTGCATACAGGGCTGCCTTTACGATATAATCTTGAAGTTGTCAAATGACAAGAACTAGGTACCATCGAAAGTGGCTCCGCTGCAAGAAAGTGGACATGTTGAAACATAGACATTGGATAGGCCCTCCTAAGTAGCCTAGTATTAATGGTGTTAGTGGCTGCAGAGTATTTGGTCCTCTCTTGTCAGCAGATGAATAAATTTCTGTTGACTATCCGCTTCACGTACATGCACGTGTGTGAGGAGGGCGAGATTGTTAGGTCTAGGTCTTAGCTTCCAACCCTCTTAACCATTCACACCGCCTGAAGCTTTATGCAACTTTGAATGCGATTATAACAAGTGCCATCTATTGAGCCAGTAAAGAACTACAGCAAATATTTCACAGAGACTGCACTGTTCTTTGTGTAACCTAAATTCAGCTTTGCACCTGAGGTAGGGCTTGCGGGAAACTGCTTTCTGCCAGGCTTTGTTCGAAGTTCCAGCGTGGCGGGGCTTGGTGACTGCTATTCACGACCAGGCACCTGAGACGACACAGTGCGGCCGCTAATAATATAGGACAGGCTCAAATCCAACATAAGAGTTATGGAGAAGGCTTCTGGACAAAACAGAATATCCTATACGGTTGTGCCGTTGACTTCTGGGCCTGATGTCACGGAACCTGAGGCTGGTCGCAGAGTCCCTTCTTCTCAACGATTAGTGGCCGAGGGCAATGTTGAGCTGAGCTTTTCCGTGATGCTTCCAGATCCGAGTACAATTGGCTTTGGTCTTGTCCTTTTCCAAGGGCCGAAATGGTGCCGCCGCAATCCTTCGGAACATTGTAGGTAGAGGTATAAAATCACAGTCTCAGGTTTGCAAAACCTCAGCGCTTTGGCTTCTCATGTGCCTGTTGTTTCCTGGGCTCGGACAACTTTCCTTGGAGCTGACAATGACGAAAGCCTTACGAGACACCGTTGCGGCTCTGCTTCTCTCAGTTGGGCGTTTCTGCAAATAAATGCTTCGTTCTGAGATTTGTCTGTTCACTGTAAAACAATGCACTCTGCTAGGCCGCTACAGAGGTAGCTATAGCAGAGCAGATACGGCATGATGGTAAGCTACACGCATTAAAGACCGGGGGTGGGGAGTAATAGGTGCGGGCAGTCTGCTTTTTGCAAGCAAAACAAGACTGGATCCCCATTATATATACCTATTCCTTTAAGTTAGTCTATTAGTAAGTGCTTTTAGAAAGCCATTTTGTGATTGGTTAAAGTATCCCCCCCGGGTCTTATAGAGAGGCGTACCTATGTGGGAATATGTTTGAGGAAGCGGACCCGTCTTCTCATAATAAGAGCCCTCTCGTTGTGTTAGGAATATTGCAGCCCGCTACTGGATGAGGAATGCCTCCTGCGTATTCATGTTCACTCCTTGGACTCAATACAAGTAGAGACGGGAGTTCTAATTGAGATTGAGCCTGACGTTACTTTCTCCCTCACTTGGGTAAAAGAGGATGAGACCTCAAAGTTTACAACGGATTAATGAAACAGACAATGAAAAATGGTACTGGTAGGTCGTGATGCTTGTTCTGCTATGTTGCAGTTGTGCGGTCTCTATCCTACGAGGAGGAAGTCATGATAGTTGTTAATCCAGGACTGAGGGAGTACAAGGTTCCAGGAAGCGCCAAACGTAGTGAAATGTTGAAAAACCGGACATCTCAAACCAAACGGTGCAGCGTCATCGTCCAGCGCATGCGCCTTACTGGGATAACACGTCGTAGCATCCTCAATCATCCAGCAACAAGAGGTGTACAGGCATTCAGGGCAGACCCTCTGAGCAGGACCCTCAGGAGCTCCTCCCCGCGGCAGGGAGGAGGGGGCCGGACAGGGACAAGATTGAGCCTCGGCAACATTGGATTTTCGGTGAGGCCTGGCGGGCGCGGGCTGCACATGGTAGATCTGCAAGGCAGAGCGATCGCTCCTGCAGGCCAAACTTGGAAGTGGGGAACATCAGGGCATTATCGTCGGATCAGATAATAATAGGAGGCAAGATCAGTATACTAGACCCGTCCACAGATCAGGGGCCAGGGCAGGGTAAGGCAAGGGCACACGCGACGCCGCCGTCGGGATTGTGTATTTTTCTTGGTTAACTTGGGGGTTGTATTGCTCGCAAGGGTATCAAGAAGAAGGAAAAGGTATGCTTTTAAACCCGTCCCGTGATGCCGGATTTGTCCTCGACCACAGCATTCCGGAATTAAGCCGAAAAAAAGTGTGTGCAACCAATCAGGCAATGATTGTTGCAAAAAGAATCAATCCAGGTACTACAACCATAAGCCACAGTGAACGCCAACGCCTTGCATGCCCAGAGACAACCTCTACTTGGTCAGTCCCCCCCTATTCACCCTGCTGCGTTGATCCCCATTTCAGTGAGCATGTGCAGAACACCAGAGCATGTGCAGAACACCAGAGCACGTAAGCCGGCCCCACCCGAAAGGGCTCCTCGTTGGGCCTTTTGTTTTGGTGGTATTCAGGCTGGGGACCCGGGGCCCCAAAAACCCCCACGTAGGTGACGAGAAGGCAGGAAGGATGCATTTTGCCAGCCGTGGCAAATAGGCCCTATGGCCCGGCCGTGGGAGTCATCTCGGTGGTGTGATTTTTGCCTCGTGTCATCCTTGGCCCGTCGGGTACTGCCGCCCTTCGTGGGCGGGCAGGCAGGCACGTAGGCACAACAGAGGAATGGAAGGGCAAGATGACGACATTGGGCGGAACATTGCGAAGGCGCGCTAGGCGCAGGCACACGCATCGTGTTGCTTGACTCGTGTGTGATGGGGTCCTCAGAGTTGCAATGGGTGGCTTGTTTGCTTGATCATCAGGGTGTCGCTGCTGAGATATACGACTGTGAGGGTCGAGAGTCGGATCGGGTGTCGCTTGCAAAGATACAGGGGTGGTATGTAGCGCATGGGTGATACTGGTGGGGGGTAGTAATGTATATGTGAGAGTGTGAGTGGACTGGTGGTGGGTGTGATGCTTGCATGTGTTTGATGCGCGCACGCACACACACACACACAGAGGAGCGGTTGCTGTCCAGACCACAGGCCATGCTCGCTCAGGCGAGAGAAGCAGCCTTATCGGGTGCCCCATTTCCAGCCCGAGGTTGAGGACGTCGGGAGCATGGAGGAAGGCGAGTCGCTCCGGTCACTGTCCATGGAACGCTTGCCGCCGTCTGAGCGGGCTGGAGACGAGGCACGCTGGAAGCCGGAGGGGTAGTGGGCGTTTAGGGTCGGGGGAGTCTGGCCGGGCTCGAGCGGGTGCCGGATCTCCTTCCAGGAAGCAGCAATCTGCTTGCACAGGTGTGCGGACATGGTGTATGTGGGAGACATTGTTGTTGGTGGTGGTGGTTGGTTGCAAGTGGGCAAAGTAGCCAAGACGGCAGAGGTGCTTGCAGATGTGCTGTGTGGTTGCGGGTTTGCTTTTGACGTTCTTGTTCGGTTGGTGTTATGGTCTGTGTTGTTGGGCAGTGTATCGCGGCAGGAAAAGGATACGGAGATGGACGACTCCTGAGTCGAGGGGATCCAAGTGAATTAATATTGCTGCTGGGGAAAAAGGAGAATCTGATGCACATGGTCAGGTTTGGATGCTCCCGCAGACACAGAAACACACACCGGCAGGTACATGTGGGGACCCTAGTACGGTGGGCTAATTCCGGTATATACATTAGTACTCCATGTACCTATACTAGTTTTAGTACTGGTTACCTAATTACAGTGGTCTCGCAACTACCTACCTGGGTACTATGTACACTAGAGTATGTATGTAGTCTAAAAGTAGCCAGCTGCAGCAGGCAGGCTCAAGACAGGCCACCCTCCCTCGAGCCTCTCTCACTCGTCCGGCCATCCTTTCCGAGGCCAGGCCCGGCCCCAACCTCGCCAAATTCCGCAGCCGGCCAATCACAGGCGGCCCAAAGTCATATCGCTGCACCTGCCATTGGACAGCAGCGCCAGGCCATCATGCCATTCCGGCTCGTGAGATCGAACCACCAGCCGGGCCAGGCCCCGCCCCTTGGGGAACTACACTTTCCCGTCGTGTCTCTCGGATCAGTCTGGGCTGCCCTCGGTTCATTCTTACGGCACCAAACTGGCAGACTGGCTTACTGCCTCGATGCTACTTTGCTCCTCGGGCCACCGCGCCCCACCCATCCATCACTCATTGGAATCCTGTCCTTCAGCTCGTCAACCCCACGACCCACATTCTGCTCCCAAACATGAGCTCCCAAAAATGAGCTGACTACCGAATACCAGGCAGACTTACACTGCGAGACTACAGCCCAGGGCATTCGGGATGGCGTGGGCAGAGGCAGGCAGACAGGGCACGGTGCAGACCAGCGCGGAGCTGCTTGCACGGCAACTGCAAGATGTGATCATGGCATGGACCTGAGTATCGGTCTAGCCCCCCCCCCAAAAAAAAAATACCCATGGCAATACTATACTCATATACGGTTTTCTACAACTCCCGGACTCAGGGCAGCTGCCACGGCAGACAAGAGGTGTAGTACTATGTCATGTCTGACGCCCCAGCTATCAGCCCTGTGGCTCTCAGGGTCCGCCCAAGTGTGGAAAAACCATCTGTGTCCATATGTAGTAGCATGACCTTGAGTCCATCACCGGTGCTATGTCTGCATCCCAGGCTTCCACCCCTTCTGCCGCGTCACAACTAGCACGTCCGCCGCACTCCCGGAAGTGTTGCACTGGTCAATGCTGGCGTACAGGCTGTACCCAAACCTCTCCAGGATCCCGAGCAGGCTCAGAAGCACCATCCTAGACCTGACCGTATCCTCCCCCGACGCCTGCCACGGCTGCCCGTGGAACTTGAGCTTCAGCCGCCCTCCCTCGAGCTCGTGGCTCTTGAGCCTGTAACTGTCCCGGAACTCGGCCACGATCGCCTCCGCCAGGTCCCTTGGCGGCGCATCGACAATCTTCATCTTGTCTGTCCAGTCGAACGAGATGCTCAGCCAGTCGCACTGCAGAATTGAGAGTCAGATTCCAAAGAACCATAGAAGGGGGTTTATTCAAACACAGCGTTGATCAGGGCCACGGCGTTTAAGATATAGGCTCCCGGAGGGGACTTCTTGTTCCAAAGCGGGTTTAAAATGACTCTAGAGACTGCTTACCGGCGTCGGCGGCGGGTCCTGATACCTGAAGACGAATGAATCTGAAAACATGGGCAGTCAGCATCGTCACCCTCACCAAACCAATGGTGTCCGCAAAAAGCATGGAACCAAGGCGGCCACCGTACCCTTATCATGCTCGTTCTTGGACACGTCCACCGCCGCCTGCAGCACCCACCCCATGTCATACAGCCCCTCAAGAACCCTCCTGGTCAGCCGCCGGGCGTTGTCATCCCCGTTGTAGCTCCCCCTCCACGGGTGGCCCTTGAACTTGATCTCGTCGGCCCCGCCATACGGCCGCACGTCCTGGATCGGCCACACGGACCCTAGCATGCCCCTCAGCGAGCTAGTCTCGTCCGCGCTGAAGTTGATGAAGCGCATCCGGTCCTCCATGTTGAGCGTCACACAGGCGAACCGCGTCTGGAAGGACGAGGTGCCTTGTGATGATGGCCCAGCCGATGTCGTAGCCTCCAGGAAAGACGGCAGTGGCCCGGGCTCTGCCTTGGACTCTCTCTTGGCTTCTTCGAGCGGGTTGGTTTTGTCGCCCATGTTGCCCACTGACCTTCGTGCCTGATACAGGGCCTTGGTGGTAGCTAGGCGGTCTCGTGGGTCCTGGCCTTGCTCAACCGATTAAGACACGCATAGATTGAGTGTAGAATAGGAGTGGGCTGCATAAGTTTTGGTCTCCAATTGATACAATAGCCTGGGCAGCTCAGGCAGGGTAAGCTAATATGGACTATCGATCTGAGGTCGGACGTGCAAGTTAGCGACACTAGTTCCTTCTGCCGCTTCAGCTCGTCCACGGCAAGCATGACCCGTTATATCTGATTAGAGGCGCCGTCGTCTTGGCCCTGCGTGCCACGAGAGGGTATACAGAGACAAGGCAGCTGTCCTCAATATGTCAATTAAGGTTAAGTCGGCGTTACCTTCTATGTAAGGGGTAAGGTTTGGTGGGGTTTGAGGAAGAAGGTCTAAGTCCTAGAGGCTGTGAGCGAGTGGGACTTACTGGATGACTAAGCAGCCAGTGGGGCCCCAATCACCCACACACACACACTCACTATTATTATTATTATTATTTATAATATATATGTTTCTTTATTAATCTCTAAAAATTAGCTCTTTCTATAGTTTATTTGGAATGTAGGATGTAGGGTTAAAAAGTAGGTGTGTTTTAGTGCGGATATAACCAAGTGGGGAGGGGCCCGGAATATGGGGGGGGGGCGGAATCCGGGGCGACAATGTTAACAAACAACAACTGCGCATCTAAGCCTACATCCACAACCGTTCATGATCATAAATATGCATGCTCATCAGCTAAGCCCGTATTAATCCCATATGCTCAGCTCTGGATGAGAATCTCGGAGTTCATTCAGGTCACACCTGTCACGGATGAATGTCTGACTTGTGGGAGAATCGCGCGGGGGCTTCACTGTGCACTAAAGGTCATGAAGGAGGCCAACATTTTAGAGACAACTGAAGCAGGTATGCTCCTGCCGATATATACACGGCTTGAAACTGGAACTAGCTCCATAAAAATTATAGGATGATATTTGGATAAGGGACTATCTTGAGTTTCTGGCTGTATTATTTCTTGTAGGAGTTACTAACTGGGAATCAAGCTAATTGCCTTTAAGGCTGGGGTAGTAGTAGTTCATCTCTTAAAGTCCTCTGGATTCGAAGGCTCTGGCACATGAGTGGGTTTGCCCTGTGTTTGAAACGACGAGCAGAACGAGGATCTATCTCTCCTGTCGGCGACCAAGCAATTCACAGCCACTGGTTGTTTGATTCTGGATGTATTTCCTGGTAGTTGTCTATCTCTACTCTGGTAATTCTTGCAAGTTTATATCATCGTTTGTGTAGTGTCTCATTCTTTGTTTGCCACCACCATCCGCTGACACTTTCAAGAAGAAAATTTTGAAGCACGAAATATTCGAACGCCCATCTGAACCACCTACTTGACAATGCATACCAAACTCTGACGCGAAGTCTCTCAACTCCGCTGAAATCATGCCAACAGCCATGCTTAACCGACCAAAAAGCAAAACTCCGTGTGGCAGATATGCTCCTGCCTTCAGAGGTGGCGCAAGCCCGGCAGAACAAGCCTAGGCAGCCGGGACGGCGACGGCCTGCTCCTCCCCGACGACGCCCAGCTCCCGCGTGACGTCCAGGGCCGGTGTCTTGAGTTCCGTGAAGGCCTCGGGCCACAGGAACATGCGCTCCTCCTTTGTCGGCGACATGATGACCAGCCTGGGGACGTTGGACTTGCTCGACACGCGGCGCCACATGTTTGCGCGCGGGTTGAAGCGCACGGGGAACCCCTTGCCGGCCGTCTTCTTCTCGTCCTCGTCCATGATACGCTTGAGCTCGGCCTGGATGTCCGCGAAGGTGTCAAAGGGCGTGTAGGCGATATCGTTCTCCCGGCAGTACTCCTCGAGGCGCAGGCCGCGGCGCGCAAAGAGCACGTCCGCCTGGCGGGCGGCGGGGAGGTCGGAGACGCCGTCGCCGATGAAGACGACCAGCGGGATGGTGCCGTCCTCGTCTGCAAGCTCGGCCTCGGCCGCGGCGCGCGCCTCCTTGACCGACAGCGCCTTGTCGTGGCCCAGCTCCGTGTCGTGGCGCCAGATCACCTTCCAGTCGGACCCGTCCTCGGCAATGGCGGCCTCGTTGGCGACGATCTCGATGTGGGACGACTGCTCCTCGCCGAGGAAGGTGTCGAGGACCCTGCGCAGGACCGGCTTGAGGCCGGCCGAGATGACGTTGAAAGGGATCGAGTTCTCGAGGCAGAAGGTGTGGAAGGCGCGGAAGTCCGGGTCGATGTCGAGGGATTCCTCCATCACCTCGAAGCCGTCGTCGAACGGTACGTGTAGTGAGCCCCACATCTCTTCCGATACATCACGAAACGATCGCTCGCCGTTCTTGATCTGTTCGTCTAGGGTCTGCCGTCTCTTGGAGCCGCAGCCAAAGTTGTCAAAGAGGACATGGCCAGTGTCTTGCATGAAGATGGTGCCATCGAAATCTTGAAGCTCGTCAGTCTTGCAATCCAAGAAATAGGTATGTCATGTCACACACCTGAGAAGCATACAATCTTTCTCTTTTTACTTGAAGCCTCCAGTGACATGCTCTTCGTAATTGGAGAGGGTAGGAGTGCAGCGGGTGCCATTATGGATGACTTGTAGCAGCAATGGTGGAGGGTATATTAGGTCACGAATAATCCTGACCGGCCGAGATGTGTCAAGAGGGTTCTCTGTGCTTGAGGCCTGTGATCTAAGTGAAGAAAAAGCAAGAAGAAAGCTTAGAATGAACGGCCGCTGGGCACTCTATATACGGGAGACGCGAAAATAAAAAAACTCAGGACATCATAAACACGGGGCACTGGGGCGCTAAGTCTTATCATTACTACCATGACCGTGACCATGACCATGACAGAAGCAGACTAGGGACCATGGAGGGCCAGAAATCACGATGGAGGCTAAGGTCCAGACAGTCCCGTGAGCGAACAATC
Source organism: Stenocarpella maydis (assembly GCA_002270565.1). Lineage (NCBI taxonomy): Eukaryota > Fungi > Ascomycota > Sordariomycetes > Diaporthales > Diaporthaceae > Stenocarpella > Stenocarpella maydis. The sequence goes on along the minus strand of NQMI01000024.1, from coordinate 8,288 downwards.
GGTCGATGGGCCTCGGGGACGTTTCTGCAGGGGTTTCATGCTCGGACAGCATGCATATGCAACGGCCTTTCGCTCCTCGGCCCAATGCATTTCACTTTGCCGCCCACCTAGCCAGGAGGATCGTCGCTGTGCATCTGAGCCATTGTAGGAAGACAACGCATCGGCGCATCAGGAGGAGAGCGAGAGGCGGCATGTGAACAGGGCCCCCGGGGGGGGGGGGGCTCGAGGGATTTCTCTTCTTCCTTTTTTTTTTTTTTTTTGTTTCTCTCTTTTTGTTTTTTTTTTTTTTTCCTTTTTCCAAAGATAGCTGCGGCATTTCAGTATTTCTCAGCACTTCTGCGGCAGCCAACAATGGGACCCGCGTGGCAAACCTGTCCCAACCCCGGGCCCAGGGCCGGAGATCTTCGCGGGCTAGACTCGGGCGGCCCACGGCCTGCAGCAGGAGCGAGGAGGCTCTGCTTCGAGATGCGACATGGAGCTGGGACTCCGCCACCATCGGCCGGGCAGCTCTGGCCCTGCCCCCACCCGGCGTGGGTGATTGACAGGCACGCACGAGGCTGCTACGGGAGGACACGATGCACTCGCGAAAACACGCCTGGGAATAGCTCCAACGTCGTCGTCATCGTAGTTTCCGGGGGTGATGTCATGGCGCTTCAGACGAGCATGGGCTTGCTCAACCGCCAATGCTGGCACTCGGGTGGATATGCCTGCGCTTGACCCCATGGGGGCTAATCTGGCAGGCCGACCTGGTCTGGAGTCTGGACGAGCAGGATCGAGGCCAGCCCGGCCCCAGGGGCGGTGAGGAATCCGCTCCCGGGCCCCCCTTACCCCTTGACGCTCCTCACCCAATGTTGTCAAGGCCCGCCTTCATACAAACAGAAGGCTTATGAACGAAATCCGATGTGGTTCTAGAAAGGAGAGGCTCATCTCCCGGTGAGTGGCATGCCGTCATTACGCATACGGAGTACATGGGAGTATCGTCGATCACGGGGGAAGCCCAGCGCCCTCGCACTGACTCGGGTAGATATGCGTGTGTGACATTCAGGAAATGATGTCAGGCCACGAAAGCCCGCCCGAGCAAGCTGCTCAAAAATTTGCTTGCTGGTAATAAGCTGTACGGGATTGTCGAGACGATTGTCCAGTTCACCGGCAGCCCCGGGTTACACCCTGAACACTAGACCATGGACGCTCGAGAATATCACCTAGGTACCCAGACACACTGGCACGACTTGGGTTTTGTCTGGTTAATAATAAACAACCCAATACGCGATCTTCTCTGCTTGTACAACAACCGTGTCGCATATGGTTCTTCTCTTGCAGCTCTTAAAACTCGGTGTGAGTTATAAAACTGAAGGCTTCACAAATTTGCTCCGTCGCATCAAGTCCCACACTCCAACTTTACAACTTCGAAGCAGTAGCGGGAGTCGCCAATCTCCGGTTTAAATGTTCAAGTTCAACCTGGTGCAATGAATCCTGCCAGATCACGCCCCTCACTGATCTAAGGCCGATAGCCACTACCTACTTGGACATGTTAGATTACATGATCCGCGGGCTGTGGTGGGAAATGGAACAATCCTCGTACCCATGGGACCACCTAGGTATTGTATTTATTCAATGTAAAGTGAAGAGAAGGCCTTTTCCAATGAAGAGGTCTTGAAGTGAACATCTGTAGCATTTCGACTTGGCCGATATGGTCCTGCCCAACCCACGCATCCCTGCTCCTCCTAATGTCCCCGATGGTTAACTAAGGCGTTATGTTCGAGCAACAGGAGTTCAGAGGGACAAACGAATGACATTAGAGAACGCCCTGTCCTCTACTAACTCCAGGCGTTTTATGTCGGGGTGAGCTTTTAAACAATGGTCATGCGAACTAGTTACGATGTGACTTGTATGTGACGATAACTTGGAAGTGAGCCCGACAACCCGCCGATAGTTTGTGTATAATTCTGGCTCGCGTTGGAGCCCAAAATTTCCAGCCAGCATCATCGATTTGGTTTCGGTCGTTTAACTGTTGCAAAGACTGGGTTGTCAGGGTAGTAAACTCATGGTCTGATGACCCTGGCGTCTGTCAGCTTACCAACATTGAATTCTTTTCTGGAGTTTCGACTGAATTTCGCTTGTCCATTCGGGAGAATTGCGTCAAGAAATCACTGAGATTGGGGAGCCCGTCTACCGCGAGCCATGTCACAGGGGCGGATTGGCCAAGCGACAGGTGCAGACGAGCGGGATAAAGTTGACAGAAACTGCAGGCGAAAGCAGTCGGGTTTCGAAAGCAGAGACTGCCCATTTCACAGCTCCCAAGACTCTGCCTGACATGCCTAATAGCTTAGATGAAGCGCATCATGTGGGAGACCACGGGTGGTTGCTTGCGTGTCGGCTCTTAAGCATTGTTACATGTACCAGAGAGCTCTAGCTGCCCGCCTCACCGGTTACACGACAGACCCAAAAGACCAAGCAATGACGGGTCTCCCCGGTCACCTGGCAGGTCCGCCTAAATCTCTAGGACCATTCCCCGACCGTATGCCCCTGCGTAACAAAACATTAACCATTTGGGCTGGGTTTGAAACTTTGTTGTAGGTACAGAATAGGTCGGGCTCAGGGCAACTGCTCGTTGCTCAAGTGCAGGGGACTTGCAGGGTCGCTGCGAGGTTCTCGGGGGGGTGTTCGGCGACCAGTGGCCAACCTACCGCTTACACCAGCGAACAATCATACAGCGAAAAGAACTCTAGCCTCATTTATAAATGGAATTTAACTCAAGAGCGAAGCGCTCCCCAGCTTCCATTCACAGCAAACACACACACACATACACGCACTTCCCGAGTGTCCTCCGTAGGCAACCACCTTTCAGGCACGCTGATTTCAATTCGAAGTGCCCTGCGGGCTACTGAAATTGCACCTAGCTGTCCTAGCAGGCTCTCTGCCATACCTAGCTAGAGGTATCAATTGATCAAACCGTGTGCATATAAAATCAGTATACCCCAGCTGACGTTGAAGCCTCAAAACTTATAACTGAAGAGTATGCCGGGGGCACATCCCACAGATCCAGAGTCCCCGAAATGTTCTTGGCTGATTTTATAGGACTTTATAGGACTGCGTCTTACCATTCAACTGTTATACAGTGAGTAGGTGAGGTTAACTCTGCCATGGTTGACTCGAAGCAGGTGTCCATCTCTCCCTACTGGCTGGCCATCACTCCAGGACCAGCACGTCATGCATGTGTCTTTAAATAGAAAATCCAAATCCGGGTATTAACATCCAGAACGGACTAACTAATTCAAGTGAAAGCCTCCACTCACACTCACGCACATAACTCGATGGGCTCATAGTTATGCAGCTGCTCACCGGTCACAGCCTCCGCGCGGACACAAGCCACATTACGAAACGACCCTCACCTCGCCCCAGACAAAAATCAGCGCACTCTTAGTCGCCAAGGCGTATAATACAACGCATCAACTTCACAGGATTATACTATTCCACACGAGTTATTTAATAGCTCTAAAACTGAGGTAAATAATAACTGAGACGTTTTAAATCATCAGTTGACTTGAAAGTATTCTTGAACCCCGCTGGTAGATATACCTACTATCTTGTTCGACTGGTAAGCATCAGTTTGGGTGTCTCCCCACCGGGCGGGGGGCCCCACAAGCTTCCAGAAACCGCGGAACCCCTAGCATCTTGGCACGGATGATGGTACTACATACTAGCGTAGGTACCTGTGGGTCTTCTGGGGGTTGCACATGTGAAAGGCACGAGGCGGGACGTTTGTAGTATCTACAGTAGGGTTGTACCTTGGTTTCGTAACGAGGTGGGCAGTATCCCGCAAGGCCACGCAGCCCGCGGGCAGCATACCCAAGGGGCCCCGTCATCATCATACCAGGAAGAAACTGACTAGCTGGTAACAAATAAGGTTCAGTCATGCGGTATTTGCTGCATGAATCACGAAGCGACACGTCAAAGCGGGTAACTCTGTTTTGGCTTTCCTGGTTTTAATTTATTTTTTGGGTGTTCTTTCTGTAGGGGTCCAAGGGTCCAAGGGTCCAAGGGCCCGACCCAACGGGATCCGTCTTAGGGGTCTGCGTCTGGTGCCTCGGCTGCTCAACAACTTCAGTGAACTAACCCTGTTGATTCAACGATCGCCGTTTGCGTCTTGCGACTCTGATCCTGTTCGACACGTGCGCAAAATACTTAGGTCCGAAGTGTAGCCTATCCAAGGCAATACTGGTGCTTTTTTAGGGAAGAACAGAGCTCTAAACACCAAGTCTACCAGTCCCAGTCTACTACCTTTAGTGTCGCCGATGCAGTTGGCTTTCCGAGCAACTCCTCCTAAAAAAGAACAGGAGACAGTAGCGGAGCATGTGCTCTCTAGAAGCACTAAATCAATCAATCGACCAAACGCCCAAACAAATGCATCAGTGCAATCCGCTCTCTCCGGTCTCTGCCATGTGGAGCTGGCATTGCACGAGTATGTCCACCATCTTGGAAATCTCTTGCAGACGTGTCAGCACAACCTTGTTGCCCTCGACAAAGCCCTTGCACCGGTAATGGATGCCAGTCTCTGCGCAGAACTCGCGCACAAGTGTCTGGCACTTCCGGAGGTTGTGACGAGGCACTCTGGGGAACAGGTGGTGAACAGCCTGGAACTGGAGGCCACCATGGAGCCAGTCGAGCCACTCCGGGCAGTCGACGTCCATGGTGGTGCGGAGCTGGCGCTGGGCGAACGATTCGGTTGGGCCGAGGTCCGAGGTTGGCGTGCCCCAGTGCGATAGAGTGATCTGTACGTGAAGCAGCATTGTCATGGCGTGCGACATGAGGACGAAGCAGACGCGCGTCTGCCAGTCGGGCAATGAGCGCCAGACCAGTGCGTAGCCGAACAGCGCCCAGTAGCATCCCATGAAGACAACCTCGAGCCACCTGGTCCACCAGGCCGAGCCAAGCTGTGTCGCACGAGGAGACAGGAGGTGCAGCCACGATAGGACATACAGGTTGAAGCGTGCAACTCCCATGATAGGGTAGTAGACGTACTTCTGGTAACGCACCATGAGGTCGGAGGCCTTGTCCCAGTAAAAGGTGTAGTCGTAGAATGTGCTGCGGATGGATTTGAAGTATGTGGGTGTGTTGGAAAAGAGAGGGATGTTCTGGATATCCGGGTCGTGCTCTGGCATGTTGGTGACCAGGTGATGGACGTTGTGCGAGCTCTTCCACCAGCCAATAGAGAGACCACAGCAGAAATCGCCAATGAAGGCGCCGATGATAGTGTCAACGACAAAGTTCCCGGTGATGCCGCGGTGGCCGGCGTCGTGAGCGGTGAACATTATCTGCTGCCAGAAGAGGCCGAGGAAGGTGGCAGAAGACATGTACCACCCGATGTGGAGCAGGTACAGGAACATGGCGAACAGCGCCGAGTACCGGATCAACTCCTTGCCGTACTCGGTGTAGGGGCACTGGTACAAGCCTTGGTCCTGGATGTGCCTGTGCAGGGCACGGTACTGTTCTCTGATCTTCTGCTGCGTCTCGGTATCCAGAGAGGGATAGTCACGGATGCCGTCGGCGATTTCCTTTTGCTCCAAGGCGGCCGTGTATGCCTCGCGCGACAGGCCCTTGCCGGGCAGAAGCTCGGCGGCCTTTTCCGCAGCTGTAGCTGTTGCGCTGACATTCCTGCGTCTGCACTCGCTATCCTCAAGACTGGCTGGCTTGGTGTCCGAGTCGGAGGCACCGACACTCGAGTTGCTGGAACTGAGGGGATCTCGCTTGGACGAGTTGCTGAAAATGGAGTTGCCGTCGTCATCGTCATTGTCATCATCGGTGGCAGTGGCGAGGTCATAGGCGGATACACTAGTGGTGTCCTCTACTGCGGCATCTGTGTATGGCTCTGGCGCAGGGCTCCTGAAGACCGAGTAGCCGGCGCGGATTGGGGGCTCGAGGTTGGTCCAGGGTTCTTGGATACGACCAATGCGGTAGGCCTTCATGGTGGCAAGGGTTTTTGCGAAATGGTACCTGCATTATCGCCGATTGATCAGTACTGAGGAACCGGGCAAGCAAGCAAGGCGACGTGCATGGATGCGGCATGCAGGCCTGCATTGGGGCCAAAATCAAACATGGAGTGACAGACACAATGCCAAACCAACGCAGCCATTTATCTGTGCGCTCGCAACAGGCACAGCAGAAGATTGCATCTTGAACCTCTTCATCCTTGTGTGCACATGCTACTGGCCTCCCGGGGGGTGGAGGGGCCGTCTTACGCATTGGCCGCCCATTCGAGGGCCGAGGGATGTGGGTGAAGGAAGGACTGGCTACCTAGGGTAGTATAGCGCGCAAACTTACACGTTGATTTCATCTGAAGCATCTCGGCCGACCATGTGAAGGATGGCCAGCCGGCCACCAGGGTGCTTGTCTATCCAGCTGTCCAGCTTGAGGGCGAGGCCCTCGTAGATGACGATGAGCTTGCCATCATCGATCAGCTCCTTGACCTCGCTCGCAGGAATGAGGCGGTCGCGGTCGTTCATGATACGGGAGCTTGGCCGAGGTGGATGAGACAATGCGGCTGTTGTTGCCATGGCGAGAGAGCTGCGGAGGAGCTTTGGCACAAGGTGTAGGGGGAGACCTTGGAACCTTAGGAGCTCTCGACGGTGAGGGATGGCGGGTGAGGTGAGGACAGGTAGGGTATCTGGGCGGTATGAATGCAGGCAGGCATGCAGGCAAGCACGACGGAGCAAGAGAGATAGAGAGAAAAAGAGAGAGAGAGAGTGTGTGTGTGTAGTGGTTGAATATAAAGGACGGACAGACAAGTGTCTTGATACACGGGCCTGTTTCCCTTTACCTTGCAAACAAAGCGCAACAGGAGAAAACAGTGCCGTCAGTAGAGTGAAGAAGAGCAAACGCCTCGAGGACCGGGCAGAGCTCGCTCACCTGAACAAGCTGGGCAGTGGTGATACATAGGTAGGTAGGGACGGGGACGGGGACGGAGCAGCAGCAGGAGCAGGAGCGAGGTATACTCGAGGTACTACCATTCTGCCGTTCTGCCAGTCTGCCGCGGCTGTCCCGTACTCGTGTGCTGCGGTCCCCTCTGCGTCCCCTTGTCATTCTCGCCTGTTTGGGACGAGAGTAGAGGATAGACTTGTAGGGATGGATAGCTGCACATTGTGCATGTGCCTCTGTGTGTGTGTGTGGCCCCAGCTGTGTACATACAGGCCAGAGTCGGACCACACGTATCGCATACGACTCGCAGATGGATAACTGTAACGAGGGGACCAGTGCCGTCCCAGTTGACCTCCCTACCGAGCTACCCTGCAAGGAATAAGAACAAAACTGGGGACGACAATAAGGGGCCCAACCTGGCAGCTAGGACCTTGGAACATGGCAGGGCAGGCGGGTAGCAGAGTGGCAACACAGTGGATGCCCGCATCTGGGCCGGCCTGGCAGACCGCGAGACTGTGCAAGATTGTCAGAAGGAAGGCTGGGCGTCTGATTTGCGGCATTGAGAGCGTGTGTGCGTGCTTGTGTGTGTGTTTGTGTGTTTTGTCTATATATGTGTGTGTGTGCGCGAAAGCCTGTGCGTCTCCTGCCCGTCTGCCTGGGACAATATCCTGAGCAAGCTACTGTCAGACAGACAGACAGACAGACAGACAGACAGAGAGGGAGGGAGGGAGGGAGGGAGAGAGGGCCTTGAATCCACCTAGTGTGTGCATCTTGTGTAGCTGCCGTTGTTTCTGACAAAAAGGAAGAGAGAGACCCGGAGGACAGAAGACGGGTCGAAACAGGGATCGCCAAACTGGCCCCAGGACCCTGAATTCTCAAGCCCACTCACTGACTGAGCTCATCCCAGGCGATCCCAAAGACGGTCCCTCCCATGTGCTCCAGTGCCCGCTTTTCCCAATTGTCGCACCCCTCCGGCCCTAGGACCCGACTGTCATTTCGCGCAATCCCCCTTGGCGAGAGCTGTCCTTGATTGCACGAATTGCACCTTCAAATGTTCGCCCCCCAAGCTTCCAAGCTTCTTGAAGCGAGGGAAAAGCTGCGCCTCTGCCCCACTTTGACCGGCCCCCCCAGGTGCCCAGGTCACCTCCCCCACCCCTCCTCCCTAGAAAAACGCCGCGTCAATTGCCCTAGCACGAGCCTGCGTTGAGGAACCTTGGCTGGTGTCACAGACCAACTGAAAGTTTAAATGGATCAATAAATAATAAGATACGAAAGAGCGGCTGGGAGGGAGGAGGGAAGAGGAAAAAAGAGGGGGGGGGGAAGAAGGGTTGCTTTAAGTTTGTACCCTGGAAGCGACGGGTGGCGCGGCCGAT